>CM060950.1:26282877-26600377 GCA_030765055.1 Mantis religiosa | reverse complement strand
ATCATTATCATTATCATTTTCATTATCATTATCATTATCATTATCATTATCATTATCATTATCATTATCATTATCATTATCATTATCATTATCATTATTATTATTATTATTATTATTATTATTATTATTATTATTATTATTATTATTATTATTATTATTATTATTATTATTATTATTATTATTATTATTATTATTATTATTATTATTATTATTATTATTATTATTATTATTATTATTATTATTATTATTATTATTATTATTATTATTATTATTATTATTATTATTATTATTATTATTATTATTATTATTATTATTATTATTATTAATATTATTATTATTATTATTATTATTATTATTATTATTATTATTATTATTATTATTATTATTATTATTATTATTATTATTATCATTATCATTATCATTATCATTATCATCATCATCATCATCATCATCATCATCATCATCATCATCATCATCATCATCATCATCATCATCATCATCATCATCATCATCATCATCATCATCATCATCATCATCATCATCATCATCATCATCATCATCATCATTATTATTATTATTATTATTATTATTATTATTATTATTATTATTATTATTATTATTATTGCTATTGTCATTGTCATTATGATTATTATTATTGTTATTATTATCATCATCGTCGTCGTCATCATTATTATTGTTTTATTTTAATTTTTAGGAACAAGCTGTATTCAGGAGAGTCTTGCATTCACAACAAAGCTCTTGAGTTTTACTTTTAGAAAACACTGTTTCAAATAAGCTCTATGATAATCAGTGTCATGATTTTCCCACTCTAATCTGGCCAGTAATCTTACGCATTACAATGTCTCTAGTTTGGTTACGCAATGTTAGTAGCTTCAGCAAATTCATGTTTTCGCTATTGACAACACTACAGCAACCTAGGACATGCCCGCCATTCTCCTAGCAAACCACTGCCACTAATTTGCAGTTTTACCATAATATTCAGAACAAGAAACACAAGCGTATCCTGCAAGTACGTATCTGGCCCAGAGTACCAACATTTAGAAATGAAAAGGTGAGGTCCTGTGTTAAAGCATTGGCAACACGAAAGCAATCGCTGTGTGAGTAGTAATCTTAGTGGGAACTGAACTATAATGAAAAATAACACTTCCAGAAAGATATGTTGTCTACTAAACCTCCTCAGGCAAGCCACCACACACACATTCTGTGTTGGTGCTATTGTTCTGCTCATCGCAAGCATAAACCTGGGACCAGAAGGTTAATTTCACATGGCCATGTATGCTTAATGTAAACTTCTGTAACATTGCAAGTTATTATGAGAACTGGAAAGGGAAATATTACTTGTATTGTTGTTCATCGTCATCAACGTTTCACGGTTTAAGTCATCAAGGCTCGTTCCGGTCTCAAATTTTAAATTAAAAGTGTTGTAATTCCTTTCTTGGAAGTGTTGAAAACAGTGTTGTTATGATAAATTAACTTTAAGGAGAGTCGGTTAATGACACTAAACAACACTTACTTTTAAATTTTTCCGGAACATGTTTCTGAGGCTTTGGCTCTATCATCAGCCTGCTCTCGACTGGTTCTCATTGGTGTAGTTGACGATATTTTGTCACAGGTCTCCTCTGAAGGCGGTTCAAGGAACTTGCTGAACAAATCTTTCTGGGGGATGTCGAAATTGAATACTTTGTGCCTATTTTTTTAAATGAAGATTTGTTCCCATGTGGATAGTTCTTGTTTTCCTGATGTATGTTTTAGTTGTTTTGGTTCTGGATTTATGTTGTGGTTTCTTTCCCAAACATGTGCGGCAACTGCTGATATTTCTAATTGTTTATATTTTATGTTTCTAAAGTGTTTCTTTGCTCTTGTTTCTAAATTTCTTTTGGTTTTTCCAATATAAATTTGACTACAGTAATTGCATTCAATTTGATATATACCAGATTTTTTGTTAGATGGAATGTCATCTTTGATGCTTGAGCAAATTAGGTTTTTTAAGGAGAAATGGTTGACTGGTGCTAGTTGAATGTTTTGTTTCTTGAAGACTTTTTTGAATTTATCATAGGCCCATGGATGGTAGGTGAATTTTTTGAAAATCATGTAAGTTTCTGTACCTGAGAGGGTTGTGGTTTCTTTAGTAGCTTCTTCTTTTTTACTAAGTTCACTTTTTTGTCCACTAATGATTTGGGAAGGTTATTTTTTGTGCTATTTCAATTATTTTGTTGTATTCTGTTTTTTATTCTTCTGCTGTGGGAACTTACAGGTGTGAGTGTCAGATGCGTACGAACATCGTGACATGAAATTGAGACAACAGGAAAACTTACCACTCCAGGGGCGATATTGCTGTGTAGTGAAGACGTTATTTAAGGACAATCAGACTGTACCGAGATACAAGTCGCAAAATATACTACCTTGACGAGTTTGGGGTGAATGAAGGACACACGACAAGTATTGCGTCACACGACTTTAAAGACTGAAAGACAAGCAATTTTGCAAGGTATGTGTTCTGCTTTAAAAAATCCCAGTGGAAGATGCCGAAGGCCTTTCATTATAAACTTGTTCCAGTTTCATTGCTCATTCATTCAGCTTCAACTTGCTCAGTGCCAATATAAACTTTATTATTTTTGCATACCTTCATATTCTTATTTGTATGATTTTATCAATCTTCCTGGCAGTTATGTAGTTTACTGCAGGTTTCAATGTGATGGGAAGGCACCGCCTATGGCCAATAGCACGAAAGCATTAGCCAATTGGGATGAGGGGGAAGGTAATTGCACGCGGAGTATTACATGTCAGCGGGGCAAGGTTATATGAAACAGAGATTAGAGTAATTAAATAGAATCTGTGTTATTCTTTCTGCTTATTAAAATCTGGAACTTTGCTCTGTCGTTTTGGCTGCTATTATTTTTTAACCCGGAGAATAATACTCTCCAGGATCACTTTTCACAAAAAAGAACGTTCCTTTTTACATTTTGGCTTAAAACACAGTGTATTTACCTATTAAATAAACTTATGTGGCCACGCCATGGCTGAGTGCTTAGACCACTTGGCTTGCTTTCACCTAGGCGGCCCGGGTTTGATCCCAGGCGACCGCAAAGTGGGATTTGTCGTGGACAACATGGTGCTTGGGTGGGTTTTCTCCGGTTCCTCCTGTTTCCCTCACCATCATTCCACCAAGTGCTCCGTGAGTCATGTCTTCATCACCCCAGGTGTTTTGCCGACCCCTCAATCATGGTCTCTCAAAATCTTATGTTATAACATGTCTTATTATTTCCGTTTTTCTCGTGTACTTAATGCTATCACTAGGTTTAGGGTATCCGCCTCTGTAGCACAGATGTTAGCGTGTCTGCCTCACAATGAAGAGGTGGCGAGTTCTAATCTAGGTCAGGGTGAGTAATGTGGATATAGTTTTCCTGTATTTTACCTTATCCTGAAAGATGAATATCGGTCAACTATAAGTTGTGTGGAACCTGGGCTCATTTAAGCATTATTTCAGTGAACGTACGATGTGACAATGTTAGAGGACGTTAATTAAAAAAAAAAAAAAAAAAATAGGTTTCGGATTTTTAGGTACAACAGGCTTTCATTATGATTTTGTTTCAGAAAAAATTATGAAAGATGTCTATAAAAACACACATAGAATAAATTTTACGGTTTCGTGTGTAGGTCGCACTGTTCGATGAGGGTCATTTTTCTCATATGGAATTATGTGTTTCCAAAGGATTTTCATGTGAGAAATTCAAATATGAAACCAGATATTCGCTATCAGGTACAAGTAGTAAAGTGTTGGATCAGACAATTTGACCTTGAAGTTCCGACAATTTGACCTTGAATGACCTTTGAGGTCATGCAATATGACCTAGAAAAATTTGACCTTGAAGTTCCGACAATTTGACCTTGAAGGTCATGCAATTTGACCTTGAAGTTCATGGTGCACCCTCTGGACGCACCCCCGACGCACTACCCCCCGTGCACTCTCTCGAATTTCTGCATCCCCCACGCGCAACCTGGACCTTTTGCATCCTTCGACGCACTCCCTCTTGACTCTCTACCCACCCCCGGGCACCCCGGTGCACCCTCTTGAATTTCTGCATCCCCCAGGCATTTTTGCGCACCACCTTGCGCATTTTTTGACGTACTACCGCGCACGCTCTGCATGTGCCACCCACCCCAGGCGCAACCACGTGTACCCCCTTGACGCACTGCTGGACGCACCCCCTTGACCACCAGCATTCCCCGACGCACCGCACTTTCCTAACCCGAGCACCCTTCGGACAGGCTATATACTCCGTTGACGAACTGATCTACGCGTGCGCGTACGCGTTCGCGTACATGGCGCGGCGCCCCGGGAGATTGATCTTGGGTCTACAGGCCATGGTCTTGAAGGTTATGGTGCACCCTATGGACTGGTTGCATCCCCCGACGCATCACCTTGCAGCCCCTAACCACCCCGCGCACTTGACCCTCTGCATCTGCCACTTACCCCCTATGCACCCTCTTGACTTTATGCATCCCTTGACGCACTCCCGCTGAACCTCTTGACTCTCTGCATTCCTCGACGCACCCTCTTGAATATCTGCATTTCCCGTGCACCCTCTGGACAGGGAGGCACCCCTGCGCAACCCGACGCACTCTCAGGTACCCCCGTGCACCCTTTGGAATTTCTGCATCCCCCAGGCACCACGCGCAACCTGGAACTTCTGCATCCTTCGACGCACTACCGCGCACCCTCTTGACTGTCTACATCTACCACCAACCCCCGGGGCACCCCAGCGCACCGCGGTGCACCCTCTTGAATTTCTGCATCCCCCAGGCACTTTTGCGCACCACCAGCCGCGCATTCTTTGACGTACTTCCGCGCACCCGATGCACGTTCTTGACTCTTTGCATGTGCCACCCACCCCAGGCGCAACCCCGCGTACCCTCTTGACGCATTCCTCGACGCACCCTCTTGACCACCAGCATTCCCCGACGCACTCCCCTTCCCCGAGCACCCTCCGGACCCTCCGTTGACGAACTGATCTACGCGTGCGTGTACGCGTTCGCGTACATGGCGCAGCGCCCCGGGAGATTGACCTTGGGTCTGCACGCCATTTGACATTGAAGGTTATGGTGATCTTTTTTATTTTTATTAAGAATACATTGGAATAAAGGTCACATGACTTTAGGAGAGGGAATGGAGACTGACAAGTGTCTAGTTGGGCGGCCAAGGATCAAAAGGAAGAAATTCAGGTGAGTTTATTATTGAAACGGAGGCAGGAAATGACGTGTAAGGTTTTGATTAGTTAAAATAAGAATGTTTTTGATTGGCCCATGCAGAGCCGGATTTCGACCAATGGGCAAAAAGGGGTTATCTTTTTTATTTTTATTAAGAACTGGAACGTCCAGTATTGTAGAAGAAAGCAAATTGCTTGTGTGTGCATTCTATTCTTTTAAAAAAGAGTCAGACTTCCGGGTTACAGAAAAAATGCAACATTGCACAAATGTCCTGCTGCAGGTACGTGGATATCTGAGCGTGCAGTATACTATTTTCGCTCTTTGTTCTGTTTGAACGGCTATAGCCCGACTTTTGTATTCATTTTCCCTTTAAGAGAACTATTGGAAGCACGCGTGCAAGAAACAGCTGATTAAAAATAGAACTTCATCAGAATGAACAGTTTTGAAAACAATATGTGTTGCGCTCCTTTAATGCGCGCTGACTGCCTCCCCACCTCTTTTTATACCGGAAGTTACGCAACCAAAACACCCACGTCTTTTTTCCTGTTACCGTGAGAACTGCTTTTTAGGCAGTTTTTTCAGTAATTTCTGAGAAAACACGATGCTTCGCATTTCACTGCCGGAAGTGACGTGTAAGGTTTCGATTGATTAAAATAAGAACGTCTTTGATTGGTCGAGAGGGGTAAAGGCAGAGTTGTGAGAAAACAAATTGCTTGTGTGTGCATTACATTCTTTTAAAAAGAGCATACAGCGGAAATATATAATAATATTTAACTGCATTAACATGAATTAGACCAATAATAAGTTTAAAGTACGTGGTGCGTAAGTGATGAGAGTGCGAAAAGTAGACATTTCCCTATATCGCATTTGAATACATTCCAGCAATGTTTGTTGTCTTGGTTTTTACCTTGCACGTCCGCTGCTCTAGAGAAAACTAAACTGCTTGTGTGTGTGCCATTTAAAGGAGTAACACTTACGGGTTACAGAAAAAAAATGCAAGCCTGCAAAAGTGTGTCCTGCAGCAGGAGAGTGGATATCTGAGCGTGCAGTTGTACTTTGGTCTGTTTTGAACGGCTATAGCCGAATTCATTTTGCCTTTAAGAGGACGATTGGAAATTTCAGACAAATAACAAGGAATATCTCGGAAGGGTTAACTGGAGGGAAAAGTTATATAAATTACTGTCACATGAATTTCTCAACTCGGTGTTCTAATGAACTAATTGACATTAATTTCGCAATTCTAAATACTTCACAAAGTTCTAAAATTTCGAAATACTTTTGAGCATTCCAAAATTTCCTAAAATTTCTTAAACCCTCTAAAAAAGTGCCTAATTTTTGCAAAAATGCCTAAACTTTTAAAAACTGCCTAAAATTTCATAAAATCCCAAGGATCCTGGACTCATTTGAGCATCATTTCACCCAATTTATTCACCGTATTAAGCATGTAGTCGCTGCGCTTTAAAAAGAGAAGATGCACAAAGTTAAAACTTTAAAAGAGCCTTCATGATGGACACTAAAGATAAAATACACCGTTACATTTTACTGTGTATAACTTGAGTTATATTGCAAAACAGCCACATGAAATGACACAAACTAAAAAGTGTTATTTACACGAATGACGCTCCTTGCTGTCCTAATATTGGGGGCTTATTTAGAGGATTTTGGTATGTCGGGTAACTATAAGATGCAAGGACCTGGGACTCATTTGAGCATCATTTGACCCTATTTATTTACCGTATTAAGCATGTAGTCACTGCGCTTTAAAAAGAGAAGATGCACAAAGAAGAACATTTTAAAAGAGCCTTCATGGTGGACACTAAAGAAAAAATTCACCGTTACATTTTACTGTGTATAGCTTGAGTTATATTGCAAAACAACCACATGAAATGACAAAAACTAAAAAGTGTTATTTACATGAATGACGCTCCTTGCTGTCCTAATTAGCACTCTTAAAAGTGGTATTGGGGGCTTATTTAGAGGATTTTGGTATGTCGGGTAACTATAAGCTCCAAGTACCCTGGACTCATTTGAGCATCATTTCACTCAATTTATTCACCGTATTAGGCATGTAGTCACTGCGCTTTTAAAAGAGAAGAATGCCAACACGGCGGTTGAGCAGTTCTAGAAATACTAAAACACGCATGCGAAACATTCCCTTAAGAATTGCAAAGTTAAGTTTAATATTTATATATTTAGGAAAAAATAAATACCGCTACTATATAATGAATACGACATTCTGCTCTATAGAAAATATTTAAAAACGCTCTTATAAAGCAGCTGTTGAACAGTTCTAGGAACACTGCAAAAACAAAATGCAACAAAAATTTATGCAAAAGAACACTGTTATTATAGAGTGAACACTGTAGAGCCCCAAAAAAACGTCACTTGAATTTTCTTACTCGCCACTCCGGTGATAACGGCTGGTACGGAGCCATGTGTCGGGCTCTTTGCTGGCGAACAATACGCCTTTTGGCGCTTTGAGAAACGGGCACCAGATGAGGAATGGCAAGGTCTGTTATTTGATCACCTAGGACATCCTGGTCCTGTAGAAATGCTGAGTTGTCGACACTGTTTGCGTTATTAGTGCACAGGCTGTTCTCCTCCCGATGAAAGGCCTCTTGAATAGATAGCTCAAATCTGGCAATGAAAACAAAATTTGGTTTACAGAGATGAACATAGTGAAGGAAACGAACTCTATGATCTACTTATTTACTTATTTATTTACTTGTTTACTCAATTATTCATTGGTGCTGTATTTAGTTATGTACTTATTTATTTGTTTGTTTATCTGTTTATTCACTTATTCATTTACTTAATCATCCAAATATTTATTTAGTATTTAATTACTTATTTATTTATTTATTTATTTATATTTATTTTTATATCTATTCATTTATATATATATATTTACGTGTTCCAATGTGTCCTGAAGGGTGCGGTGTTCTGAATCGTCCACCCATGAGAGGACAGAGACCACAAAACGCGTGCATCACTCCGAAGTGCATGCGTCCGTGTCATCTGAGCGGCTTCGCCATTCTCTATGCACAGATTGAAATTCATAAACGGTGAAGAACCCAAATCGGAGAACGCGGTTGGCAAGCACAGAACCCGCGATTACCTTACTGTTTCCGGGGCTGCACATCTCCCGTTACCAAATCTTTGAACTAAGGTTGATTCTCCAGTTGTTTATTATCATATACCATCATTGTCCTCCTGTGGTGCCGTATAAAATATGAATGAGCTTTAAGCAGAACTTAAAAAACTGAGAAAGTGTACTCTAATTTCGCTACTCTAGTATTTAAAGATACCCGAGTCAACTTGAAGTGTGTTCTTCGTCACAGCATTCTTCTGTTTAACTGAGAATATTGTCTTATTATATCGCCAAAATTATATGTCCATGACTAGAGAATATGAGAGTCCAGAACTTTGTTGAACATAAATACAAGGCACGCACCACTGCCCGCCGTTGTAGCGTAAGAGGCAGCACGTTTTCCCCACATTCAACAAGTCCCGAGTTCGAATCCCGGTCAGGATTTATATCCACAAGAATTTAAACGGTGTTTTCCCTTCTCCTGAAACACCAATGTCTTGGACCTCTAAACTTTAAGTACGCTGAGCTCATTGAGCATCATTAAATTCATTTTATTCATCATCTGACATGAGCTAATTTTGGAGGACGTTAAGTTACAAAAAGTAGGAATCACTATTCATATCTGACAGATCAGAGCTATTGCTTGTACAGTAATGTATGTACGAGTATTAAACAGTTACGGAGTTTCCTTCATTTAAGATGGGAGAGGATTAATAATGACAGTTGACCAAAATTAAGCATTAGATCTGCAAAAGGTACTTCTCCAAATACACCGATAAATTATACGTTCATTATTAACAAAGCAATCTATATTAAAATCCACATGATATTACAGAGGGTTTTGGTTTTCCATATCTGATTTTTACAGCTCTAAGTAAAAGCTTGTAGTTTATGGTTATTATATATACACTATTTTTTCATAAACTACATAATACAAATATCAATACCACAAAGATGTTGGCTAGGTAACAAACGCAGAATCATTACAGAATATAAAACCCCGGAGAAAATAAGAAACAAACAACACTAGTCAAAGAGTAATTCATAAATCACTGGTCGTCTCAAAATAAATGTGGCTTATCGTTTAGCACAGTAACATATGAAGCATTTCTCTCTACTGCAAAGCTGTGAAAAAACTCGTAGCCATCATAATGCTAGAAGTTCATTGAGGTTATCTTAACTCCTTCAAATCTATGACTGTTTCATTAAAACTAAAAAAATTAATTTGTGTCACATCACTACTACAAAGATTTTTTTATAAATTCACATTCTTCTGCTAATTCATATCAATCGAGACAAACATTAGTAAATACGGTTATTATGCATGTCCTTGTAATTTAAATATAATTAAGAAAATATCGTAGGCTTAGGCGATAGTCAATTTTTAATTTGTTGATTGCAACAAATGCCTCGTAGTTTTATTAAATAGTTGTCTCTGTATTACAAATTTTATCGTTTAAATTGGACTATGATAGTTTACACAAAATATTTAGGATCTTCTACATTTGATATGTAAGTACACACTGAACAAATTTCTGTAGAGAAATTTCTGGTGTTTCGTGACACGTTGACTCGAGATCAAAATGAGGAATCAATATTTAAGGTAAGTCTTCTTGCAGTTCCGGAGTAATGACTAGAAAAACATTTTTTGACTGTTCTGCCATTCTCGGCTCCGAATCTCAATGATAAATTTATTGTTCCACAGATATGTTCAGTTCTGACGCTGACGTGAAACGTCTTGTTTATTTTTGGATCTGTACCTGCACCAGAGGACTAAGACAGAGGATCTACTGAAATGGTACATGGTGTTACGAGCAGCTTGAACTACTTCTTCGTCTCTGCTTCTCCTTCTCCATGCATCGCTTGGTTCTGGTGGCTTTGCTGCAGAGAAACGTTGAGAACATTCTTCGTAAGTTATATTGGATGCTGCTATATCACTGGACCGAAGACCAGCTCGTTGCTTGTATTGCCAACGTAGATATGACCCTTTGATCCAACATCTCGTGACGTTGGTAGCTTTTGTGCAACGGTTGGTTCTGATGATTTTGAACGAGGCGGTTGATTTACCCTTTTCCATGGTTCAGACCGCACTTTATGCTTTGATAAAATTTACCAACTTCATTCTTCTTGGTTCCATCGCCATTCTCCTCCTCTCTCCTATGTCCACCTCCCCTTCATTTATCGAAAGATCTCCTGCTCTCAGAGCAGCATAATCTTTTTTCCTTCTACGTATGCCTGCCACTCATATTCTAGATACAGTTTTCCTGAATTTATTGTTTTTGTGTCGGTGCTGGTTTTTGTTCCCTGCTCTTTTCAATCGTATTACCTGTTCTTCCTAATTTCTTTGCTGGTTCACCTGCAGTAGAAACTGTCTTTTCCTTTTCTTTTCTTCCGATACTTCTTGGCGAAGTAATCATCTAAAGCAGGTATTTCTTAAAATTACTGTTCTATTTGTAATTTGAAAGTATCAGTTACTTATGTATATAAAATTAACTCGAAATTTTATAAATGAATGTACAAAATTTTCCAGCTGTATACTTCTCTCATCTAAGCAGAAAATTTGTACGAGATATTAAAGTAACAACAGATAGGATCAGACAAAGAATATTCTCAAGTTACGATGAGAAAACTGGAAACATTCTATCTCATCAAGACCAAACCAAGAACCTGTAACTGGTACAAGGTGACAACTAGGAGACCTGATTTTGTAATGGACGCTTTAAATGTAGACCAATAAATGCTGAAGTGAGAGAAAAAAGGTTTTTATACAAGTAATTTTCGAGACGGTGAGAAACCTTTCTGTGGAGTAATTACTCTGGTTGTCCTGTTTGCCTTTGCACCACGTTTTCTAGTATAAACTGCATTATCAGTTCTCGATTTTTAGAAATTTTATTAAAATAAAGAATGTCATCCTGCAGTAAGAGGCTTTGACTTGGAATAGTAATCTACCGCTCATCAACTCTAATTATGCTTAAGCATCAGGCAAGAGCTAGAGCGCATATTATAAAATGCACACTTACTGCGTTAAAGTAAAGCGACAAAATGGAGTCAACGCAATGTTAGTATGATTGACTGAAAAGTAATAAATCGGAAAGAAGATTATTTCCGAGAAGAAGGGAAGCGCCAGAATAGGTACAACAAAGGATAACCAGCGATGCAAGAGGAGGAGGAAGGAAAAAAGAGAAGTTCAATTCACAAGTAAGAAGCTTTGCTTAAAAACTGGAATAATAATAATAATAATAATAATAATAATAATAATAATAATAATAATAATAATAATAATAATAATAATAATAATAATAATAATAATAATAATAATAATAATAATAATAATAATAATAATAATAATAATAATAATAATAATAATAATAATAATAATAATAATAATAATAATAATAATAATAATAATAATAATAATAATAATAATAATAATAATAATAATAATAATAATAATAATAATAATAATAATAATAATAATAATAATAATAATAATAATAATAATAATAATAATAATAATAATAATAATAATAATAATAATAATAATAATAATAATAATAATAATAATAATAATAATAATAATAATAATAATAATAATAATAATAATAATAACAATAATAATAACAATAATAATAATAATAATAATAATAATAATAATAATAATAATAATAATAATAATAATAATAATAATAATAATAATAATAATAATAATAATAATAATAATAATAATAATAATAATAATAATAATAATAATAATAATAATAATAATAATAATAATAATAATAATAATAATAATAATAATAATAATAATAATAATAATAATAATAATAATAATAATAATAATAATAATAATAATAATAATAATAATAATAATAATAATAATAATAATAATAATAATAATAATAATAATAATAATAATAATAATAATAATAATAATAATAATAATAATAATAATAATAATAATAATAATAATAATAATAATAATAGTAATAATAATAATAATAATAATAATAATAATAATAATAATAATAATAGTAATAATAAATATAATAATAGTAATAATAATAATAATAGTAATAATAATAATAATAGTAATAATAATAATAATAGTAATAATAATAATAATAATAATAATAATAATAGTAATAATAATAATAATAATAGTAATAGTAATAATAATAATAATAGTAATAATAATAATAATAATAGTAATAATAATAATAATAGTAATAATAATAATAATAATAATAGTAATAATAATAATAATAATAGTAATAATAATAATAGTAATAATAATAATAATAGTAATAATAATAATAATAATAGTAATAATAATAATAATAGTAATAATAATAATAGTAATAGTAATAATAATAATAGTAATAATAATAATAATAGTAATAATAATAATAATAGTAATAATAATAATAATAATAATAATAATAATAATAATAATAATAATAATAATAATAATAATAATAATAATAATAATAATAATAATAATAATAATAATAATAATAATAATAATAATAATAATAATAATAATAATAATAATAATAATAATAATAATAATAATAATAATAATAATAATAATAATAATAATAATAATAATAATAATAATAATAATAATAATAATAATAATAATAATAATAATAATAATAATAATAATAATAATAATAATAATAATAATAATAATAATAATAATAATAATAATAATAATAATAATAATAATAATAATAATAATAATAATAATAATAATAATAATAATAATAATAATAATAATAATAATAATAATAATAATAATAATAATAATAATAATAATAATAATAATAATAATAATAATAATAATAATAATAATAATAATAATAATAATAATAATAATAATAATAATAATAATAATAATAATAATAATAATAATAATAATAATAATAATAATAATAATAATAATAATAATAATAATAATAATAATAATAATAATAATAATAATAATAATAATAATAATAATAATAATAATAATAATAATAATAATAATAATAATAATAATAATAATAATAATAATAATAATAATAATAATAATAATAATAATAATAATAATAATAATAATAATAATAATAATAATAATAATAATAATAATAATAATAATAATAATAATAATAATAATAATAATAATAATAATAATAATAATAATAATAATAATAAATGAATTAATTTTCATAAAAATAAATGTACATTGTTAAAGAGGAAACAGTGAAACGAATAAGGAAATAACTGATAGAATTGAGAGGATAAAGGAAGAGAAATCATGGCATCAGGCTTAGGCAACAGAAAATAGTAAAGAAATGACTCAATAAAAGTTAGGTTATGGCTGTATGCAGGAGATTTTTGTATTTAAGATTGCAGAGTAAATAAACAGATATAATCAGGGAATTTTGCACAAAAATATAGAAAAGCAAAATTATTGGAATATTTAGATAGTGACATAACTTAATAAGCAACTTAATTGGGACAGAACATAGATAAATATGTCAGCTGATATAACGAATTGTGGAAAGCAGAACCTGTAGAGTTTGCAATATGAAATCCAAATTACATCACTAAGCTGTAATAAACGAAACGACTACAGAACTAGCTAAGAACTTAAATAAATTTATGAGATATAAGTTAGAAATACAGAAAGTAACTGTATAAAACCTACTAGATAGAATGAGGGGGGAATTAAAATTTCAAATAGCGCAGTTTGTTATATCACTGAGCAATTCAGAAAAAGCGAGAAGCATAAATAAATGATGTAAATAAACATTACCCACAGAGGAAATTAATATGAATAATATGGTTAAGGTTATGGATACTGAAATGAAATCACAGCTTGACGGGCGTACCAAATTCAATGGTGAGTTAGGTACTCAAGTTAATGCAAAAAAAGCAAATGTAAAATGACCCAAGCAGTAATTGCATTGCAAGAGGTAAAGTGAATGATAACAAACATGTAACTAAATGTAAAACCTGACAAATTTCCATCCAGGAAGCAATAATGCAGACTTACTAATGTAAATCGTCAGGCTCGCACACAAAATATGCCATCATACTTCACCTACTTATTAGACTTTATGCAAACGGACTTACAGACAAGTACACGGCAACACAGAGGCGGCAGACATCATAGAAGTATTGGTAATATAAAATATGGAGAAATTTCCGGAACACAGAAAGTGAACGAATATGGGAAGAAGAACTTAAATATAACCAAACATAAATGTGAGCAGACAAGAAACATCATGTGAATTTGAACATTTAAGAAACTTACAAAAACCCTTAACCCAAGGAAATACCAGGGTTCATGGTTGACACTGTAACGTTTTATAAAAGTTAGAGTTACATGGAGTTTGGAAAGCATCGGTAAGGCCATAAAGAACCAAAAGATGTGTCAGCAATGCATTACATACAATTTGGAAGAAACAGATTTCGCTATACGAGAATCAGGAAACGATTTCACACACAAACTGTGACAGAATCAATCGTGGGACGAGGTACCGCGGGGTGCAGAATGAAGGTGAAGATCCCTGTGAAGCAAGACTTACAGCTGAATGTTTATAGATTACAGTGTAACCAACGCATAAATGGAATTACCGCGCTGTTCCGACCTGGAAGAAGCAGCAATGTGTAATCTTATGGTATTAAAGTTAAAGGAGACATAAAAGAAAACACAAACACGCATAGAAATGACACTGCAAACATAACGGAATATTAAAATCTAATTTATAGATGTATATTTGTATACATATTTCACTGTGTTTTATTTAAACTGTAATATGTTATGTATATGTTATATTAGCACCTATCATCACAAATATGTAATATTTATGAACATTTTTTGTTTACATATGTTCTGGTGAGAGGCGTTTGATATAACCTCCAGGAAAGGAATTGTTTACTGAGATCTAAAATACTGTACAATAATATATGACAGAAAACTGTGTAAATCCATATAAATCTTAAATTGTTGTTAAAACAAATATATACACTTTATTTAGCAAACGTATTCGTTTAATAAGCTAAGATAGCAAAACAGAACATTTGAGTAGTGCAGCTAGTTACGCTTAGTTGATTGTGTAAATTAAGATAAATAGGCGAAAGGAAATGAAATAAAATTTAAGGAAAAATTGGAAAATATGATACATTACACTGACACGACTTTGTGTACTCCAATAGAAACTATTCTTATAAATGGTAAATTATCTGTTCCCTTTATATTAATCCAAATAATCGTGTAAAAAGTGTAACATATTGTTAATTTTCCAACAGGTTGTAACAGGTATGTGGGACGATAGTAGGCTTCAACTGGTAGTCAAATCTTTTAAGAGCTGAACCACATATATATGGACTTTTAAATTCTGACTTCCCATTTGAGATAATCGTAGTGTCACGACTGGCGGCGAACGCACACAAGCAGATAGTGCCACGCGGAGATTAAGAGATTGCCGTGGCAGATAATTATAGCGCGGAAATAAAAGAGCTTGCCAAGGCAGATAAATTTAGACAACTAGAAGATTCGGGTGCCTTCTTGTTCATTCCAGAAACATGAATGGTCGTATACAATGGAAGCCGTGGCTAGTTTATCGGATAGTCACGAGAGCGCCGTAATTTGAATTCGTGTACCTGCAACTGTGTTTTGAAAGCGAAGTCTTTTTGTGGCCAACGAAATTGGAAGATTGTATTTGTGCATGTTACGCAATTATGCTACTGTAAGGGTTGACCAAAGTGTGTTTCTACGGAAATAAAAAGCATTTGGATTTCCACAACTGCCCTTTTTGCTGTATTTGGAGGCTTCTTGGAGTGTATTTGGGATAGTTTTAGTGTATTTAGGGGCATTTGGATCGTGTTTACTGTTTTTTTAAACTTAATAGCTTGAGGGAGTGCATTTATGCTTTTTTGGGGTATTTAGAGGGTTGTTTTTGTGTATTTAGAGACCTTTTTGTGGCGTATTTGCTGGCTTTTTGGAATGCAATTAGGCACTACTCGGGGTGTACCCAAGCTAAATTTCCCGATGCGACGCGCCGCGCGCGCGCGGAAGCACGCGTGCTAGAAACAGCCGATTAACAATAAAACTTCAACAAAATGATCATTTTGAAACAATATGTGTGGTGCTCCTCAAACCTTGGTTCTTTAGGCGCCGTCTTGTCATGTGTTGCTTACCGCATGCGTTGGTTGTTTCGGCAAAATTAAAATGTTCTTCTTTGTGCATCTTCTCTTTTTAAAGCGCAGTGACTACATGCTTAATACGGTAAATAAATAGGGTCAAATGATGCTCAAATGAGTCCCAGGTCCTTGCATCTTATAGTTACCCGACATACCAAAATCCTCTAAATAAGCCCCCAATATTAGGACAGCAAGGAGAGTCATTCGTGTAAATAACACTTTTTAGTTTGTGTCATTTCATGTGGCTGTTTTGCAATATAACTCAAGTTATACACAGTAAAATGTAACGGTGTATTTTATCTTTAGTGTACATCATGAAGGCTCTTTTAAAGTTTTATCTTTGTGCATCTTCTCTTTTTAAAGCGCAGTGACTACATGCTTAATACGGTGAATAAATTGGGTGAAATGATGCTCAAATGAGTCCAGGATCCTTGGAGATTATAGTTACCCGACATACCAAAATCCTCTAAATAAGCCCCAATACCACCTGTAAGAGTGCAAATTAGGACAGCATGGAGCGTCATTCATGTAAATAACACTTTTTAGTTTGTGTAATTTCATGTGGCTGTTTTGCAATATAACTCAAGTTATACACAGTGAAATGTAACGGTGAATTTTTTCTTTAGTGTCCATCATGAAGGCTCTTTTAAAATTTTCTTCTTTGTGCATATCAGACATGTATTTTTTTCCTTGTAATTTTATTGTTTTTTGTTATGTTCATATTGCCTAATAGTTGTAATATATATTTAAACAGAAATGCTTTTTCTGTATTTCATTTATTCAGTTTACCTATGCAGAACTCCTTCCATTTTGCTTGTAAGTGTAAAATTAGAATCTCAAGAAGAGGTATTCATGTGAAAGTTTAACTTAGAACCCGTAAATTAGATGTTCATGTTAGGGTAAATTAGAACGACTTAAGGTCGTGATAAATTCATGTAAATTTTTGCATTAGAACGTTAAGCTGAGAAATTCATGTGAGAGTAATTTATATAGCTTTTCCCTCCAGTTAACCCTTCCGAGATACTCCTTGTTATTTACCTCAATTTTCCAAAACTTCTCTTAAAGGGAAAATCATTTCAAAGGACAAGCTGGTTGTTTCGGCGAAATTATTGTTTCAAAATGATCATTCTGTTGAAGTCCTATAGTTAATCAGCTGTTTCTTGCACGCATGCGCGCGTGGCGCATTTTGTCTGATTTTTTTGAAAGATTAATTTTTTTTTTGAAAGTTCACAATTTTTTTATTTTTTGAAATATTAGCAACTTTTCAAACTATAGATTTTTTAATTTTTTTGGGATTTTATGAAATTTTAGGCAGTTTTTAAAAGTTTAGGCATTTTTGCAAAAATTAGGCACTTTTTTAGAGGGTTTAAGAAATTTTAGGAAATTTTGGAATGCTCAAAAGTATTTCGAAATTTTAGAACTTTGTGAAGTATTTAGAATTGCGAAATTAATGTCAATTAGTTCATTAGAACACTGAGTTGAGAAATTCATGTGACAGTAATTTATATAACTTTTCCCTCCAGTTAACCCTTCCGAGATATTCCTTGTTATTTGTCTGAAATTTCCAATCGTTCTCTTAAAGGCAAAATGAATTCGGCTATAGCCGTTCAAAACAGACCAAAGTACAACTGCACGCTCAGATATCCACTCTCCTGCTGCAGGACACACTTTTGCAGGCTTGCATTTTTTTTCTGTAACCCGTAAGTGTTACTCCTTTAAATGGCACACACACAAGCAGTTTAGTTTTCTCTAGAGCAGCGGACGTGCAAGGTAAAAGCCAAGACAACAAACATTGCTGGAATGTATTCAAATGCGATATAGGGAAATGTCTACTTTTCGCACTCTCATCACTTACGCACCACGTACTTTAAACTTATTATTGGTCTAATTCATGTTAATGCAGTTAAATATTATTATATATTTCCGCTGTATGCTCTTTTTAAAAGAATGTAATGCACACACAAGCAATTTGTTTTCTCACAACTCTGCCTTTACCCCTCTCGACCAATCAAAGACGTTCTTATTTTAATCAATCGAAACCTTACACGTCACTTCCGGCAGTGAAATGCGAAGCATCGTGTTTTCTCAGAAATTACTGAAAAAACTGCCTAAAAAGCAGTTCTCACGGTAACAGGAAAAAAGACGTGGGTGTTTTGGTTGCGTAACTTCCGGTATAAAAAGAGGTGGGGAGGAAGTCAGCGCGCATTAAAGGAGCGCAACACATATTGTTTTCAAAACTGTTCATTCTGATGAAGTTCTATTTTTAATCAGCTGTTTCTTGCACGCGTGCTTCCAATAGTTCTCTTAAAGGGAAAATGAATACAAAAGTCGGGCTATAGCCGTTCAAACAGAACAAAGAGCGAAAACAGTATACTGCACGCTCAGATATCCACGTACCTGCAGCAGGACATTTGTGCAATGTTGCATTTTTTCTGTAACCCGGAAGTCTGACTCTTTTTTAAAAGAATAGAATGCACACACAAGCAATTTGCTTTCTTCTACAATACCGGACGTTCCAGTTCTTAATAAAAATAAAAAAAGATAACCCCTTTTTGCCCATTGGTCGAAATCCGGCTCTGCATGGGCCAATCAAAAACATTCTTATTTTAACTAATCAAAACCTTACACGTCACTTCCTGCCTCCGTTTCAATAATAAACTCACCTGAATTTCTTCCTTTTAATCCTTAGCCGTCCAACTAAACACTTGTCAGTCTCCATTCCCTCTC
This sequence comes from Mantis religiosa, assembly GCA_030765055.1. Taxonomy (NCBI): domain Eukaryota; kingdom Metazoa; phylum Arthropoda; class Insecta; order Mantodea; family Mantidae; genus Mantis; species Mantis religiosa. Next base: position 26,581,137 of record CM060950.1, on the reverse strand, counting down.
CTAAAGTCACGTGACCTTTATTCTAATGTACTCTTAAAAAAATACAAAGAGATAACCCCTTTTCCCCATTGGTCGAAATCCGGCTCTGCATGGGCCAATCAAAAACATTCTTATTTTAACCAATCAAAACCTTACACGTCACTTCCTGCCTCCGTTTCAACAATAAACTCACCTGAATTTCTTCCTTTTGATCCTTGGCCGCCCAACTAGACACTTGTCAGTCTCCATTCCCTCTCCTAAAGTCACGTGACCTTTATTCCAATGTATTCTTAATAAAAATAAAAAAAGATCACCATAACCTTCAATGTCAAATGGCGTGCAGACCCAAGGTCAATCTCCCGGGGCGCTGCGCCATGTACGCGAACGCGTGCACGCACGCGTAGATCAGTTCGTCAACGGAGGGTCCGGAGGTTGCTCGGGGAAGGGGAGTGCTTCGGGGAATGCTGGTGGTCAAGAGGGTGCGTCGAGGAATGCGTCAAGAGCATACGCGGGGTTGCGCCTGGGGTGGGTGGCACATGCAAAGAGTCAAGAACGTGCATCGGGTGCGCGGAAGTACGTCAAAGAATGCGCGGGTGGTGGTGCGCAAAAGTGCCTGGGGGATGCAGAAATTCAAGAGGGTGCACCGCGGTGCGCTGGGGTGCCCCGGGGGTTGGTGGTAGATGTAGACAGTCAAGAGGGTGCGCGGTAGTGCGTCGAAGGATGCAGAAGTTCCAGGTTGCGCGTGGTGCCTGGGGGATGCAGAAATTCAAAAGGGTGCACGGGGGTACCTGAGAGTGCGTCGGGTTGCGCAGGGGTGCCTCCCTGTCCAGAGGGTGCACGGGAAATGCAGAAATTCAAGAGGGTGCGTCGAGGAATGCAGAGAGTCAAGAGGTTCAGCGGGAGTGCGTCAAGGGATGCATAAAGTCAAGAGGGTGCATAGGGGGTAAGTGGCAGATGCAGAGGGTCAAGTGCGCGGGGTGGTTAGGGGGGCAAGGGGATGCGTCGGGGGATGCAACCAGTCCATAGGGTGCACCATAACCTTCAAGGCCATGGCCTGTAGACCCAAGATCAATCTCCCGGGGCGCCGCGCCATGTACGCGAACGCGTGCGCGCACGCGTAGGTCAGTTCGTCATCGGAGTATATAGCCTGTCCGAAGGGTGCTCGGGGTAGGAAAGTGCGGTGCGTCGGGGAATGCTGGTGGTCAAGGGGGTGCGTCCAGCAATGCGTCAAGGGGGTACACGTGGTTGCGCCTAGGGTGGGTGGCACATGCAGAGCGTGCGCGGTAGTACGTCAAAGAATGCGCAAGGTGGTGCGCAAAAGTGCCTGGGGGATGCAGAAATTAAAGAGGGTGCACCGGGGTGCCCCGGGGGTGGGTAGAGAGTCAAGAGGGAGTGCGTCGAAGGATGCAAAAGGTCCAGGTTGCGCGTGGGGGATGCAGAAATTCAAGAGAGTGCACGGGGGGTAGTGCGTCGGGGGTGCGTCCAGAGGGTGCACCATGACCTTCAAGGTCAAATTGCATGACATTCAAGGCCAAATTGCATGACCTTCAAGGTCAAATTGTCGGAACTTCAAGGTCAAATTTTTCTAGGTCATATTGCATGACCTCAAAGGTCAATCAAGGTCAAATTGTCGGAACTTCAAGGTCAAATTGTCGGATCCAACACTTTACTACTGGTACAGTGTTTTAGTTATGCGAAGATATATGTCTAATATAACTGATAATTTAAAGGTGTGCTAAAATTGGTGATATTTGCCTTGCTGCAGTTGGCAACAATTCATTTTGTTTGTCAGTTTCAAATTTCCAGCTATTTCTCGGGATTCCAGGTGGCCTTGACTTTGTGTAATTTGCGTGTTACCGAGTCTCTTGACATTTTTATAATTTATCAGGGATTGTGAACTTATTTAGAAAGCTGAAATGTCATTGTTTAACACAAACTAATAGTGTTACCAGTGGCTAAGTATAATCCAGAATTGTGGTGGTGTCAGTGCGTAAAAGAACGAAGTACATTTATAACCTCAACTAATCTTTGCTTCGTTCTCCATGCGAGTGCGTGGTTGCTATTTGTGTTCCGTTTACAGTCAAATAGTGCTGTTTTGCGAGTGACTATCCTACATATTTCTATTAGTTTTTATTAGTAATTTCACCAGCTGTCATGGCCTACGCGGCACATGATACTGGCCAGTTAGTTCGCACATCTTTAAATGTGGTTAATAATATGGATATTACCTCCGAATCATCAACATTAGAGTCTTCATCGTCAGAACAGATGGAGAGCAGATCCACACTAGAAATTATGTCATCTTATCCTCCACAAAATCCACAGACTTCGTTTCAACAAAATTCATCACCTTCTACGAGCTCTGGTATAACTACTGTTCTCAGTGTAAGTAAATCAGTTCTTCGGCCACCTCAGCTTCAGCTGACACAGCCAACTCACTCACTCGATTCTAGTGTACCGCATGAAGCTAACATGGACATTGACATAGTGAAATTGGGCAATGGCAACAGTCGAGAGCAGCGCTCGCCGCCTTCTCACTGCGAAACTCAAAGTAAACGCCTTTGTATGGCACCATCTTCTGAACAGTCTAATACCTCCCGTTATGCTTACGCTATCCCAACATCCAACCGATTCCATGCTTTATCTGAAAGCTCTGACCAGACAGATTCGGCTCCTAACACGACACCCAAGGAGAAAGTTCCACCAATTTGTGTGCGCAATGTTCAGAATTACCAACTGTTCCTTCAGGATATTAAAAAGTGTGTACTCTCAGATTATCATACTGAGCTCCGAGGTGCTCTTATCAAAGTGTTTGCCTCTACTTCAACCAATTTCCGCCGTCTGACATCCTACTTTACTTCAATAAATCAAGAGTTTTACACTTTCAGGAACCCAGCTGACAAACTTTTCTCAGTGATTATCCGCAATCTGCCTTGTTCCCTCGGCGATAAGGAAATGTATGATGAACTCATCGCCCTTAACTTTCCTGTCAAAAAGGTTACCCGTCTGCTAGGAAGAAACAAACAACCTATTCCGATATGTGCCATTGAGCTAGAAAATACCGATGGAGGTAGGGAAATACTTAACCTCACACGTCTGATGTACAGTGTTGTGTCAGTTGAACGCAGACGTCGTAACACTGACCTGCCGCAGTGCACTCGATGTCAGCAATATGGCCACACCAAAAATTACTGTCAGCTGACTCCTCGCTGTGTACGATGTACTGGTGATCACCATTTCTCTAAGTGCAGTAAGTTACCTACTACGCCTGCTCAATGTGTCAACTGTGGTCAAGATCACCCGGCCAATTATCGGGGTTGCCCCCATTATCTGGAATTGAAACAACGCATCTCCCAGCGACCTCAAGGACAAGGTGCTCTCCGTCTAGCAGCAGCTTCACAGATGCGACCAGTTCAGCAACCCCAACCAATACACCCGCAGCAGTCATCACAACACTCCCAATCCAGGCAACCTCGCCCGCATCAGTCTCCGCAACAAGAATCACCTCCTACCTCGGAACAGCGTTCCTATTCTCAGGCAGTGAGGTCCTCTGCTGCTGCTGCTTCTTCTTCTACTACTTCCTCTCCTCGTCATCAACCTTGTTCTTCGTCTTCTCCCCCTTCACTAAATCGGGAATCTAGCGCATCGTCTTCCTTCTGGTCATTTCTCACTGACCTCATTAGCAAATTTTGTTCGCTATTCCGCGTCTTTGTTACCCCGTTTCTGCCACAATTAACTGAATATGCACGCTCACTCTTCTTCTCTCAAGTACCTCATGATGGCAACCCGTAATCTGCTAACTCTTAGATGGCTCACTCTTCTAAATTGGAATTCTAATGGACTACGCGCTAAACGCGCTTCTTTCATTCATTTTCTTACGATGCATAATATTGACATCGCCTGTATCAGTGAGACTCACTTACTCCCTAACGAAACCTTTACTGTTCCTGGATACACAGTCCATCGACAGGATCGGATTGCTCCAAGAGCATCTGGAGGTGTAGCTATTGTGATCCGACGTAACATTACTCACCAATCTATATTTTTACCTGGCGTTCCCGACGTTGAAGTGGTAAGAATTAAACTCCCTACAACTGATGGTAATGATCTCACTGTTATCAGCGCCTATAAGTCTCATAACCGGAAACTAAATACTACTTATTTCTCCCTGCTTTTTCCTGCCAACAGCAGCAACTTTGTTCTCGGAGATCTAAACTGCAAACACTCGTCATGGGGCTGCCACTCTACTAATCCCAATGGCCGACGCCTTTACCACATATTGAACACCTGCGGCTTATCCGTCTTGGCGCCTACAGATCACATGTATTATCCTACCAATCCTCTTAATACTCCTGACATTCTCGACATTGGCATTCACAAGAATCTCCCTCTTCCAGCGTATATGTCTACACTAGCGGAACTTGACTCTGACCATTGCCCGGTCTTAATTACCTTTCAATTCACTCCGAACATATTTCCCTCAGCACCACGACTTATTAATGGCTATGTTCAATGGGATAAGTTCCATGCTCAGTTGGATTCAGCGCTCCACACTTACTCACTTAGCTCTGAAGCTGACATAGAGGCTGCCATTAAACACCTTACAGACACTATATGCCACTGTGTGCGAAATTCAACTACCTGCTTCAAGCGGACTCCTATTGCTTCTTCCTTACCTGCGCCCATTCTTCAGCTTATACATGAAAAACACAGGATCTGACTTCAGTGGCAAAGGGAACGCCGACCTTGGCTGCGTAGGAAGCTTAATGGATTGAACCGGCTAGTAAAAGTCGAATTGGACCGTCATCGCCTTGAGACCTACAAACGACAACTGGCGAGCATCTCTCCGCATGACCACAAGCTCTGGGATGCCACTCGACGACTTCTGCGAAAGCCAACTATTATACCAGCTCTGCGTACCACTGACACTCTTGTTACGGAGGTCAAAGCTAAATGTGAAGTTCTTGTAGACCACTTTGAAGGCACGTTCACACCAAACGCACCTCATGCCACCACCCCAAGTATAGAACAGCGGCTTGTCGCTTTTCGACACCAACCAACTGTTCCCTGCAGAATCTCCTTCACTAGTCCTGGTGAACTTAGGTATTTAATTCGCTCTCTTCCTCTTAAGAAATCACCGGGACACGATTTGATTCCCAATATTGTGTTAAAAAAACCTGACAAAGAACGCCCTGGCACATTTGTCTTCAATCTTGAACGCTTGTCTTCGACTTGGCTTTTTTCCTCACACCTGGAAATTGGCTCAAATCATTGTGTTTCACAAACCTAATAAACCTAAAAATCTCCCCGACAGCTATCGTCCGATAAGTTTGCTGCCTACCTTGTCCAAACTCTTTGAAAAGATTCTCCTTCGCCGTCTCCTTAAATATACCACTGAAAACCATATCATTCCGCCCTTCCAATTTGGATTTCGTTCTAGACATTCTACCTCTCACCAACTACTACGTTTAACACAAACAGTAATTCATGGCTTTGAGCAACGAAAGTACACAACTGCCCTGTTCCTCGACGTAGCACATGCCTTTGATAAAGTTTGGCATGAGGGGTTAATCTTCAAACTGTATAGCATTGGACTTCCACAGTATCTGCTCACTACCATTTGTAGTTTTCTATCAGATCGCACATTTACTGTTCGCATTGGTGGCATAGAGTCATCTCAGCGCCATATTACAGCAGGAGTTCCTCAGGGATCCATATTAGCGCCAATCTTATTTAGTATCTATACCTATGATCTTCCTGACTGGGCCCCTACCTCCATAGCCTTATACGCTGATGATACTGTTTTATATCATTCCGGCACAGATCTCCCTACAACTATTCACACGCTACAAACCTCTCTTGACTGCCTCGTTGAATGGTTCAATACTTGGCGCATACGTCTAAACACTCAAAAGACCGCAGCTAAGATTTTTAGCTTACGTCGCATCTCCAACTCTCCCGAATTGCATATTAAGCATGAATCAATTCCCTGGCTACCTCCTACCACCTCCGTCAAATACCTTGGAGTAATGCTGGACACTAGACTTACTTGGCGAGCCCATATTGATCGACTCATCTCGTTGGCATCAGGACGACTTTCAAAACTTGGCCCGCTACTTCACAGACACACTCCTCTTGGGATTGAATGCTCTCTGCTTCTCTACAAATCTCTTGTCCGGCCACTTATCACATATGCTTCCCAGGTGTGGGGTTCGGCTAGCAACACTCATCTCCGAAGGCTACAGATCCTGCAAAATCGATTTATGCGCATCGCCACGGATGCCCCTTGGTACGTAAGAAATCAACAACTGCATAAAGAACTTGGTCTCCTTCCTCTTCACCAGTACATACGTCAGATCGCCTCCCGCTTCTTTTCAAACCTGCCAGATGTTCCAGGAGCTGTGATGTACGACATCGGCGTACGAACCCGCCAGCCCACGCGCCTGAAGAGACGACTCCCACAGGATCTCCTCCTTAGTGACTCTGATTGAAAAAAAATATGAATATTGTTTCACAATGACTGTTGTTCTTATCTCTTTGATTACTTGTTTGTTTTAATTAACTTATTTCTCTCTTTTCTCTTTTTTTCTCTTGTTTCACAGTGTTAAGAAGATAATAGGAGCCAACTTGGTTTTCCTTACATGTTATTATATAATTCATAGAGATTCAATTAGCCAACAAGGATCTGTAAAGCATGTACTGCTGATCGATCATTGAATAAAAAAAACACAAGCTCTAAGGAAAGAAAGCTCTGTGACATCTGTATGTAGCTATGTACCTCTTAGAATATTTCACAACAGAAGTGTTATTTAGACTCTCTTGGGTTTCAGAGTGACTTCTTTTAGCTATAAGAAGTTATATTATCTCAAAGTTCAAAGAACATTACATGTCTAGTGAAAGTTTGATGCATTGGAGAGGCCGTTAATGTTGCAAGTAATACATCAAAACAGAGAGGGCCAAATTTGGCTGAAAGACTTTTGATTAGTATTTATTGTAATCCATTAATTTTAATAGACTCGATTATTGAATTAAAATCTTTAATCTTTAATACAGATTAAAATTAATCGATTAACAGTGTCGCTTAATTTATTAAATCACGCAGCACTAGTACTGACACATACACTCCTGTATTGCATTTAGCCCTTAGATCTTGGATAATTCTAGTCATCATCTTAAACTACATTGCAATTGTTGTAGCGGAATTGGACTACAGGACAGTGTCATTACGCAAACGATTTCTAGAGACTTCGCGGGTTCGTAGAATTAAGTCCTGTTTGCAGAAATTTAAAATGATCTTTATTGTAGTAAACAGGAATTTTGTACACCTGTTGCAGCAGCCAAAATGACGTGAAATAACAAAAACAGTCTTCAAGGTCGACTCGTTCTCACCTGCAAGTAAACAAACAAAAGAATTCACTGCGGCACAGTTAGATAAACCTCACACATTCCCACATAACCGCACAACTGCAACTCAATTAACAAGTGACTGCTCTCTAACACTTGCGGGTCTTTATAACTCCAATCAATGTTCTAGAAAGCCGCCAACGCTTCAAGGCCTTTCGCGGCGGCAAGAGAAAAAGGGTAACTATCCAGACGACACTCTCTTCCTTTCTCTTTATGTTTCCGTCTCCCTCTCGGCAAGCGTTCCGTGCTCGCACCACTATCTGTCTTTCTCTTTACTGCGCACGCGCCGGTACTCGATCGTCGCGGCTCCAACACAAAAAATTCGATCGTTTACACTGCGCCCTCTTCAATGCTGGTCGTCCCGAGCAGCACCACCGCAACCCGCCAGACGATCCAGGTGTACCACCAACAAATTTCCTCGAGACACCTTTAGGATTCGGTAGACCACGGCAATAATTCTCTTTAACACCCAGTACGGTACTTGCCACGGTTGTTGAAGTTTCGGGCAGCGTCCCTTGGTCCGGGTAGGGCGGTACAACCAGACCAGGTTACCTTGCTGGAAGCCTTGGCTGTTGGCTTGCCTGTCGCACCGGGTCTTCAAGCGGTCGCTCGCTATCTGGATGTTCTGACGAGCCATCTCAGGCATGTCGTAGAAATGGTCCACGAAGCTCTGTACAAACTCAGTTTTGGGTTGTTTCGCTTCCTGGGGCTCCCAAAATCCAGGTCAGAAGAGAGGCGTAGCTCTCGGCCGAAAATTAAGCTTACTGGCAGCATACAAGTGGTGTCGGTCGTGTGTTGACGAGCGGTAGGCCAGCAAGAACAGTGGCACCTTCACGTCCCAGTGTCGTTGATGGCTGGCCACGACCTTCCTCGGGTGTTCTTCTAGGGTCTTGATGTACCTCTCGACCATGTCGTCCCACTGCGGATGTAGAGGTGTTGTGTGGGTCTTGTCCACCCCTAGCCTTTCCGGTGCCCCCTTCATTAGGTAAGACTCAAAATTGGTGCCCTGGTCCCTGTGAAGCTCTAACGGCACCCCAAAACGGCAGATTAGTTCCTCCGCGAGGCAGTCTGTAATCGTATTCGCCTCCTGGTTCGGGATGGCATACACTTCAGGACACTTGCTGAAATAGTCCACAGCAACCTCCCGTAGGGGAGGGGATCCGTCCCCTTCAGCTGCGGTGTTGCGGGCGCTGCGGACCCCTAGCACTCGTGGTACCTCTGACGTTACTAGAGGAACCTCATGCTGAACATTCGAACCCCTTCCTGAATTGGAATTGTTAGGATTGGGTTAGACTCAAGGGGGCAGTGGTTCCCGATACCCGTTGGAGGTCGGGTACGTCTCCGGACGAGGTTGAGGGAAGTCATATATTCCCATGTATTAGCCTGCATAGCTAGTAGAAGGTGTGCTAGATAACCAGGCGGCCCTACCGAGGGGTTAATCGGTACAACTCCTCTTTGAGGTTGACGTTTAAGTGGCGTCTCCACTTCCATCCGGTTTGAGTCCACAGGACCAGATGGGGGGAGGCTTGTTAATCTCTAGGTCCTGCCATATGGAAAGCCCACGGAGGCACCGGGCGCCCTTTGGGACAGCTCGGTAACTCCCTGGTCGTCAGAGGGGGGCTCAGTCTTCACTCTGTGTGGAGAGCCCTGGTGGATACTCTCGAGCTTACATAGTCCATAGCCACCATCAGGTGCTTGTTCCCTCGGTTGGACACTGGGAATTGTCCAGCTATGTCGACAGCGATGCGTTCGAAACGCGCTCCAACGTTGTACCACTGCATGTGACCCCGACTCCTAGTTTGGGAGCCGCGACTCGCCACGCACACGTGACATTGACGGCACCATCTCTCAGCGTCTGCTCGCAGCCTCAGCCATTAGTAGCGCTATCGGTGTTTATCGATCGTTCGGCTTCCTCCCAGTTGTCCCCCTGAAGTACCGATGTGTACTTCCTCTAAGAACTCCGGGACCTTACTCCGGGGAAGTACCAACTGCTTTCTTTGTGTCTAACCCTCGGGTGATGCACATACCCGTAACAGCACGCCCTCTTTTGTCTTCAGTGAGTATCATTGGGCCCAGTATGACTTATACGCAGCACTGCTGGGTACGATGTCCTTTCAGGTTGATGTTGCCCGGGCCTCCACTTCCCTCAAGAGTGGCCCCAAGTCGGCGGACCCCAGCTGTTCCCTCCTCAGCCCTGCGCTATCCCATCCGTCCGCAGGCACTACGGCACGCTCCTTTTCATCCACTCTCGTGCATTGACCGCACTCTTCTGGGAAGGGTCTTCGGGACATGGCGTGGCGTGGCTCTTTCCTCTACGATTTTCGGAGGTGAAGTATTACTCTTGAAGCCTCTGGACCCAACGGGCTGTCTGGCCTTCCAGGTTAGTAAAGGTAAGTAGCGAAGTTATGGAGGAGGGGTCAGTCCTCAGGAGAAATGGCTGACCGTACAGGTACTTTTGGAAGTGCTTCAAGCTCTTCACTACCGCCAGCTACGGCGTAGCCGTCACCTTGGCCACCTCCATCCTTAATGCGATGGTTAGTGCCTCTTGAATGGATCTATAATTGCCGAGCATTAGGCGCTGACGTACCTTGGCGTCGCATACGCCGTCGACGCAGGAGTAAGCGGGCTCTCGGAATGCAAATCCGGTGGGGAAGTCGACCAAGGTTTTGCTGGCCAACTGTTCGATTGCTAGGGCGAACTCCTGCAGCGCGTTCTCTGGCTGCTGCGTCCTAGCTGAGTAGGCTGCGGACAAACGGTAGTTTCCGAACCGGTTCTCCGGGGTATCCCAGATGATCTTGGGGTCCACCGCTATCTTTACCACATTAAGCACCCCTACGGCCCGTCCCTGGATCCTGGCTATTAGCTGTGCTGCCTCTTCTTCTTGCGACCAATTGTTGTGCTTGGTCACTGTGTCGAATTGGCGGTGGAAGACTTCGAAAGTTGTCGTGCCGTCGACTTAGTTGTTTGACGCACGCAGACGTGGTGTCACGTCGCCACGCCTCCGCCTTCAAATCCTTCAACTTGCTGCCAACGATGTCCTTTACCACGGCGTTCAGGGAATTGGTGTTTCTGTCGACCTTTCCCTTTAGGTTGTTAACGCAGTTCGCCAGGTCTTCAACGCGCTCGCACAACTCTGTGACCTTCTCCTTCACGCTGGCCAACTGCTCTTCCAATTTAGCGGCCAGGGCCTCATTCGAAGCCTTCATTTCGGTTAATTTGACTTTCATTTCTGTAACCAGACTGTCGTTCGCCGCTTTCATTTTCGTGGCCAAGCGGTCGTTCGCCGCTTTCACTTTACTGCTGGGCTGTCGATCGCCGCTTTCATTTCCATGGCTAATTCGGCCTTCATTTCTGTCCTCGTCGTAGCGAAGGCTTCATTCGCTCTTCTCATCTCCTTCAGCTCGGCTGCGAGGTTGTCGTTTGCCGTCTTCATTTCTTTCATATTTTCCAAGATCTTGACCAATGCAGCTTCCATCGTCGTGTTCCACTCCTGACACCTTATGTGACTGCGTGTTCGTAGAATTAAAAGCATTGTTTGCAGAAATTTAAAATTCCCTTTATTGTAGTAAACAGTAACTTTGTACGCCCCTTGCATTAGCAAAATGACGTGAAATAAAAACAGCAGTCTTTGAAGTCGACTCATTCTCAGCTGCACGTAAACAAACAAAAGAATTCACTGCGGCACAGTTTAATAACCCTCAAACACTCTCACACAACTGCAAACTCCACTGCACAACTGCAGCTCAATTAACTGACTGCGCTCTAACACTTGTGGGCTTTTATACCTATAGTCATTGTTCTAGAACGCTGCCGACGTTTCAAGGCCTTTCCCAGCGGCAAGAGAAAAGACGGAGCTATCCAGACATCTCTCTATCTCTTTCTCTCTTTTCTCTCTCTCTCTCTCTCTCTCTCTCTCTCTCTCTCTCTCGGCAAGTGTTCAGCGCTCGCACCACTATGTCTCCTTTCCGGCGCACTTGCCGGTACTTGCTCGTTGCGGCTCCAACACAAAATAATGCGATCGGTGACAGTATTTAGAGAGGTTTCCAGTTCTGGAACAATCTACCACGCCCAGCAGTGTTATATAAAAGCCGATTCAAGGCTAAGGAGGAGTCAGAAGTGAGATAATAGTATAAGATTAGTAATGAGAGTAGTAGGGTGCTTCGAGCTTAGTGCGGCTTCATGGTAGAGTTGGTAGACCGAGGAATGGTGGAGGAAGCAGTTCACATGTTAATAAGTGCGGCTCCATAGTAAGGAATCAGCGGGCTGTGTTACAGGCAGGGAAGAAACTTGTGCGTATATCAGAGTGGTGTTCAGAATCTGCGTGTAGCTGTGTAGGAGGTGGAACTGTGTGTTTTTCAGAAAGATTATTAGCAGCACAAAAGCTGTGCTCTAAAAAGACATACAAACACCGTTGATACCGTTGAGGCTAATCATATGTCAGCATTCAGCTAACGATTCAGCGACGAATAAAGCAGTTTGAAGCGACCTTTGTCAGTTTTGTCATCACAGAAATGGCTTCTCGCATAGTTACTGGTTTACCACTACTTACAATGGGGTATTTAAGTAGCAGATGGTTTTGCTACCCTAACCGTTTTCGATTTGGTTTAGGGTTCATGCTTCCATCTCTGAATGGATATCTTTCCTGTATTCAATAAACCCTACCTGTGAATTTAGGAAAACTGAATACGAATTTGTAGAGCTTTAATGACCGATTTCACCAACAGATGTTAAAATCGACGTTAACAAATGTAACGTAACAATTGTAACAGCGCTAACAATTTCTTGCATTTCACCAATCTGTTTTCTGAAAATGTTAATTGTCGTTTTTTGTAATTTACGTCCTCCAACGTTAAGTCATATCGGACGATGAATGGAATGAATGAAATTATGCTCAAATGAGCCCAGGTTCCATAAAGCTTAGAGTTACACGACATTCGTCTTTCTGGCTAAGGGAAAACCCCGGAAAAAACCTTATACATGTAACTCACCCTGACCGAGATTCGAACTCGGGACCTCTGGAACGTGAGGCAGACACTCTACCACCACGCTACCGAGGCAGGCTCTGAAAATGTTAACAAACAAGAGTTAACGCCAAGGAACTTGTAAATATTACAGCTATAGATGGCTATGGATGCGTCGTATTATTTTCTGAACGTACTGCGATGCGCTTTTGTTTTCATTTTCGTCTGAACCGCAGACTGCACACAGCTAAGGAAATGGCGGATAAACAAAATCGTAATCAAAAGCAGTGAAACAAATTTCTCATAAATGGAGAAAAATTGTGAATTGAATTGGTGACGAAGTATAACGATATCGTGGAAAATAGGACGGATGCGGTGAATGTAAAAGAGAAAGATGTCACGTGGGAAAAAATTGGAAACAAATTTAATTCAAATGCATGTGTCATTACTAGAAACACGAAAGGTATTACGTAAATTTAAAACGAGGTGCGAAGCAGTACAAGTGACGAGTGACTTGAACTTGTCAAGACGGACGGTAGACAGTGTGTTACCCACATTATTCAGTGAATTATAGAATCGCAAAGTTATTAATACATTGAAGCAAAGGAGAGATCGGCATATACCTTTCGATGTATATTCTAACTCATTATTACGTAAATTTAAAACGAGGAGCGAAGAACATGTGTCTTAAACGTTACAATATGGGAGGTGAACAATGTATTATCCATATAATTCAGTGAATTATAAAATCGCAAAGTTATTAATACTTGAAGCAAAGGAGAGATCGGCATATTCCTTTCGATGTATATTCTAACCTCTCTTGTACTTCCGCAGTAACCTTCATAGCAACATGTTTCGACAGTCTATACCTCCGTAAAACAGTTTTCTTCGGATAATTCCTCAAAATTATTTCTCCTCATAGGCCGTACTCTATTATGAATGCCATTTAGACGGTCTTAAATATAGCAAATCGACATTAAAAGCTGAGTTCATGCTCGCCATCTTGACTATTTACAATTGTTAAGGACTTAACATTAGAAATTCTGCGTGTTAGTTTAACATGAGATTTAACAGTTGTGTTACGCTAACACTTGTTCGTGAAATGCAATTTTTGTTTTAACTATTGTTAAACTCGTGTTAAGTCTTAACATTTTTTGGGTGAAATCGGGCATTATTATACTTTTCTCAAATAGGAAGTCGTTATTCGTTTCTTTGCTTCTGGTCATTCAAATAACGCAGGATTTCAAAGCCGTGACTAGCTTTTGAACATCTATCACTTAACCTACTGTATTCTCGTATTCTCTTTGCGCCTATAAGGCAACATATAAAAACGGACGTACATACCCCTGCAGAAGTGGGGTAGTTATTGGAAGATGCTTAATATATATATATGAGGGTCGATGAAAAAGTAATGCCTCCTATTTATTTTCTCTTTTAATTGCCAAGAAAATTGAATCCAATTTACATATCTTGAAAACTACAACATTGACGATTAATTTGTCACTATTCAATATAATCTCCGTCCTGTTCAACAGTTTTGGTCCACCTTTTAACTAGGACATGAATTCCAGTGTGGTAAAACACACGGTCTTGCTTCGAAAGCCATTGACGCACGGACGTTTTCACAGCCTCCTCATCTTCAAAATTAGTCCCACGATGAGCTTCCTTTAGTGGCCCGAACAGATGGAAGTCTGATGGTGCCAGGTACATATAAAAGCACATCTACAAACGCACGTGACATTCAAATGAACTATGTAGAGGAATAAATGTTATTAATATGGCCCGGAAGTTTAGCAAAAAATTTGGGAAATTTGCTGAACAGGAGGTGCTATTTCAAGCAACTTGCAAAAAAATATACAGAAAAAAATATTGTCCCAGTCCAGAATATGCAAGGAATACCTAAAACTATGTTAGAAAGATGTACTTCAGGATAATAGAACCTCTGTGTCTGACAATAGAATATGCATTTCCATAGACGAAACGACAGATTGTATCAAACATTTTTTTTTTCTTTTTTGTAATTTACATCCTCCAACGTTAAGTCATATCGGACGATGAATGGAATGGGTGAAATGATGCTCTAATGAGCCCAGGGTCCATAGAGCTTAGAGTTACCCGATATTCCTCTTTCAGGATAAGGGAAAACCCCGGAAGAAAGCTTACCCAGGTAACTCACCCTGACCGAGATTCGAACTCGGGACCTCTTGAACTTGAGGCAGACACGCTACCATCTACGCTACCGAGGTGGACAGTGCAGTGCACGTAATAGTTGGTACACTGGGTACACTGAGGCATATGCACAGACATAACGTAGTATGTCACAACGAATTAGCTTTTTATTTACTATGCACATTGTAAATATTAATGATTCTTTTGTTTATATGCATATATCTGGAAAAGATACATTTGTTTTATGTAATTTATTAATAAATGTGCAATATATTCCATGACACTGTGTCTATCGTGTGACGAAGTTTGATAAATTACCGTTGTCCGTGACCTTGGTTGTATGAGCACGTGCGTGACTGCATGGCACTCAATCCTCTCCCATATGTTTAGGAGACACAGGTAGAATATACCTCCGTCACAACTTTGCAGCGAGGGCTCATTCGCCGCTTTCATTTCCGTGGTCAATTCGGTCATCTTCGCGGTCATTGTCGCGGCCAAGTTGTTGTTTGCAGCTTCCGTCTTCGCAGCGAGGGTATCATTTGCCGTCTTCATTTCTTTCAGTTCCGCGGCCAGGTTGTTATTTGCCGTTTCCGTCTTCGTTGTTAATTCGGCCTTCATTTCTGCCATTTTCTCGGTGCGGTTGTCGTTAGTCGTTTTCATATATGTAGCCACACTATCGTTCGCCGTTCTCATTTCATTCAGCTCTTCTAGAATTTTTGCCACTGTAGCGTCCATTGTCTATATCCCACTCCTGACACCACATGTGACTTTGTGGGTTCGTAGAATTAAAAGTCCAATTTGTATAAAAAAATTCAAACTGCTGTTGATGCCCGAACACACCTTAGCCAAACCTTACAGTAGTAGAATTACGTAACATACACAAATACAATCTTCTAAGGTCGTTGACCACAAACAAAAGCGTTCACTTTCAGAACACAATTGCAGGCACACGTTACTCAGTTCTGATTAAGCTCTCATTTCGACTCTGTTTAGGACTGTCCGATAAACTAGCCACGGCTTCTTTTATACGACCATTCGAGACAGCTATAGAATGTTCTCTACCGATCAAGATGGCCGCGCCGTGGCTCAGTGGTTAGACCACTTGGCTCTCACCAAGGTGGCCCGGTTTCGATCCCAGGCGACAGCAAAGTGAGATTTGTGGTGGACAACACGGCGCTGAGGCGGGTTTTTCCGGGATCTCCGGTTTCCCCCGCCATCTCATTCAACCGGTGCTCCATCTTCATCTCATGTATCATCAGTGTCATCGCCTGCGGTGCAGCATGTAGTAAAAGCGGGCGTTAAACACTACACATCACATCATTACCAATCAAGATGTCACTAGAATTTTCCATTTATCTAACTTTATTTGTTTCGGCAGGTATTTTATCTCCGCGCTATCTTTATCTCTTGGGGCAAGCTCTTTATCTCCGCGTTATACTATTTACCCTTTGTGTGTACAAGCCGCGCTATCGCGATAACGGGTTCGCGACAATAGTATACGACTTGCCGGAGCTTTTAATTTCTTTCTTTTTACAGATTTGCAATGAATTAACAGGCCACTCAGCAGTTAACAGGTCTTACTTGTCCTCATTGTTCCACTTATTAAATGGAGTTTCTAACAGAGTACATACCAAATCATTTGTTGGAAACAAAAAACAAAAAGTGGCAGGAATTTAATTGTATTCAGTATTCACATGCTCACACTATTGACTACTCATAAGCACACGGATCATGTTTTGATTTGTTTTAAACCAACAGAAAAACAAAGAAGGAAACGGACCACAAGTTAATCTGTGTTCATGTTCACATGCTCACGACTAACTGACTGACCGACTTACTTATTCATCTAAGGTTCTTAGTCTACAACATACAAGCTGCTACCTGAGGCTGGGGGTGGGGTGCAAGAGACATATTTCTTGTTGAGACAGAGATTTTTCACTTCCTTAGCTAGGCAAGCAATAGTGACGACACGTCATGGCAACCCTCCTAAACATGAGAAATACCAAGCCGGAAGTGTGGAAATATTTCTTTTGCTGTAGGGATGAACGGTTGTGGCCTTTCCTCCCTGAGGGTAGCGAGGTCTTGGGCTTGCTTTTGAAGTCAGGTTCTGGATACAAAAGAATAAAAGAAGATAAAGATATGTTAACGTCACCAATACTACCTTAAACTAAACTGATTGCTGAATGTTGTATTTTAAGCTCTATTTAAAGCAAATTAAGAAATGGTAGAAGCAGGAAATATTCGGTGAAAAATTGTTCACCTGCTTCACCTGCACAGCTACCTCTGTTATAGAGTAATTTTCTTATTGTTGTAGGAACCTACATCATATTTCTACTGCAATACTTTAACACGTGTAGCTTTGTTATGTCAGGATTTGAAAACAAAATGTATTTAAAATACTTTTAAGGCTGTTCGTAAAAATTGAAGGCACTGGATGTTTCTTATCTGATACAGGGTGCGAGCGAATAAGGAATTAACAGTGAGCTAACGTGCTACACTGCCATTAGTGTAGGTATGTGTATTTGTGGGAGATAATATTGGCCACTCTTTGGTGATAGATGCATTCTTATCTTAATCTTTGTGAGCACATACCTATCCAGTCTAGTTACTCTCAGTGGAAACGAAATCAGTTTCATGATTTATTTTGGAGTAGAATGTTGTGATCTATTAGTCCAGTTCAAAAGTATTTACGATGCTGCATCGCTCATATATAAATGATCCAGACCACTTTTATTATACATATGAAAAATAGACATTGCCTAAGCAGAGGTATAATGCTGCAGATTTTTTGAAAAAATCATTTCTTGCCTACTTTGGATCAAAACTGGAAGCCAAAGTAAAGCTTAAGCACTGCACGAAATATGTAGAGCATGCATTGAAAAACCTCGCTATTGGGCACACAGCAGAAGACCGTTGCTATCTTTTGGAATATCTATGGCCTAGAGAAAGCAGACCAACCATAGAAATGACTGTTACTTTTGTTTGTGCGAGTGAAGCGGTAGAATTCTAAAAATAAAAAGTAAATTGTGTATCACACACACAGCAGTTGGTAGGCTGCGGAGCAGCCAAAAGGGGGTTATGTCGTGTACCTGCTCTGGAAAGAGCTTAACCACGTAGTGACGGGATGTAGATGTTGCAGGGTGTCGGGTGAAAACTATGTAGGTGGAAAGAAAGGAGGTAGCATGTTGCTCCTCGACGACTGAAGAATCGGATGCTACGGTCATCGTGCACCGCTGGCGGATAAGTTAATCAACTAGGAAAAGGAAAGCTAGAAATTTAAGTATCCAGACAAGAATCTTGGGTGATTGTAATTTTGTTAAGGCAGGAATGGGGGCCTTATGGTTACCGGTAGTGTCCGAAAGCCATGCGCGGTAGCCAGTATCGCTTTAAGCGACGCTCGCGTGGTACATAGTGCCCTAGACATCTAACTAGGGCGCTCTGGTGTTGAGGTAAACTCTCGTAAAATTCGGAGGCCCGGCGCCTAATTTCATCCTCCACATAACGCAGGGATGAAGCCTGGTGAAGTAATCCCACGGGGAACCTTCCACATACAGAATAAATAATCCGAAGACATTTATTCTGTGCACGCCGGAGCAGTATCAGATTTGAGCCTGCCACCATGTCCCAGGCTCCACACGCGTAGAGCATGATAGGGAGGACTAGAGCCTGAAAAAAGCGCAACTTTAGGGGAACAGACATCACAGACCGCCACACAGGGTATAGCTATGCCGAGGCACCGCACGACCGATGCGATAGCTCCCGGATGTGCTCCCGAAAAGTTAGGCCCTTATCCAGCTTGACTCCCAAGTATTTGATTAAATTCTCCCACCTAATCCTTTACTTAAAGTAGGTGAATATGGGGAAATTAGCAGGAAAGCGACGCTTGGTGAACAGGATCGCTTGGCTTTTCTCCGTGTAATTGTGTATCAAGTCGTACGGTGAACCATTTTACCTGTGCCCCATGGGCCTGATGTACCAATACCGGTGCGATCAGAAAATATTGAACAGTTTTCATCCGAGTCTGATGAAGAAGGGGAGGGATTATATTAGATCATAGTAACTATATATTAAAATCGTCTGCTACAGAACATGTTTGTTTTAACCAGAGTGAATTAAGTGACTTATTGAGAGATCTTGCCCTCTCTGAAGAGTTAGCTGAGTTGTTAGGCTATGGACTCCAAGAAAAAAAAGTGCTTTGTCCAGAAACATCATTCTAGTGATACTGACAACATGAAAGAGATTTTAAACCCTTTTTCTCCGAAGAAGGCTATCTTGTATATTGCAATAATATTGTGACTTTGTGGGTTCGTGAAATGAAAAGTCCAATTGCACCACTCAAAAATGTTCTTTATTTCCACCGACTTACAGCTGAACACTTGCCAATTACACAGAATTACGTAATGCACACAATTACGATTCTCCAGTTCGTCCGTTACAGTTCCACTTGCACTCGCAATTACGCAAACTCCTCCGACGCACGTACGCAGTCCGTCCCCTCACTGGGCGCTCCTCACAGCTCGCCAAGAACTAACTTCCTCCGGCCCGGCGCGTCGCTTATATAAGACCAACTGGCCAATCTAGAAGTTTCCGGATTAGACAAAACAACCCGCAAGTTCGAGAAACCAGGGGGAGGTGAAAGAGACGGCACAGTGGCCCGCGATCCCTCTCCTAATCATCCCTTCAGTTAGTGACAGGAGACAAATGGGTAGGCGCGACCAGAACGCCCCACGCCCGATCCCACCTGCGGCCAGCCCCACAGGGAGATCCGACATTCGGGTGACAATATGAAAGAAGTTATTCTAAAACATGGACTTCCAGACTGTGACCCAAGCGAATGGAGACTATTCATTGATGCTTCAAAGCATCAAAGGGTATCCTCTTACATAACGGAAATGTGTTTGATCCAGTGCCTGTTGCCTATTTAGTAATCCTCACAGAATTGTATGCAACTCTGCAACTGATGTTATTGCAAGTGAATTATAGTGAACGCAACGGACAAGTTTGTGGTGATTTTAAGGTTATTACTATGCTGATAGTTCAAAAATCTGGGTTTACCAAAATTTTGTATTCTCTTTGTCTATGGACCAATAGGGCATGAGTTACTCTCTGGACCAAGAAAGACTGGCCCCCTGGAGAAAATTTGGCTTTAAGAAGATTGTGCGTCAAAGCTTTGTAAGTCCTTCTGAAGTTGTGTTGCCACCTCTACCCATTAAGCTTGGCTTAATAAAACATTTTGTGAAAGCTTTAAATACGAAAAGAGATTGCTTCAGGTATATAAATAAGAAATTGCCGCTTCTCTGTGAAGCAAAATTAAAAGAAAGTAGATTTAATGGTCCTGATATAAGAAAATTGATATCTGATGCAGCAAACAAAAACACCATGGCTGACAAGGAGAGAGCAGCATGGATATCTTTCTGTAAAATTGTTTAAGAATTTGTTGGTAACAAAGAACCCAATTACGGAAATTTTGTAGCATATAAGGAACTTGGTTGTAACATGAATATAAAAATTTATTTCCTGTTTTCTCATTTAGATTATTTCCCTGAAAATCTGGGATTTTTTAGTGAAGAGTAAGGAGAACGATTTCATAAGGATATGGAGGAGTTTAAACGGAGGTATCAGGGATGCTGGAGTATAAATGTGGTTGGAGACTATTCTTGGATGTTTAAGCATGAAATGCCTGAAGACAAGCATCAAAGGAAAAAAAAAAAAAAACAGGAAGATTTTCTTAACTATGAAGCAATGGATATAAAATGCATGCAATACATTCCAATAGTAAAGTAAGTAAGGCAAAATAAGATAAAATAAGTAAACCAAAACAGAACAAAA
Organism: Mantis religiosa; assembly: GCA_030765055.1. Lineage (NCBI taxonomy): Eukaryota > Metazoa > Arthropoda > Insecta > Mantodea > Mantidae > Mantis > Mantis religiosa. The sequence goes on along the minus strand of CM060950.1, from coordinate 26,560,795 downwards.
ACACTCTAGTGGCATGTATGAATAACCAAACCCGCAATTTCAGTAGATTCTGTATATTATATATTGTTTTTATTTAAACTAAAAGAGTATAATGAGAAAGCTTTTAGTCAAATTTGCCTAATTCTGCAATACATAGATAGCGATTTTCCAAGAAAACTTTACATGATAGAAGTAAATAGATCGAAAATTCGGATTCAGCACATCAGCATTATAGAGAATCACCTTACTTTAGGCAACAGAAAAAAAGTTTAAATTTGCAGACTAGTGCAATCTATTATATTTTTATTGTATAATGTGATGCAGAATTCTATCTACCTAAAGGACTTCTTATAATAAGTACTTGCAATAATTTTCTGCTTCTCACAAACATCAACAAAGCATTGAATCTTGCTGTGTGCTTCATAAATAGTGTCGCGGCGACGGGCACAAAAGGTTCGGCGCAGAGAGATAACGGACGGATAGTGTATCACAGAGATAAACAGCTTGCCTAAGCAGATAAGCTTAGCGCGGAGATAAAAGGCATGCAAAAGCAGATAAAGTGAGGTAAATGGAACATTCTAGTGACATCCTGATGGATAGCGAACATTCGGGTTCTTGTTTGTTTGAGAACAGTCTAGTATTATCAATGCCGATAGATTGAAGAGATCGTGACATGCCAGCACCAGTCGAAAACAGTAGAAACAGAGACGTAACGAGAATTTTAATTGAAACTGTTGTTTTGGAAGTGCACTCTTTGTTGTGGTGAACGACCTTGGAAAATTGTAATTGTGTATGTGACGTAATACTGCTACTGTGAGTTTATTTCTACGCAAATAAAGAGCTATTTGAATATCTGCAACTCGGACTTTTAATTCTACGAACCCACAAAGTCACAATTGGTGTCAGGAAGAGGAACATTTGACCATGGACGTGGCATTGGAAAAGATGTTACAGAAAATGGAAGAAATGAAGGCGGCTAACGATATCACCGGCAAAATGGAAGATATGAAGACGGCGCATGACAATTTCGCTGCGAAAACAGAAGCGGGAAATAACAACCTGGAAGCGAAGCTGGAAGAATTGAAGACGGCTAACGATAACCTCACCGAGAAGATTGAAGAAATGAAGGCTGCGAACGAGGCCCTCGCCGTAAAATTTGAGGAACAGTTGGCCGGCGTGAAGGAGGACGTAACGGAGCTGGGCAAGCGGATGGGTCAAGTGGACGAGTGCGTCGAAGACCTGGCAAACCGCGTTAATGACCTGGAGGGAAAGGCCAACAGCAACACAAAGTCCCTGAACGCCATGGTAGAGGACATCGTGGGCAGGAGGTTGAAGGGCTTGAAGGCCGACGCACCGGGACGCGACACGGCTGCGCTCGTCAAACCTGCTAAATATGACGGCGCGACAGCTTTCGAAGTCTTCCACCGCAGTGGTAAGCACAACAAGTGGTCACCGGAGAAAGAGGTCGCACAGCTAATTGCCAGCCTCCAGGGACGGGACGCAGAAGTCTAAACGCGGTCCAGACAGCGGCGGCGCCCAATGATATCTGAGAAGCCGTGGAAAACGCTTTGGAAACCACCGTTTAACCACAGCATACCGAAGCCAATTGAAGTGAAGTTCACAGCAGCCAAGGGAGTCACAGCAGGAGTTCGCCCTGGCAATTGAGCAGCTGGCTAGCAAAGCTTTAGTCGACCTCCCACCCGAGTTCGTATCCTGGGAAGCCATCTACACCTTCGTTGACGGGGTACGAGACACCGAGTTACGTTAGCGCCTAATTCTCGGCGACTACAAAACCATTCACGAGGTGCTAATGGCAACATTGAGGATAGAGGCGGCCAAGGTGACGGCTACCCCGATGTCCAGAACGAGGAGTATCCGCTACATGGAAGACCGAAGGCCAGCCGAGGGATGCCGGCGAAGACCAAGTGGCGTGTGTTGGGGTGTGGAGAGCCGGGAAACCTTGAGAGAGACTGCCCACAAACGGGAGAACAGCCGGAAGAACGAGTAAGGCTCGGCGTGGCGAGGGGCACGTTGGTGCCATCACTAACATCCCCTCGAGTGACACTGCGCACCGTCACCCGGCGTATGGACCACAGCCTCATCGCAGACGGTTGGGTGAGAGGGAAGCCGTGTTGAGTGCTTGTGGACACCGGGGCAGCCGTCACCATCATCAGACCTGACATGGCCAAGGGTATGGCGACGAGGAAGCTGAGCCCACCATACCAGCTTGTGACGGCATCGGGCGACACCTTGTCTGTGGAGAAGGAGGCTCTTATGAAGTTGACCTTGGGAAGGAGTGCCGTACGTCAGTGGGTGTTCGTCGCGAAGGCGGCTGAGGAGGTGATACTGGGATTGGAAGTCCTCAGTAGCCACGAGGCGACGGTCGACGTCGGCAGGAAGGTCCTGCAGCTTAATGGGGAAGAGTTGATACTCCGGCAACCCGAAGAGCGCCTTGGAATTTTCAGGGTCATCTTGAAGGTAGACGTGGTGGTCCCCGCGAGAAGCGAGGTGGTGGTGACGGCATGACTGGAAGGCCAGCGGACGAAGAACATGATGCTGGGACAGAAGACGTCTGTGAACGGACTATGTGTAGCTAGGACATTGTTACCGTGTCGAGAGGAGGTGCCAATGAGGCTGCTCAAACTGGCAGACACCGATCACGAAGTCCAGGCCGGAGCGGAGCTGGAGAAGCGCGAGCCCGTGGTCAGCGTAACCGCAATCGACAAGACACAAGAGCCAGTGCCGACGCAACACTGGGGGCCCTGGCTGGAAGGCATACTGGAGAGGGTGTCCGACCACCTGACCGCAGAACAGCTGGAGAATTTTCGACAACTGCAGATACGATACCAACGCGTCTTCTGCCACGATAACAGTGACTACTACTGCAAGGACCGAGTTCTGGACCCATCAACACCGGAGACGCCCGAGCTATTCGGCAACCACCCAGAAGCGCTCCGCTGGCGAAAAAAGCGGCGACACGAGACATGCTGGACGACATGGGATCCAGGGGAGTAAGTGAAAAGTCTGACAGCCCTTGGTGTTCCCCTGTAGTTCTGGTGACAAAGAAGAGCGGCGAGCTACGCTTCTGCGTGGACTACAGGAAGCTGAACGCTGTCACCCGGAAGGACTGTTTCCCCTTACCCCGGATTGACGACACCCTGGGCACGGTAGCTAGTGGTTCTCGCACCTGGACCTGTAGTTGGGTTACTGGTAGGTGGCTCTAGACCCGAGAGACAAGGAGAAAACCGCATTCTCGACAGGCCAAGGGCTTTGGCAGTTCTCAGTTATGCCCTTTGGTCTCTGCAACGCACCAGTTAGCTTCCAACGCGTCATGGAATCGGCAATGAGAGGACTGACTTATTACACCTGCCTGCTATACCTGGACGACATCATCATCGTCGGCAAGACTTTCGAAGACCATCTCGACAACTTCAGTAAGGTGCAGGCGACCAACTAGAAGCTAAACGCAAAGAAGTGCCAGCTCTTCCGCAAGGAAGTCAACTACTTGGGCTACATAGTCTCACCAACCGGAGTGGTCACAGACCCGGAGAAGTCACAGGTTGTGAGAGATTGGCCTCGCCCAAAGGATAGGCGAGAATTGCGCAGCTTCCTGGGGTTGTGGAATTATTGCCGCAGCTTCATAAAGGGCTTCTCAAACATCGCGAAGTGCGTCACTCGCCTTACAGAAGAACACTGGCCTCACCTGTGGACGGATGATGCTTGCCAGCGGCTTAAGAAGACACTGTACGGTGCTTCTACTTTGAGATTTTCAGTACAAGGTGGCGCCTTCATTGTGGACACCGACGCCAGCAACCACTGCATTGGAGGCGTCCTATCCCAAATCCAGGACGGCCACGACAGAGTGATAGCCTACTACAGCAAGACGCTATCCAAGGCAGAGAAGAACTACTGCGTCACCCGTCGAGAGTTACTGGTGGTGGTAAAGACTTTGGTGCACTTCCACAAGTACCTGTACGGTCAGCCATTTCACCTGAGGACTGACCACTCCACCCTTATTTTGAGCTTTAGGAACCTGGAAGGCCAGACAGTCCGTTGGATTCAGAGGCTGCAGGAATACGACTTCACCTCTGAACATCGTAGAGGGTAGATCCACGGTAGCGCAGACGCCATTTCTCGGAGACCCTGTACAGAAGAGTGCGGCCAGTGCATAAGACTAGAAGAGAAGGAGCTCCACAGCAGCCTTCATTGTTGACATCGATGCCAGCAACCATTGCATTGGAGACGTCCTATCCCAAATCCAGTACGGCCACGAGAGAGTGATAGCCTACTACAGCAAGACGCTCAAGGCAGAGAAGAACTACTGCGTCACCCGTCGAGAGTTACTGGCGGTGGTAAAGACTTTGGTGCAATTCCACAAGTACCTGTACGGTCAGCCATTTCACCTGAGGACTGACCACTCCACCCTTATTTTGAGCTTTAGGAACCTGGAAGGCCAGACAGTCCGTTGGATTCAGAGGCTGCAGGAATACGACTTCACCTCTGAACATCGTAGAGGGTAGATCCACGGTAGCGCAGACGCCATTTCTCGGAGACCCTGTACAGAAGAGTGCGGCCAGTGCATAAGACTAGAAGAGAAGGAGCTCCACAGCAGCCTTCATTGTTGACATCGATGCCAGCAACCATTGCATTGGAGACGTCCTATCCCAAATCCAGTACGGCCACGAGAGAGTGATAGCCTACTACAGCAAGACGCTCAAGGCAGAGAAGAACTACTGCGTCACCCGTCGAGAGTTACTGGCGGTGGTAAAGACTTTGGTGCAATTCCACAAGTACCTGTACGGTCAGCCATTTCACCTGAGGACTGACCACTCCACCCTTATTTTGAGCTTTAGGAACCTGGAAGGCCAGACAGTCCGTTGGATTCAGAGGCTGCAGGAACACGACTTCACCTCTGAACATCGTAGAGGGTAGATCCACGGTAGCGCAGACGCCATTTCTCGGAGACCCTGCCCAGAAGAGTGCGGCGAGTGCATAAGAGTGGAAGAGAAGGAGCGGGCCGCAGCTGTCAGAGTGGTCACGGAAGTGCCTGCGGACGGCTGGGATAGCGCAGGCCTGAGGAGGGAGTAGCTGGCGGACTCAGACTTGGGGTCACTCTTGAGGAAATTGGAGGCCGGGACAAGACCAACCTGGGAGGAGATCGCAACAAGGAGCGCCACATTAAAGTCCTACTGGGCCCAATGGGACTCACTAAAGACAAGAGAGGGCGTGCTGTTCCGGGTATAGGAATCGCCCGATGGGAAGACGCAGAGAGAACAGTTGGTACTTCCCCGAAGTAAGGTCCCGGAAGTCTTGGAAGAAGTGCACGTCGGTACTTCAGGAGGACACCTGGGAGCAAACCATACAATCGACAAACTCCGACAGCGCTACTACTGGCTGAGGCTCCGAGCAGACGCTGGGAGATGCTGCCGTCAATGTTACTTGTTCGCGGCGAGTCGCGGCTCCCTGGCTAGGAGCCGGGGTCGCACTCAGCAGTACAACGTCGGAGCGCCATTCGAACGGATCACCGTCGACAGAGCTGGACCAATCCCAGTGTCCGACCGAGGCAATAAGTACCAGATGGTGGTCGTAGACTACTTCACCAAGTGGCCGGAGGTGTATGCCATTCCGAACAAGGAGGCAAGGCCAAACACAGACTGCACGTGGAGCAAGTGTTCTGCCGATTTTTTTAGGTGCCGTTAGAGCTCCACAGCGACCAGGGTACACATTTTGAATCCAACATGATGAAGGAGGCACTAGAAGTATTTGGGGTGAACAAGACGAGCACAACACCCCTAGATCCACAGTTGGATGGCATGGTGGAGAGATACCTGCATCAAGATCTTAAAAGAACACCTGAGGAAGGTCGTGGCCAGCCATCAGGGAGACTGGGACTTCAAGGTGCCCCTGTTCTTGCTGGCCTACCGCTCGTCAACACACGACACCACTGGGATGACTCCAGCCAGCTTAATGTTCGGCCGAGAGTTACGCCTCCCTTGTGACCTGGCTTTTGGGCGGCCGTGGACGCAAAACAGCCAGCAACCGAGTATCTGGAGAACCTGGTGGTCCATCTCCACGACATGCATGAGATGGCTCTCCAGAACACCCAGAAGGCGAGCGACCGCATGAAGACTCGATACGACAGGCAAGCTAACAGCCAAGGGTTCCAGCAAGGTGACCTGGTCTGGTTGTATCGCCCTTCTGGGACCAAGGGATGCTGCCCGAAACATCAGCAACCATGGCCAGGACCGTACTGGGTGGTGAAGAGGATCAACGAAGTGGTCTACCGCATCCAGAAGGTGCCCCGAGGGAAGATGTTGGTGGTACACCTGGATCGTCTGGCCCATTGCGATGGTGCTGTTAGGGATGTCCAGCCTTGAGGAGGCAGCAGTGGCACGGCGATGTGCACAAAAGGTTTGGCGCAGACAGATAAGGGACGGATTGTGTATCACGGAGATAAACAGCTTGCCTAAGCATATAAACATAGTGCGGAGATAAAAGGCATGCCAAAGCAGATAAAGTGAGGTAAATGGGACATCCTGATTGATAGCGAACATTCGGGTTCTTGTTTGTTTGAGAACATTCTAGAATTATCAATGCAGGTAGAGTTAAGAGATCATGACATGCCAGCGCCAGTCGAAAACAGTAGTTGTAAACAGAGACATAACGAGAGCTGTAATTGAAACTGGTGTTTTGGAAGTGAGCTCTTTGTTGTGGTGAACGACCTTGGAAAATTGTAATTGTGTATGTAACGTAATACTGCTACTGTGGGTGTATTTTTACACAAATAAAGTGCGATTTGAATTTCTGCAGCTCGGACTTTTAATTCTACGAACACACAAAGTCACAATATTAATAATTTTAGACTGTAAATTTAAGCTGGGCTTGGACCGTTCTTACAAAGCATAAAAAGCAGCTCTAGGTCCAAAATGATTTAACAGATGTACAGATCTTTTCTTTGGTATTTGATAATTATTTATTAGTACAGTTTCCATTACAATTTTAGTACAATAAAATTTAATATAGAAAATGCTGAATTATACCTCCTGTACAAATACATAAAAGTGCTGACCCTAAGATTTACTCGCTGACTCAGGTCCCCTGGCTATAAGCCTTCGGTTTTCCTGAGCAGCTAGATGCCATTTCTTCTTGACCTTTGCTTCTTTTATCCTAATCCACTTTTCTCTTATGCTATATAAGATATCTCCTATACATCTATTTTTCTTTTCTCCCATGAACATTAGCATGCGTACTGCCAATATCTCTTTACTTACACTGCCCATATTTTTCTCTTGTAATTTGTTAGCTCCTTACATTCTATCTGGTAATGAACATTGCTCTCTTTGTCTCCACAAAATTCACAAATCCCTGCCTCATTACTTGTCAACCCTTTTAAGTATATTATTCCTACTCTCATCTATGCTATGCCTTCTCTTCCATTTTTGCCACATTGATACATATATATTTCCCTGCCCCATTCTGTCTTTAATTGCTTATAAAATTTCAAAGATTTCTTTTCTTCTATACTTTCCCATATCTCTTGCCTATCTATGTCTTGTACTCTAGTTCTCACTTCCTTCCAAAAACTTCTATAATTTATCTCCTCTGCTCTCCATGGATCTCCCATGCCTATCTTCAATATCATTCTTTCCAATTCCGACCACCAACTATTTGTGTTTTTAATGTTTTTCTGTTGCTCCTTGCACAGATACAATAATTCCTCTTTCTGCCCTTTAATACACTTATACCATAATTTCAATATTCTCTCTATTATTATTCCCCTCCTTTTTGTATTACCTAACTCTAGTAATGCCACTTCTCTTGGTGCCAATTTTGGCAGCCTTAGTAGTTCTTTGCAAAACAATCCGTACATCTGGTCTAATTGTGTTCCTATCTCTGATGTGTCCCCATACCTCCAATGCATACATTGTTCTGGCTTCAACGACTGCTTCATACATTCTTTCTAACCATGTAACTGACATCTCCAGTTTATGTTTACATATTCTTACTCCTGACATTGCGGCCCTGCCATTAGCTATCACTTTTCTGACTTGTGCAGCCCATCCTTCACTGCTACACATCCTTACTCCTAAATAGTCATACACGTTTACCACTTCTACCTTTTGGTGTCCTATGAACCATTCCTCTCCATTGATCCTCTTTTAAATATCATTATGTTTTATTTTTTGCTGTTTATTCTTAGTCCCCAGTCAGCACAAAACCTATGAATTGCCTCAATTGATTTTTATAGACCTATTACGGAAGTTGCTACTACCGTTAAATCATCTGCATACAATAACCAGGGATCTCTTTGTTCATTATTATTGGGCAATGGGCATTGCTTTCCTTAACACTCTCTATTTAGTCATCTATAAATAAATTGAATAGAATAGGACTCAATTTGCACCCCTGTCTTAAGCCTAACTTCTGTTCGGCTTCCTTTTCTATGGATACCCTTTTCCTTTTGGTTTACACCAACTTTTGTTTTATCCTTTTCAAAGGATATATGGAATACTAGGTTTTTATAATCTTGCCAAACAACTAATCCTAAAACTAATATAACTCACCTCTTATATTATTTTTAAAAGTTGTAAATTCACCATTGCTGTACATTCATGAAGTTGTCTGGCACACTTTGGAGATGCATGATACACAAAATGTTAATTGTTTATGAAACTCTTGAACCTACTGATGCCATATACTTATTTCACCACAAAAATGTGTAGTGTTGAATGGCCACTTTTACTATGTACGGCACTGCAGGTGGTGACACCGATGATACATGAGATGAAGATAGAGCACCGGTGAAATGAGATAGTGGGGAAAACTGGAAGAAAAATGTTGTCCACCAGGAATGTCACTTTGTGTCACCTGGGTTCTAATCTGAGCTGCCTTGGTGAGAGCCAAGCAGTGTAACCACTCAGCCACCTTGCAGCCTCTTTCACCACAACATGTACTATAACTTCAGTCACTGTCTAGTACAGTGCATATAATAATATCAGGAAATCTGTTTGAAACATTTTGCAAATCTTAGTGATTCAAGCACCACTGCAGCACCATAACATGTCACTGAAACTAAATATTGTTTTAATATTTAAGTTAATTGATGGAAATTAATCATTTCTTCACACTAGCCATATATAGGCTAAGATTTTGCATAGAGTCAAAGATAGATTGAGTTTAATGATGAAGCCTGGGATTCAAGTTGCCACAAACAGTGTATCTTAGATATGAGAGCCCCTAGTGGTCTACCGGGAAAATATATGAGTCAATTGGAGAATTTAATGACATGATGAAGTTGGCTATGGTAGCTCAATGGGTAAGAGCGACTGGATGGAAACCAGAAGATCCGTGGTTCAAACCCCAGCCAGGCATTGAATTTTTTCAGATTAACTTTATCTATTCTTTTAACAGTTCATCCGTAAATCACAAATAACTGAATACATAAGATTTCACATTTAAATATAGTATTTGCTGTTTTTTAAATGTTGTAGTTTTTGAAAAACTGCACCTACGTAATTGCCTGACTAGGACATCTAACATTACACCATACTCGAATATTTCCTGTGGTGATAACTTTATCTGTTTATCATTGTAACTGTAAGAATGATGAATGAGCTGTTTCATTTTTTGACTCAAGTAAATTGAAATAAAAGTGAATCAGTGTGAGTGAAGCAATGTGTCAATATCTTCTTGATTCACTTTTATGTGTTGTGTACAGGTCTAGCAGTCCCCTAGCATCTGCTCTCGTTACATTTTGATGACATGCTTTTCTTTGTTAGTAAGCTGTGGAATATTGGTTTTCCAGTGGAAGGAGCTATTAGTACTTCGTGATGAATAACAAATGGCTCATTGGTATTTGACAAATTGGCTGTTGTTGGATTATATTAGATTTCTATTGTGCATATTACAAAATTTTACAATTTACAACTTTTGGCTACAGTTATTTGTCTTTACGTTGTTGCCACCTTGGCTTACATGACACCCTGGTCTTCTGCTCTGCCAGGTAGCTCTTAACCCCCATGCCTCTTTGTTACTTAATTAGTCCCATTCTTCTCCCTCATCTTCCTTTCTTATATTCTTTACATTTCTGGCCCATTTTCTTTTAATTTCTGCAAGAACTCACCAATACTTCTTACCTTCTTTCCCTCCCTGCCTGTTAACATTTTTATAGGTACTACCCCATTTTTCCTCCCAAACCTTTTTTCTCTACATTGCAACCTCCTCACATTCTGTTACATAGTGTTCTATGCTTTCTTTTTCCCCACACAGTTCACAAATTTCCTTTTCCCTACCTCTTATCCCTCTTAGAAATATTATTCCTGTTCTCATCCAAGCTAACCCTTGCCTCTCCTGTCTATTGCAGTAATCTACATATGCTTCTCATCCCCAATTTTTTTTTTATTTGCTTGTAAAATTGTAATGATTTCATATTTTCTAGACTTCCCGATATTTCCTGTCTTTCTATATCTTCTATTCTGCATTTTACCAATTTACCAACATTGCTTGTATTCCTTTCCTCTAATCTCCATATATCTCCCATTCCTATTTTTTTCCATAATTCATCCTATCTTCTGCCTGTCTCATGCATAATTTCATAATTTCCCCTTCTTCTTTGGCCAAAGACCTATACCAAAATTTTATTATTCTTTCCATTACTATTCCATTTCTTCTTGTCTTTCCTAATTCTACTAAAGCTACTTCCCTAGGTGCTGACCTTGGTAAGCCTAATGGCTCTTTACAAAACCTTCTGTAGTTTTGGTCCACCGTTTTCTTTACCTTTGCGCGCCCCCTCCCCCAGATCTCCACTGCATACAACATTTTGGATTCAACTAGTGCTTCATACATTCTTTCTAACCACTTGGTTGTCATTTCTAGCTTATATTTGCATATTCTTATCCCATTCATTGCCGCCCTTCCTTTTGCTTCCATTTTTCTCCTGTGCTCCCCACTTTCCATTGTTATTCAACCCCACTCCTAGGTATTCAAATTCATTGACCACTTCTACCCTTTTGCCATTTAGTACCCACTTTTCATCCTTTTTTAGTTTAACTCCCTTTTTAAAGACCATAACTTTCGAATTACTTATGTTTATTTTTATTCCCCACTCTTCACAGAATTTCTGAATTTCATTTATTGCCTTCTACAATCCTACTACCATTTTAGATCCTACCATTACGTCATCTGCATATAGCAGTCCAGGAATTTCTTTGTTTGTGATTACCGGACAGTGCTGATTTCCTTCTTTAACCTTGATTTCCTTCTTTCTTCTGACCAACTGTCAGAAGGTGCCAAGAAAAAGCCTGAAATCATCATGCATTACAACGAAACTAATTTTGGAGTTGATAAAGTAGATAAATTGTGTACTACATACAATGCAACCAGAACACAAGAACGCAGCCAATGGTAAACTTTTACCATATCTTAAATATTGCAGTTACCAATTCTAGGGTTATCTTTCTTGGAAAGCAAAACAAATATTCCGAAAGACAGGAATATTTGAAAGTGCTATCCTTAGCTTTACTATTGCAACAGCTACAAAGACGAGCAACAGTATTAATCCCATCTAATGATTTGAAAGAGCTTTTTAAGAAATATAAACCTGAACAACACAAAGCAGATGAGTTGCCGAATGCACCAGAATCACTGAAAAGGAAACGATGGGAACCCTGCAGTAAAGACAAAAAGAACAGCCAAACTAAATACCTATGCATGTAGGAAATGCAGTATAACTGCTTATTCAGGCAAAACAAAGAAGAAATAGTTGAGTTGATGACTCTGAGTAAGTGAATATTTTTAATGACAAGACGTATTTTAAAAGAATATGCTATTTTCTTTATGTTTGTTGTAATACAAATTATAATGTACATTCTATCTGTATTTTATTTTAGCTGATGTATTTAGTATGATTATACTGATTAAAGTCATGTATAATTATAATAAATAAAGCCAAAAATATGGGAAAAAAAGAAAAAAATTAAAACAAAAAGAAATATAGGGATACAAACACATAAATATAGTGCGGGCTTCCCAGGCACCACACAACCAATGGTGTTCTGCCAAGGTGTGCATGTAATGGAGGGTTACTAATATTCTATTTGAAGATGGATTTATTACCTCCTCATCTCTGGAAGACTAAGTTTCCTCTTCAGAACTTCCTTCAAATGGGAAATCAATACTGTCTTCTTCACTGATGAGGTTTCATCATCAAAATTATATTTTATGTCACACTTCTCCAAGGTACTAAGTACAAAATCAGAAAAATATAGATCTTAATTTCCTGTGCATGGAAGGTAACAGGGCTTATACATAACCCTGCCAATGTGGTATCACAACAGTGATGTCTTAGTGAACCAATTGTGCTGAATGAATAGTTTGGACTGCAAGTCATTCAAAATACCAACATTACCAACAAAAATAATTTTGTATGAGGTTATGCATAATCCCTGTCACCAGTGGTGGGTTAAAACTGCATTGCAGGGAATCAATCTCAACAATTACATTTGGTAAATATACAAATACAATTTTGCAATTTCACTTTTTTCACTTGACTTTTGTCAGTACATTTTGTTATATTAGATTTGCTTTGCATAGCATTTATTGTCAGTTCTTCAATGTACATACATTTGAATAGCTTTTGAGCAGGCATCAAATTAAGTTGGCAATGATTTGTCATTAAAACAGATTCTAGTTACAGAGCTACATATGCTTTAGCAGGATAATTTGTCATTCAGATGATGTTGTAGAGAATAAAATGATTTTGGGCATATGTACTCTCTAGCAGCAATTTTAAAGGGATTGAAACTGTCAGTTTTTCCTTTAAGATCATTAAGAAAGCATTAAATATTTTGATGGTTTCATAATATACCTATACCTTTCTGGAAGCAAGAAAGCTTTGCACTGGGATTATGAATGCTCCACTTTTGTTTATGTTTATTTCATATACTGTATTTGTCTGTTATAAATGAGGCCTGATTTCATACAAAGAATTTTAAGATAGAGAATATATACAAACAAGGAAGGATTAATATCTTCAGTCTTCTAAAGAGATCTTTGCAAGAGTGTCTGCTGTGGGTGTTAGAAATGATTCTTGTAACCTTCTTTTGCATAAGAAATATTCTACTGAGTTGTCCCAAAATAATATTCCATAGTCCATGAGTTAAGATATGAATGGTGTATATGTAAAATATGAAGCTATTAACAGTGAAGCAAACAAATAAATACAAATATAACAATTTGTAACTTAAAACCTCACTTATCTTATAAGAAATGACACTTTTCTTATAAATGTTCGGGATCACGATTTCATGAAAATTCTTCCACATCCTCAGCTGGAATCAACAAAACTGTTGTCATCGTTACAAACGCTAGATGTTAATATGATCTTGTTAATACTAACAAAATCTGAAAATAAAACAAATTTAAAAACAGAATCTTCTGCCGATATTTCAAAATTCATTATGCAATGTTTGTTTTTTAATTCAATTGTTTTAATAATTTAACTTCTGGATTTATTTCATGGCTATATGACCAAAAATGATCTGCTACAGCTGATTTATCAGTCTGTTTATACTTAATATTACTAAAATGTTATTTCGTTCTGGTTTCTAAATTACGTTTTGTCTTTCCAATATAAACATTATCACAGTTGAAACAATTAAATTGATAAATACCAGACTCTTTATTCTTAGGAATTTTATCTTTTTCAGAGAAATGCAATAAATTTTTAATACTATATTTATTTTGAGGAACTAAAGTTATACCAAACTCTTTAAAAAAATTTGAAAATGTTTATTAACTCAAGGATGGTAAGTAAATTTTTAAAATTATAATCGTCTTTTATTTTCTTAAGGGAAGAAATATCATTAACAGAAACATTAATAAACATTTTCAATTTTTTTTTTTAAAGAGTTTGGTATAACTTTAGTTCTTCAAAATGAATATAGTATTAAAATTTATTGCATTTCTCTAAAAAAGATACAATTCCTAATAATAAAAAATCTGGTATTTACAAATTTAATTGTTTCTATTTTGATAAAGTTTATATTGGAAAAACAAAACGTAATTTAGAAACCAGAACGAAATAACAATTTTGTAACATTAAGTATAAACAGAATGATAAATCGGCCGGTCATTTAACGATGAAATAAATCCAGAAGTTAAATTATTAAAACAATTAAATGGCCTGCTAGATTTAATAGTTTGGGAAAGGATATTTATTTTAAAAAGCAAACATCACGTAGTGAATTTTGAGATACTGACAGTCAATTCTGTTTTTAAATTTGTTTTATCTTCAGATTTTGGTAGTAATAACAAGAACATATTAACATCTAGCGTTTGTATTGATGACAATAGTTTTGTTGGTTCCAGCTGAGGATGTGGAAGAATCTCCATGAACAATTTATAAGAAAAGTGTCATCATTTCTTATAAGATAAGTGAAGTTTTAAGTTACAAATTGTTATATTTGTATATATGAATGGTATACTAATTTTAGTGTTTCTATAGAACTTACATTAACCAGTGCTTAGATAGCAGAAACAGGCAGAGCTGAGTTTAGATAAGCTATACGTTATGTGAACTTTCCAATCTAAATATCTGTCCACTTGAAGGCTCAGAAATTTGATATTGTCAATTTCATCTAATAACAAATTATTAATCCCAATTTCTTTCAGAGTGTGTGATGATCGATGAGCTATAAGTTTAACAACTTTTGTTTTGTCTAGATTCACTGATAACTTTTTAACTTTAAACCAATATGATACACAGTTTAAAACATAATTTGATTTAATTGCACACTCACTTAAATTTTTAATGGTTATGAAGACATTAACATCATCAGAGAACAAAACTGTACTTGCATTATCCTTTTATAAAGTGAGAGCTTGTTTATAAAGATCAGAAATGTTAATGTCCCTAACACTGAACCTTGGGGTACTCTACTGTTTACCACAGAAAGAAAGTTGCCAGGGAATGAAATGCAGGGGGTTGGAGAAGGTTCCAACACTCTGCCTCGACATGTTTATGGCACTTAGGTCAGTTCAGTTAGAGTCCATTCAAAAAAATTCTGATTCCTTATACCTTCGTGAATACACTTCTTGTTTTAGTGTACTGAAGGAATAGGGTGCATGTTTCTATAAAGGTTCTACTCCTCATGCAGCATGCATTCTCTGTCATACACATTTGCTATCCTTGTCCTACTGTGTAAGGGTAGCACATTTCTCTCAAGGACTTTCTTTGTGTTGGCGAACAGAATGTGTTGCTATTTTCCAATTAGATGTATGTTTTTCATAATCAATATCACTGGTGGCTTCAATACTCTATTTACTTTCATTTAGAAATGATACAAAACAACTTAAATAATCAGGCCTTGTTCTTGTGCTTCTTGGAGAATTTCTCTTACACTGAAAGTTATAAATCTATTTTCTTTCCTGCTGATCAGAATTTCACAGAGGCCCTCAAAGTGCAAAGCTCAAACAATGAAAGTTATTGTGATTATATTTGTCTTATAAACCCATCTTAACACATCTAGTTGGCAGCTGTAAATTGTTACCACTCAATATTTTTGTTCCTTTGGTAGCTTACACTACAAAAATTTTGCCCATTATGAGGGGATCCCTTTCTGTAATGTTTTTATTTACATATTATCTATCAAAATTAGTTCTTGTTCTTGTACTATAGCTGTGACAGTCTTTCATTTGAATTACACTTTTACATACTATAAACCTGATAACTTTATATATTTACAAAGCAACAACAGTTAGTATTCTGACTCTCACAAAGATCTTACATAGCACATTACTATTTACCTTAAATATCATGTCGCACATTTCTTCTGCAATATCAGTATACTGTTTACATTTGTTACTCCTCAGCAACCCTATACCTCAATTCCATACTGAAGTTAAGCATAGATTATTCCATAATATACTATTCTTAAGTAATATTTGGGGGGGACTGGGGTAAGTTGACAAACTGAGCAAGATGATGAAAGAGTTAGTTGAAGTTTGTATTAGGAGATATCACCACCTTACATACACTGCTATTGCTCTATATTGCTAGGCACTAACAACTTGTACAGTAAGATCCCTGCTATCATTTTGCGGTCTCTTAGATGTAATTCGTTTTTCTTCTCTGATGTGTTGTAATGTTCAAGACCTTCGCAATCAGATCTCTTGGGCTTACAGCTAAGATATCTGGTTATTCTTTCACATTCATTCTATCTTGTATAATATGCTTTTTGCAGTCACTATTTATTAATACTTATTTCCTGTTAAACCTATCATAATAATCAAAGATTTCTAATATTCCCTATCGGGGCAAGTTGACTGGGGCAAGTTAACAATCTCGTCATCTTGCCCAAAGAGCTTATTAGTGTTTTATTTTTGTGTTTTAATTAATTTTTTTATTTTTTTTTCATGATTTTTATACTACATGATTTCAAATTATTGCATACTGCACATCAGTGAAAAACCACAAGAGTCACAGACAATGTGCAAGCGTCTTAAGAAGCTCATCTGTGAAGAAGATGTTGGTTTAGGAAGAAGCAGTAAATGTGGCACAAAAACAATTAAAGTAACATAAACAAGAGACTCAAATTTCACAAAAAGGGGTTGTTAAGAGAAAGAAATTTGATTCCTGTACAAAAGGATGAAGCTCGAACTTCTGACACCCGTGTCATCAGCTAAAACTTCCAAAGAAAGTACAGTGCAATGTACTGCTTTTGATGAAAACTTTGTTGATCATCCATTTGAAAACTAGATACAGCGCGGAAAATGCCAGGCATGGTGGCATGAGAACTGCTCAAACTTTGAAGGAGCAAAATTTGTTTGTAGCTTTTTTTAAGGCAAGCTACTTATTTTGAGTTGTACTAATTTATTATGATAATGTTATACAATGTAACCATTTAATCACTATTATTCAATTGGAAATATATAAAAATGTATAAAATAATTACCGTACTATGTTATTCTTTCTAAGGATAATAAGATATTAAACTTTTATCAGAATTGTCATCCTGCCCCACGATCAAAGTCATCTTGCCGTGGTACCGGGGCAAGATGACATTTGTGCATGCCTATTAATGAATGGGAAAGTAATGTTGACAAAAATATATCCAAGTTGAAATTCAAGGATAAGTTAGTGAGAGTAAAACAGGGAAGGCCTACTCCACCTCATCTGCACTACAGTGTGAGCAGAAGGTCAAAGTAAGAGTCCTTAAAAAAATTGTTTTGATATAAAGAATTATGATAAGTGGATATGGCTGTCTGTTGATGCAAATTAAATAAACTTTATTGCTGTTGATGCATATTGTTTGCAACTGAGAATATGACGGGTTTCACAAATTTAGATATTTAATTACAGCTTTGGATAACCTTAAGAGATCAACAATGAATATAAAATCTTTTACAACATTAAACATTTTCATCACTCAACAGATAGATCATTCATTGAATTATAAAATAAAATGCTGACCATTTGCTTAATAAACGTTTAAAAAACTAGAAATGTATTGAATAAATTTATTGAACAGAATGTTTCTTAGAGGCAATGAAAATGAGGAGTCATTAAGTAAAGGCAGTTACATAGAACTGCTGCAATCTCTGGCTAATTATGACACCCTCTCAGCATTTAAAGTCAGCTAGCGCTTTCAAAAGCAGCTCAGCTGTTATGCAGAATGATGTAATGAATGATATAATCAAAGATTAAGTCAGACATTTATAAGGCTACTTCTACTAGACTAATGCTCAATGAAACAACTGGTGTCACCAATAAAAGTCATTGTCTACCATTTTACACTATGTTTTTGATGAAGGCAATTGTAAAGAATGATTCCAACATTTTACTGATATAAGTTCTGACTGAACAGCCAGTGGACTATTTGAATATGTAAAAGAGACTATAGATGACCTGAGATGTTAAAAACAAATTGTTCTCAAACTTCAATAGTGCTGCAGTAAGGGCCAGACACATTTCTGGACTTCAGACTTTAACTAAAAACAAGTGTCCTGTTTCTAACCTCATCCACTGTTATAGTTCCAGACTTAATCTCCCTTTGTAAATCTTGTTAAGGAAATAAATCAATTCTTTGTTTCTCTTAATGGATTACCCACTTTTTTCTTACTTTCTACTTCACATACAGATGCTCTTAAAGCCTTCACAGAAATGAAAAAAACTATGTGTCACACCTTCACGATTGCCCACATCTGTGACTTGAGCAGTAGCATGTCTGCCTCGATTTCAAGAGTTCTGAAGTTTGAATTTGGATCAGGTAAGTTATCTGTATAAGGGTTTATTCCAGGGGTTTTCCTGATCCTGAAAGATGAATATCAGAAAACTGTAAGCTCTATGGAGTCTGGGCCCATTTGAGTATTGCTTCACCCATTTTATTCATCGTCCGATATGACTTAACATTGGAGCTCCCTTAAAATTAAAAAAATTTATAGACTGATAAATGATAGCAGCGCCCTCAAGTCTCAAACAGCTCTAAAGCTGTATAAAACATCAGTTTGACCATTTCAGACATACTCTGTCCCTCCTTGTATGGGGAACATGCACCAACGCACATCCAAATATTCCAGAGGTTCCAGAACAAGATCCTCCGGATCATTGCAAAAGTGCTCAAGACATCCACGTTCAACTTATTGTATACCAAACCATGCGTCCACACAGTTTAACAATTTATCATGTTACAGGCCTTCAAACTCTATGTACACCCCTCTTGCAATGGTAATCTTCTAGTACGTATGAAACGGACCATGAAAAATATAACTGAACACTGTCACTGTTCGAATGTAACCTAAATTCTGACAGCAACCATTGATGCTAGAATACATCTAGCACGACTAATCCCTCCTTAATTTATATTTCCTCTCTAGTCATTCTCCAACCTATAGCTTAACTGCTCACGGCTTCATCAATGACACACCACAGCTGAAAATGTTGCACTAGATAGAAGGATGGATGACAGCCTTTACATAGCCACATGCTGCACTGAACCAAGGGAGATTATTCGATAATACTGCAGCAGACCTCACCCCATATGTCACCACGATCACTTCATGACATTACCAAAATCACAAGAATCCTGCATGCATACTAAGAAACTCCATACTAACCACCCATAATAGCCACTCATCTCACCACATTTGCATACGACTAACCACTGGGCACTACTCAGAACATGTCATGGGTATTGCTCAACAATCATGATGACATGCCAATCCGACAGTTGCATGGCCAGATGGTAGCTGCAGCAAAAGATCACCGGGGCTGGTGGGTGTAGGGCTGCCCCTTTATGAAAAACAGCAATCACCAACACAGAAGAGGCCAAATCCCACTATCACATTCACTCTGTCCACCCAAATAAAATCCATAAGTGTGGTATAAACACCCCTGCAGTGCTGATGAATCAGTTGTGACTGAACCTTCACCCACAAGGTGATACTCATTGCAGATGTGGACGAAACATCTGTACATAAAAAGGCCAGTAGACCATGGCTTATCAGGCCAGAAGAATCTACTAGTGATTTTTCTAACTCCAGCCATGAAGTTTACGGTTACTCAATGTGAAATTAGATTCCGTATTGAACAAACTTCTGTATATCTAGAGAGGGAGTATTGCCACAGTATACAATGTCTTTTAAAATAATTAACTATGCCTATTTTTAGTACTTTTTCTCTCTACCTTTGCCTGCGGAGGTAGGTAGTCACCCTAGAAATTTATTAGGGATATTAAATTTTATTGGTTCATTTTTTGGCAGTTCTTTTGTGATTTTGTGGTTTAATACAATCAACTGAAGGTGAAACAATTCTCTAGGTTTGAATGGAGGGAAAAAAGAAAATAAGTACTTAAACTTGATCATTTAATTATACATGCTTAAGGTAGAAACCAAATATCTACAGTGGTCTTCAACTGTCATATACAGACAAAAAGAAAGTTAACTAGCTTACCTAAACATTGACAGCAAATAAAGAAAACTTCATATTTTTTTGGAAATTTAAGAAAGTGCAATAAATAATAGTTATTGTATTCAAACATATAGTAGAAGAGGCTAGGAACCATCCAACTTAACAATAGGAGACAACAATGATGTGATTTACAGCATCAGTCACCTCTTCTGCAGTAAGAGAGCAACTGTCTAGATCAATTTTGCTTTAAAAGAAAAATGCTAATTGTGGTGCATTTAAGCACACAAAGAAAGTAAATATAACAAGTTATGTATATAAGTTAATTGATGGAAATTAATCATTTCTTCACACTAGCCATATACAGGCTAAGTCAGAGTCGACATGAATTTTTCATGTTGACTCTAAGTTATTGTTACATATTTTGATAAAAGTTACTTTAGTGAATTCATATTTGAATTAAGATGACAAGAAAGATATGTATTGGTGGAAATAGTCTCAAAGTTTAAAATGGTATTATAAATTTTCATTTATCTCTGCAAATAGTATCACCTCCCAAGCTGATGACCTCTATGCCCCTTCTACGTGGTATAGTAGATACCTAACATTTATAGTATGTGTATGTACATGTATACATTTGGAGACAGGTCATAAGATCCTGTTTATCCAGCAACGATATGGTGAAGTTGTTTGTTTATTTTTAATAAATGCTATGAAAGGCGCATTTTCTGAGATCTTCCATTCAAAATATAATCTGCTAAAAAGTGGAAACCAAAAACTGAAAGATTTGAAAATACTAGTAAAAGTATTCTTAACTGCCAATTATGTAGAGCACCAAACACTGGATAAAGCCAAATGTCATTCGCCAGGAATGTGTTCACGAATCTGGAAAGAAAATTATAATGTTTAATTTATGTACATGGTTACCAGGTTCTGAAAACAAGAAAGATAAATTTTGATTAAAAGAGCTTTCAGAAGGTGCAGCGAAAAGTGTTGCTCCAAAGATTGTTTGGAATAAGAATATATAAACATTAGTTTCTCATATCCTTATTGATGCTTATAGGTTAACGAGGTTTATATTATTTTATTGAGAATAAAATACAATCTTGTGCTTCTTAATTAAATTTTCTATTTATTGTAGTCTTTGTTAAAGTTCATAGATATACATATGGCTGCTTACCTCTTATAGTTAGTGCATCTATAACAAATGCGGCTATTCTGTTTCAAGAAAACTTTCTTCTTTCCTACTGGACTACACTTTTGCCTGTTAATATTAACCCTTACTCAAAGCTATGGTTGTAAGCAAAGGCATTCATAAGGAAAGGCCTTTCTTGTAACTCAAATCTACTTTTAAAATGAATAGTGCTCAGTTTAACACTTTGATATCTTAAAATAAAATATTTGAGATGAAGAAACTCAGTATGTATGATAATTTCTGAAACGGAACAGCCCATATGTTCCTCTAATTCTAACAGAACTGCTGCATTTTAGTTTATCTTTATAGATGTGATATCTCTATCACTCTGTAAGAAGAATGAAATGTAACTTCCTGTCAAGAAAATTAAATATTTTGTCAGTTCTGAAAGAGTTTGCAATCAAGTAGGATCACAATGGAGTACAGAAGAAACTCGATCAGGAGAAGAGCAACTTATAAGAATTCTGTAAGTAATAGAATCTATTACAATATCAATATAACAGGTTCTTCTTCTTCTTACAAGTTTTGCAATTCTAATCTGGGTACAAATTTGTCCACTACTTATATTACGGGCTGATGGTGGTGTTGGCTCCCTGGCAGTTTACCTCTATCCTAGCACCTATACAACCTTGACCTAATGTTCTGTTTGTGTCTTCCATTTCTCTACCTCTTACTTCCTTGCCTTTCTCAACCTTTTCTCTCTTTTCAACATAAGCATTTTTATTGTTACTATGTAAGCCCTTTTGTTTTTCCAGTTCTTAGCCCAATCTGCGGCCGTTCTCGTTTGGAACATACCGAAGGTGTTAACTCGTTATCTTTGGTTTTTAATCATTATATCACACTCACATTCACACTCTCATTCATACTTCCAGAATCTGGGGAAGATGGGGAATATCTTGGTGGGAGAAAAATCCCCACCCCCACCGCTAGGAATCGAACTCAGTCTACCGACTGAGCTACGGGGCCAGCCACTACATAATGTTCTTTCCACATAGAATGCACTTCTTTGGTGAATCCCCTCTCAATATGGCTCCTGTCCTTAACCAAGCTAAACCCTCCCTCTCATATCTATCATATATGTCTATATATGTTTCCCTTCTCCATTCTGTCTTTATTTTAAAGTATACATTTAGTGATTTCTTACTTATTAGATTTCCCCACGTCGTAGTCATCTACATACTAAAATAAGCGATTCCCCTTTCAGGTAGTGAGGTAGGACATGTAGTGGAGGTCATTCACTATGCAGTACGTTTAGGAATGAAGTTCATTCAAATTGTGTTCTCATAATATGATAATTCACAATATTTCTTGTTAAATTTAAAAATAATAACAAGGAAAAGTGAAAAATTATGTGTTTTTAGCAGAAAAGTGACAAATTATGTGTTATTTGCAAAATTACTTAAAATATTTATTTACATAAATATATATGTATTTACATTAAAATTCACTCCCTAATCATCATCATTACTGTTCTTGTTTCTCTCTACAGCTGGCACAGAATTGCATTATGAAAAGGATGAAGATATTGTTTCAAATTAAGATGACAAAGTTTCAAACAAATCTACTGAATCTGGTGAATAGGCAAACGGTTGCTACTATTGCAGTCTATGGTTATGTTTCTTTTGGCCTGCTGTGAATATATTTATCTTATTATGGGGACACAAGTAGGAAAATAGAATTTGATGAGTAAAGTATGCCACAAAAAGTGGTGACAATACAGACAGTGTGAAAGTAAATAATCAAAATCATAGATGGGGAAATTGTAAACAGTAGTGCTAGTACATAAGTGAATCGAGAATAAATTGACACATTGCCTCACTCACAGTGAAGCAATGTGTCAATATATTCTCGATTCACTTATGTACTAATTTGTGCTTCACTGTCCCTACGCTTCTTTCAAGTTTATACTTTGAGTAATGCTAGTATTGAGTAAAGTAATTAACTAAAAACAAAAAGGGAAGCATTTAAAAAGGAATGGAAATAAATATACTAAACAAGACAGACAAAATATTCCTGAAATCCACTGGGATCTGGATCAGTTTAACTGAAAATGCAGTGTTTTAATAAGCTAAAGGAGGAAGAAAGAAAGAAAGAAAAAAGTGTAAGGACAAAATCTGATACCTCACAAAGGAAGGAAATTAGGTAATAGCATCTAATAAAGGAAGTCAGTGAGATTAAAGTATGTATGTAATTTATTCTGAAAATTATTAAATTTTAGATGAGTCGTATTTCTTACACATCTGCTTCACTTTCTCGATATTCTGAAAATGTTTGTCATTTCAGAAACCTTTGTAAGAATGCTATTAAGAAAAGAGATGAACATTATGTTATTGAAAGAAAGAGAAGAGCACACCATGAGCCAAATGCAGACACACCAAAAGAGTAAAAAAAGTTATAAGCAAACATATCAAAGTTTTGCTACCCTTCATCATACAAGGAAAGAGTATATCACAGATTATTTAATGCAGACATGAAGATTAAAATAATGTACAAGTTGTATTAGGAATAATGATTTACCAAAGGAAAGATAGTTGAGAAATTATAGGTGCATTTTCAGATATTTACAACTGAGTTTAATATCCAATTCTGTAGACTACAGCAGATGTTTGTGATAGGTGTTTAAATTTTTACATATTTATCTAAAAGAAGAGAAAGATGAAATATTAGAGAGGATATTGCTTTTAACTACCATTATTTTTAATTTTATACCTTTCCATTTATATGACCTACTTATTCATTTTATTTTATATTTTTAATTTATATTAAAAGATTAATTTATATTAAAAGTATTAATAACATAATGCAAAAAGAAAATGTTAATCTAGAAATGAACCAGCTGAATCATAGTATGGTGCAAACTATTAAGGTAGCTGCAAAATAGGAATGAACATAAGGTGGGACTAGGCGTGGCTGTTCTATGGCTACTAGCCAATGCGGTGCATGCAACGTTGTACAGTTAAGCACGCATGTTGGCTCGCTTTGCCAAAGCATACAACTAATTTGCATGCTCTAAAGGCACCAATTAAAGAATTATTTTGTTTTTCCCATGTTACTGAGCCATTTTTTCTGAGGATTACTGTCCAAACCCCATATTTGTAGCACATCTAGTCTCGGAGATATGGACAGATCAGGCACCTGAGTAGAAAGAAAAGAATTATTAACTGTAATTTAAGAAAAGCACACACACACTATGCTGCAGTTGTTGCAGTTTGTACCCTGCATTCAGTAAAGTGGTGATCTTTTAAGAGCGCACACGTGCTCTTCAAAGTTAGTAAATGTACCACTTAGCAAGCCTAGTACTGGTGTGCCTAGTAGTAACTGCGAAACAACTCATAAGATTTTACATAAATAGGCTAAAAATATTCTTGTAAATGTGTATTCCTTTTTCAAACAGATGTCAATTGAAGACATTTTCGAAAGTACAAATTTCGCTTAGAGTAGAGAATTAATGTTACAAGCTTATCATGTGAGTGCTCATTCTGTGAACATGTTGAAATGTCACTATTTTGTTTCACTGTAGCAAACACCTTCTTTCGTAGAATGCATCTAATTTGAATCATTTTGTTTTGTGTACATATGAACGATAGCTCTGTAAGCGAACTGTTCTCCAGTTCAAGGTTTTAAGGTTCAGATTGTACGATAATCATTGTGTATGTTCTCACACACATGCTGAAATATTAAGGGAACTTCTCTGTCAGCATCTGTATCACTGTACATCTCATTATCTGTATGATACTTGCTACGTTGAGACAAAGACAGATATATCTTCCATTTCCGTCGCCTGCTTGCCTGGAGCTGGCAACATCAAGACAGTAGGATAACCATATTGGCTCAACCCATGTTCATTCTTATTTTGTAGCTACTCTAGAACAGAAACATTTAGTGTATTCATGTGGGTTTCAGCATTATCTTAAGGTTTTCTAGTACTTATATATATATAAAACGTAGATAGTAGGGAATGAGAAAAAAACCTTCTGAGGGGCAAAACAGCAGGAATGCAAGGAAGCGCAATGAATAAATTATGTTAATGAAGTAACTAAACAGAAAACAATATGCTAAAATAATATGGTTAACCTGATATGCCATATGAGTCATATGGTGGAGTTAAATTGGTGTGTTACCAAAATATATTTATAAAACTTATATTAATAATTTAGAAAATTTAATGTAATTCTGTACATTAGGTATAAGTTGCTTCATTTAGCTGATGATATTTCAAAATTAAACTTGCCAAGCTGAAGAGTTATAAATTATAATTACATTGTTTACTACACAAATAAAAATATTTATTAAATATTCTCCTCATAACTTAAGAAGCCAATGACAGTACTTCTATTATGTTTTTGCGAAATTAATTTCATGGACATTTGCCCACATCTTCAGTCAACACATAATAAAGTTTTTTAATAAGCAAATGTCCATGAAATTAATTTCACAAAAACATAATAGAAGTACTGTCATTGGCTCCTTAAGTTAAGTGGAGAATATTTACTAAATATTTTTATTTATGTAGTGTTTGTTACTACACTGTAAATAGCTTCATTTTCTGTCTCTTTTATTCTGTTAACAGAAATATGTTTTTATTATTTGTACTTCAGTTAAATTTTGTTGTTGTTGTTGTTGTTGTAATTTACGTCCTCCAACGTTAAGTCCTATTGGATGATGAATGGAATGGGTGAAATGATGCTCAAATGAGCCCAGGGTCCATAGAGCTTAGAGTTACCCAATATTTGTCTTTCAGGATAAGGGAAACCCCGGAAAAATCTTATCCAGGTAACTCACCCTAACCGAGATTTGAACTCGGGACCTCTTGAACTTGAGGCAGACACGCTACCATCATGCTACCAGGGTGGACTTCAGTTAAACAAGACAGCTTGAGCACTTATTGAAGGTTTTAAAATATTATTAATCATCATTAAATAATGCAAAATATTATAATTAGGTATACACATCAAAACAACACTGATAACACTGATTAACAAAATTTGAAACCCTTTATGTTGTGACAGAAACAGTAGGTGTTTTGGGCTTACTTTTTGTGTTATTTCTAATCTATTTACAGAACTTTTATATCACCCAGGCTTATTGAGTAACCACATGAAAAACAGTTTTCAGGTGTATGTACAATAAAATGGGATTTGCGGCTCTACTTTGCTCGAGGAACATCCCTCTTCAGTATCTAGCTGTAGTCTGCTAACATATTTGGACAACATTTATCCTAGTAGTGCCTTTCCATTTCCTCAATGTCTTGGTGGAAATACTCACTGTGTTTGTCGCTCACAGCCCCTAGATTTTCAGGGAAGAAGTCAAGATGGTAGTGCAGAAAGTGTTATTTTCAAAGATATTACATCCCATTATCTTGTAGGTAATGGGATGTAATATCAATCATCTAAATGACAACTTCTCTGTAGTTGTCAGATCTGAAGTTCCCTAGAAAGTTTGTGACAACCTTTTTGAAAGGATGCCATATGGCTGCGTTTTGCAAATTAAGTGTCTTTAAAATTCCAAAATATGTTTCATCAGCTCCCTTATTTGAAGTCCTATAAATATTTCTTCTTTAATTTTAACTTCACTGATTCTTGGGAATTTATTTTTCAGGAAGAGAAATGCACTTCCATCATGATCCGTTGCTTTAAGAAAATCCTTAAACAAACCTAGTGTGTATTGCAGTGGAGGCAATGAGTTTTTTTTAGAACATACAGGTGGTTGATGAAGAACATTCTTTATCTTGTCCTGGATTAAATAACTCCCTCTGTGGCCAAGAATATTTAGTATAATAATTATTTTCATCTCTGCTATTCTATTTTCACAAGAAGCAGTAAAATTTAATATAAGCAAGCTGTATCTCAAGTGAGAAGGCTATGACTTTCAAATCTGTACATATGGGCCAACTAAAATTGTTGTATTTGATTGCAAATAGTAAGAACTTCATATTCTCATAGTTTTGCTTCAAACCAATTGGATGGACTAAAGGAATTGATGGATATGTGTTTCCATTATGTAGTAGCAGTCCTTTCACACTTATTTTCGAGGAGTTTATGAACAAATGCCAGTACTCAGATTTATGCTCAACACCCAGTGATTGGAACAAACTACGGCAGCGCTACTTCTGGCTCAGACTCCGGGCAAATGCTGGTGGTACGCCTGGACCGCCTGGCACGCTACGATGGTGCTGTTCGGGGCGAACAGCTTTGAGGAGGGAGCAGTGTCACGCGAGCGTTGGAACACCCTATAGGAGCAGCTGAGAGCGAAAAGCAAGGGAGGTCCGTGTTAGCCACGCCCTCCCCTCGTTTGTCTTATAGTGGTGACAGGCGATGGGGGGAGAAAAAGCATCATTGTGCCGTCTGTTTCTGTTCCACCTGTTCTGGAAATTACGGGATCTTTCATCATCTGGAACCTTCCTTTGGAAACTGGAGGAGTCGAGAAAACAGTGACATTCCTATAAAAGGGGTTTCAGAGAGACAGTTAGTTAGTCAGTTAGTCAGTGTGAGTGAGGAGACAGTCGCAGTTCTTGGTGTAAGAATGCAGTGCTAGTGTGCGACGAGAAGATTGTGCAACGGAAGACTGTACGTAACTGTGTATGTGTATCGGAGTTTACGTAATCGCGAGGACAAGTGAAATTGTAACGGACGAACTGGTGAATTGTAATTGTGTGCAGCACGTAATTCTGTGTAATTGGCAAGAGTTTAACTGTAAGTAGGTGGAAATAAAGAACATTTTTGAGTGGTGAAATTGGACTTTTCATTTCACGAACCCACAAAGTCACAATATACTTTATACACTTTTATACTGCTCCTTATAATTCACTATCTTGGTCAGTGTTATACTCTTCTGTTTTAACTGACAATGGAAGGCAGCACTAAATTAGCTTCTTGCCGTTACGAAAGCTTCTATTCAACTGCAAATGTTACCTTACAATCACAATTCTGTAAAGGAAGGTCATTATTGTAGCTCATGAATTCAGGACATAATTACCAAATTTTACAATTAATTTGTTGACGTAATGAAATGATGTATAAATGTAAAATATTTATTCTTATCAGCATTTTACATACTATAAATGCTAATAAACAGAGAGAAAAATATTTTCAAAATTAAAAAGAAATAATGGTTGATGACACATTTCTGACTTCATTTTTGGAACCAACAGATGAAAATGCATCAGTCAAAACTGTTTATGCAGTAAATTAATTGTTGGCCAGTATAATTAGTTTTGTTTTATTTCATAGTTTCTTTTTAAATGCTATAGTAACATTAGGTATATTATGTAATACTACAATGTTAATATTGAAAGAGAATCATTCACACTGAGAAATTAATACTTACAGGAAATCGTAGATTATAGTACAAGCAATAAGACAAGCCATAGCTAAATATGTCTTGGTATAGGATTTTCCATTTAGTTTTTCATCTTGGCTCTCAATTGCCATTTCTGCTACAGCTACAAAAAACACCACAGTATGCACAGAGTGATTTAGCCATGACGGCCAGAATGGATCCAAGGATTTTGGCAATACCAATTCACGGTCAATGTGGTATAGACCCCAAAACATGAAGAACACAAACTGTAAAAAAATTTGTGGGAATTAAAGCCTTTCTATTCTACATATATTGAACTCATAAGTAAATGTAGAACAGAGAAAAAGTGATAACACCAATTTTAAAATACTGTTTCAGACAATACACAAAAAGGGGGGGGGGGATGTTGTAAGTGATACTCACATGACTTACTCTACCTATTAACACATAGTGATAGTATCATGAACTGAAAATGCAAAACTATGAAACTCATATATGTCCTCCACTCCAATTATTCATTCATCAGATATGGATAAGCAGTTTTGATTAATTTTGTAACTCAACTGCAGCTAAGATGCTTTGCCAGATCAGTATGTATTCTCATGCACAGCTTGTGAAAAATAGAGAAAAAAGAAACTGTGAAAGTTATCTTCATAAGAATAAAATGTAGGTACCCATTAATAGTCACCATTTGCATATTCAGCAAGGATAAGAGGGAGACAATTAGAATGGTGGAACACTTCATGCATACGAGTCTAGCATAGGCTCTTATGTAACAACTTTAAATTATTCAAATAAAAGTCTATTTTCCTATGCACTCCTACTTAATCACAGGGTGAATGCTGGTCTAGTTTCTCTTTTATCATGCATTTCCTCTCCTTCATTTTCTTTCACCTGTCTGAAGTTTGTAGGGTCAGGTAAGTTTTAAATTTTGCTATAGAAAAAATTTGTTATTGATTTTGCTGGGCCTCAGAAGCCCCCTGGGAACTGTCTCAGTTGCCAGAGACTCCTGGCTTAGGCAGAGATAGTCAACATCAAGATTGATACTGTAGCGGAATCGCTAGTGACCCTGTCCTTGTTAGTGCATATCGTTGCTCAGATTTGGCAGCACTTCAAGTCTCCCTTCCTCCCAGGGGTCACACTGGAAGCAAAACAGGCCCACTGTGCCTATATGCGATGCTGAGGTACATTCTTCTGACTACCCCATACCTCTGATTCCTTAACAAACACATTTAAACTTGTGGAAGCGTAGAGTCAGACTGAAAAATTCAATGCCATAGCCGGGATTTGAACCACAGATCTTCTGGTTTCCGTCCAGCCGCTCTACCATTGAGCTACTATGGCCAAAGTGCCGATATGACATTAAATTCTCGAACTGACTCGTACTTTCCTGGTAAAGCACTTAGGAGTTCTCATAAACACATGAGACAACTACCTTAAAGACGACTTACAACATGCAAGTACTTTAAGGCCCGGGCTTTGTAGTTAACCACTATTAGGTCAATTAATGGAAATTAATTGTTCTTTCACACTGGCCGTGTGAACACACTGACACGAGTCAGTTGGAGAATTTAATGTCATATCAGCAAGTTGGCCATAGTAGCTCAATGGTAGAGCAGCTGGATGGAAACCAGAAGATCCATGGTTCAAATCCCGGCTATGGCATTGAATTTTTCAGACTGACTCTATGCTTCCACAATTTAGCCTACACATGGCCAGTGTGAAAGAACAATTAATTTCCACATTTAAACTTTTTTGCCTTCTATTCACAAAGAAATTCTTGAATGATAGATCATGATATTGATGACTATAATGATATTGACCATGCAGTGTGTTGCCTTTTACCTCCCCCGCTGCGTCTGCTGATACTCTGTCTCGGGTATCAGCCACTCTGGATGTGACCTTAGCAGCCTGGATCCCGGTGGTCTGGTCGCCTAGTAAATTGCTCTATGAGTTGACTATCCTTTGCCCTGGCTAGTCATTAGAGCTGAGACCACGCTATCTACAGGGTATGCGTGAGATAGGTTGACGAAATAAAAACAACACAGTTCATCATATCCGCTTTACTATTCAGTTCGTTTCGTGCTCACAGTTCACCAGGAGTTGCCGCCGCGTTCAGATCGAATTACTCTAGATTTCCACTATCACGTTAACACTATACTGAATTGCTGAAATCTATCACGATGGAATAAATTACTAACACTGTTTTGAAAGTATACTTCGCCGTTTAATTCACTGCTGGGAGATCTTGTTCCCTTAATAAGATTCTCATTACTGATTGTACTTCTCGGCGCAATCCGACGTTTGTGTCCCCGGCAGGCAAAACACGTCTACACGGTATCACGTCTCAGACTAGAAGACCGACGCTAAAACCTAATATTCCTTACCAAAACAGATATAGCCTCGCCTCCAGCTGGATTTCTCTGAAAAACTCTAGTTAGCGAGCTACAACCACGCGGACATTTCCCCGAAATACTGGTTTGGACCAGGTTTGGACCGGTCTACTAATGACCCAGGTAGCGACCCATCCCGTGACCACAGCCTTTCGACGGAACATTTTCATCTATATAGACCAGCAACTTTATTACATAGCTCTGGGTTAAAATACTTATTCGCATTCTAGTAATTGAATTTAAATGCTGTTGCTTCGTTTCATGAACTTATCCATCTGTAATATTCATTATCTTAAATTCTTTCACCTTACTTCCTCATTATAATTTAATTATCATTTTATTCATTGTTAAAATCGTATTCAATCATACGGCTGATAAATACGGCATCAAGTGATAGAAACTCTGATGATGCCAGCTCTAATAATGGTAATTATAATGATGTTGATTTCAATAATGGCAACTATGATGATGACTACTGCAGTGATGACAATTATTATTATGATAAACACTGCAATGATAGCAACTTTGATGATGATATTGATGATAATGATGACCACTGAATGATGGTAACTACAGTTATGATGACTACTGTAATTATGGCAATTTCAATGTTGATGACTGATGATCAGGGCCCAGATTTTAATGATCGAAAGAATATTAAAAATGTCCTTATAATTTGATTTTGTAACCTTAAAGTTTATTAAAATGTCCTAAACGAACAAAGAATGACTTAAAATTACATTCATTTGTTGATTTTCTTATATATTTCATGTATACTTTCTCACTGAATACTGAATTACATTACTTTATAAGCTTTCTATAAGTTTTCAAATTTGAAGGTCTGTCTATTGTCAACTAATATAAACCTATACATGGAGAACATGCTGCAACAAAGTTGCAGGTTATCAGCTCTTCTTCATTAGGGGAATAGTTCTTACCTCAAAATACATCAGTAATGTTGCACTGTCAATACATTTTCCATTTTAGTTTGTGCACTTCACCTTTCACATGACTTAGATTACTTGCAACTGATTGCACCAATTCTATTTGAGTTTCAGAAAGCAAATACTTTCTTTACTTTTGTCATATGGAATATAAATATCATCTTGCCCACTTCTGCTCTGTGAAGACCATATTGTTTAATTTTCAAAAGTGGCAGTTAGATATGCCTTATGTTCCTTTAAAGGACCAGTCTATCTTACAATAGATGTAAAACATTTAGTTGGAGGTATTAATCAGAAGTTGGCAAGTCCAAATGTTTAACAAAATATGCGTAGGACAGTCAGATTTCAACAGAAATGGAAAATTTCCATTGCTTTGCTTTAATGTAAGCAAACTATGGTTTTCTAGGCATCACCACCACAACCGCCACCACCGCTACTAATAATAATATCAGTATAACTCACTTTTACTTACAAACTATATATTATTATTATTATTATTATTATTATTATTATTATTATTATTATTATTATTATTATTATTATTATTATTATTATTATTATTATTATTATTATTATTATTATTATTATTATTATTATTATTATTATTATTATTATTATTATTATTATTATTATTATTATTATTATTATTATTATTATTATTATTATTATTATTATTATTATTATTATTATTATTATTATTATTATTATTATTATTATTATTATTATTATTATTATTATTATTATTATTATTATTATTATTATTATTATTATTATTATTATTATTATTATTATTATTATTATTATTATTATTATTATTATTATTATTATTATTATTATTATTATTATTATTATTATTATTATTATTATTATTATTATTATTATTATTATTATTATTATTATTATTATTATTATTATTATTATTATTATTATTATTATTATTATTATTATTATTATTATTATTATTATTATTATTATTATTATTATTATTATTATTATTATTATTATTATTATTATTATTATTATTATTATTATTATTATTATTATTATTATTATTATTATTATTATTATTATTATTATTATTATTATTATTATTATTATTATTATTATTATTATTATTATTATTATTATTATTATTATTATTATTATTATTATTATTATTATTATTATTATTATTATTATTATTATTATTATTATTATTATTATTATTATTATTATTATTATTATTATTACTACTACTACTACTACTTCTATTATTCTACAATGGTGCTTATAAATTCAGCTTGAACGAAACATTTTACTCTGTTTATTTACTGTTTTCATATGAAAAAAAAAAACAACAAGGAAATAAAAAGAGAAAAAAAGAAAAACGGAAGGAAAAGTACTGGAATGAGTGAAATATATAGTTGCGACTGATGTAAGTAACCAATTTTGATAATTGCAAAATAAACACAGTTACGTAGTAAGTGACTCTGAAGGACAAAAGTGTTCTACTTGAGTGGCCAAGGACTAACTCTTGTGTTCCAATATGAATATCTTTATTTGGTTTTTTCATGACTTGGTTCTGTTCAACATAGTTCTCGTATACAGGAAACGTGAGATAGTATCACAATTATTGAAATGGATGACATTACTAAACTTTCCACATTACATATATATTATCCACAGCAAATGAAGCTAAAACGAGCATTCTAAATATCGTTTTGTGGCAAGACCCATTTTGAAATGCGTTTGAACGTACGTATCTGAGGCATTCTAAGAGTATATTTGCAAACCGTGATAGAGGAAACCCTTAGATATAACAGGCAGAAAATATAGCACTTTGAGTGCTATCTCCACTGGATTACGGAAATCTGCCGTTAAATGAACCGTGAATGTGTTGTACTACAGCTGACATGAATATACTTCAAATTGCAGCATACCTAAGGCCAGAATACCCAGATTATCAAGACATCCAGGATATCAGTGGTGGTCGCAAATCAATGCAACGTCAATGGAAATATCCAGACATTACAATTAATACTATTACTTTTCTGACAAAGCTACATTAAGCGGTTCGGCTAATACGCTTTTAAATTTTACACACAGCCATTTAAACCTCGAGTAGTCACGTGGGCTACATATGTAGCCCAGCCATTTTGTTTTTGCAATTGCACACCTTCTTCTGCTTTTATAGTGCTGGGGGGTTTTGGTAGCTTCTTCACGCAGCGTGCTCCGAACTGTCAGTTGGCTACAATACATTTTAGCGAGAAAGTATTTTTATTATTTGCGATTAAACTCAGTTGCGTTCAGCTGGGCTTACATATGTAGCCCGCGTGACCACTAATGTAATAGTTGTTGAAATGGCTACTAAGAGAAAGGTCACATCAGTGCGATCAATGCCATGTGTATTTTTTTCTGCGAATCAGAAAATAAAAGAAAATATAAGAAAATCAAACGACGCATGTTTCTTGAGACAGTATCTTGGGAGCTCATAAAGCCTCAAATAGCAAGAAGAGCAGAATTGAACACTATACCAGTCTCACTAAGAAAGCTTGCTATTAGACGACACGTATATTTAGACGACATATAGCATAATTTAATTTAATATCAAATTATCTTGAAACAACTTATAAAACTCAATTTGAATGTAAGCAAACACTATAAAGAAATAGAGGAATATCCCAGAAGGTTATCAAAACAATTAAACAATGCATAAAGTAAACGGGCTACATATGTAGCCCACGTGACCACTCACGTCACAAAGCATCTCGCGACAACTCGAGGCTTAATTCTACGAGTTCGGGTCGTTTCAGATAAACATGTTTCCAAAACTACAATTGTAGAGCTGGAGAGCTGCATTGTTGAGCGGCATAGCGGACAAACACCAGGTGTGATGGTTTGGAGCGCCATTGGTTGCAACAACCGATCTCGCCTCCTACGAATTGAGGGCACTTCGAACAGCAACCGGTGTGGTTGTAGAGCCTGAGGTACTCCTGCTTGATGCATCTCCTCAGGCCATATTTCAACAGGATAACGACCGGTCATATGTTGCGAGGAATGTACAAGCCTTCTTCGAAGAGCATCGTGTACCATTGCTTCCCTGGCCTGCATGTTTGCCTGACATGTCGCCCATCGTACATGTCTGGAATATTGTTTTTTGGCACCTGGTGTGTCATGGTCTTCTAATAACTAGTGCCACGGAGCTGTGGGCTCAAATACAAACTGCGTGGAAGAAAATTCGCTAGGTACGTATTCAGAACCTTTTTGATGCAATGTCACGGTGTATAGCTACTCTAGTTGCAGCGCATGGAGGTCACACGATATACTGAATATTAAGGCTCAGAGGTCATGTACAGATTTGAAAAGTTAATCATTTGCTACTTGTCATATACCTAACCTGTGGTATTAAATTAATTGTTCTTAGTGTTGCAATTTTCACAAACAGTAGTGTGTAGTTTTAGTCAATACCGTGAAATTTATTCTCTCTTAAACGGAGCGCATTTTAACTCCTCTCAAAGCAGATAAACTATGTTGTGCGGTCTTGTAATCTATACATATATTCTATTACTATACTTTCTAGAGATACCAATCTTGACTTACCATTGTGAAAGGAAATACAAATGTACTCAGTAAGAACATGCGCAGGTTCCTAAACCATACTCCATACCGAGAACTTATCATCTTTTCAATAAAAATGCAGGCAATGTAAATCAGTTGTACTGTCTGAAAGAAAAGGGAGACCAAGTGTATAATACAGAGAACTTGTTAAAAAGGGCTTATTTTACGTTACTAGATGGTAGTTCACACACACACACACACACACACACACACACACACACACACACACACACACACGCACACACACACACACACACAGGTACTTAAATGTGATGGATCCTTCATCGGATAATGCACCGGCTCATCACGCCATCAAGGCACAAGTTACTGGACATCCCTCGTCAGCTCTGAAATGGTTGTGGGGGACGGCGCCTTTTTTATTTACGTACTCCAACGTTAAGTCATAACGGAGGATGAATGGAATGGGTGAAATGATGCTCAAATGAGCCCAGAGTCTATAGAGCTTAGAGTTACCCGACATTCGTCTTTCAGCATAAGGGAAACCCCCGGAGAAAACCTTATGCAGGTAATTCACCCTGACCGAGATTCGAACTCGGAACCTCTTGAACGTGAGGCAGACACGCTGTCACCACGCTACCGAGGCGGGCAGGGTCGACACTTCTTACATATGCCATGTGTAGGCCGTTACCTGTCGGGGGTAAATAATCCCTCACATAATGCGATGCCATCAAACTGTCAAGTGAATACATTTATGATATACATTTATGTAATCCCGATCGGATATAATACAACGATTCCAGGGTTCAATCAAATGTTCAAAGCAGTCTCTGAACCCCTTTCGACAGTCTGTTGAGTACACTCTAAATCTTATAATTTAGATTTTGATCGCTCTGGTAATAACGACCTCTAAGCTCTTTTTTTCACTGCAGGAAATAGAAGTCACAGGACGTTAGATCCCGTGAATAAAGTGGATGTGGTATCACCTCACTCTTGGACTACGGTTTTTCGTGGTTCTCTCTTGCCACTTACAAGTGCTGGAGTGCTTACTATCATAACACGAATTGCTTTCCATCTTTATTCCCCTTATTTATATTCCAGGAGTGCTTTCAGGCTCGTGGTGCATGGTGATGCCGCACAGATGGCGCGGATGGTTGCGCATTGTAACTGCTATTTTTGAAGTTGGACGGCGTTCTTCTTATCTTTATGTGGGGGAGCAACGCTTACTAACATCGTACCCGGAGTGTTGATGGATGCGAAGGGGTTCCTACTCAGATGCTACTAAGTTCCAGTGTCTGGAATTCTCCACGAACTCATGTACCAGTCTGACTACATCTCCAACCAAACCTTGTCCTACACGTGGCTAATGTAAAAGAACAATTAATTTCCATTAATTGACCTGTCAATGTCTAAACTATAAAGCCTGGGACTTAATGTGCTTACATACGAGGGCTGTTCAATAAAGAATGATCATAATTTTTTACGGTCATAATTTTTTGCACTAAAATTCTATCTTATTATAGTTTGTTTAAAGTGAAAAAAAAAAAAAAAACCACGCCGTATTAGTTTCATTGTTGGTGCTCCTGCTTCCCGCCTGTGAGAACCAGGCAAGTTCAGACATATTCAGTATCGCCTACCGCTGCAATGGAGGTACCATGCAGTTAAAGTTGATGTTAGAGGAAGATCCGGAGTTTTTTTTCAAACGTAATCACTGCTGATGAAACTTGGCTACATCATTTTGATCCTGAGAGCAAACAACAACGCTCAGTGTGGAAATCTCCTTCATCACCAACCCCCCCCCCCCCAAAAGCAAAAGTTGTTGCTTCTTCTGGGAAAGCTATGGCCATTTCATACTTTGATATTCATGGGATGGTTTATGAGCATGTTTTACCTGCACACACATCAGTAACTCGACAATACTACAGAGATGTCCTGAAAACATTGCAAGTCCATATCAGGTGCAGAAGACTACATTTCCGTGATACACCACGATAATGCGTGGCCGCATATTGCCAATGTTGTTGCTGCATATCTAGCAAAAATCAACGTGAAGTGCATCCCTCACCCTCCCTGTAATCTGGATTTAGCCCATGTACCTGTTTTCTATTCCCTAACTTGAAGAGCGCCTTCGTGGGAGGCATTATCCATCAGCAGCAATGGTGAAGGCTGCGGAGGTGATTTTGAAGGATCTCTCAAAAAATGGTTTCCATCATGTCTTTGAAGACTGGCAGAAACGCTGGGAAAAGTGCATTGCATTCAGGGGAGACTATTTTGAGAAGGACCATCAAAATTATGAGGATGAGTAAAGGTACGTTGTCAAAATGAAGTTGTGACCATACTTTACTGCACAGCCCTCGTACATGTAAGCTGCCATTATGGCATTTGTTTCATATGTAAATGAGAACTCCTAGTGGTTTAACGGAAAAGGCACTGGAGAATTTAATGTCATGCTGGCACGTTGGTAGGGTAGCTCAGTGGTTGGAGCAACCGGTTGGGGACCGGGAGTTTCTTGGTTCAAATCACGGCGATGACATTGAATTTTTCAGTCTGACTTTACCCATCCAAACCTTGCCGTACACACGGCTGGTGTGAAAGAACAATAAAATTAATTTCCAGTTTACCTGTTTCTCCCTAGTGACGATGCCGCACGCATTAGAGCAATTATTTTATTCTAAATGTTAACACGTGTTTGCTTTTAACTGGAAGCCCTTCAGATAATTATAACTCCACTTAGAGGAATTGATTTACTTTCTTTAGCTAAACGGACACGTTCGTTAGTGCAACGTGGAACTTAAGCGACATATTATTTATTCTAATAAGCCGTTGAATGCGAGCAATGAAAAGAATCCCCTTATTAAATTAGAACTCATTAGAAACTTTTGTTTTCAGCAATCTGTAAGCTACAATCACATGTCAGGAAGAAAGACGGGTGCCTCTATGTTAGCCCCACAGATATATGAAACTGTTGTTTTGGAATGTGTGTGTGTGTGTGGAGAAACTGGAAACAACCCTCGCCACAAAATGAAAACAAATACATAAATAAAATACACACATAAAAATCAAATCTAGGAATCCAGGACTAATGTATCTTTGTATCTTTGAGATCTTAATAATGATTACAACAACAATTTGAAAAATAACAGAAAACAAAGCAAATACAAACACTTTATGGAAATAATCATTTCTTCCACACTAGCCGTGTGTAGGCTAAGCTTTGAATGCCATAGCCGGAATTTGAACCACGGATCTCCCGCTCTCCGTGCGGTTGCTCTAACCAACTGAGCTACTATGGCCAACATGCCGACATGACATTAAATTCTCCAACTGACTCGTATGTTTCCCGGTAGACCACTAGGAGTTCTCATATGCTATGAGACACGCACCTTTTGTGGCGACTTACTATGCTGTAAGTACGTAAGTCCCAGGCTTTATAGTTAAACCCCTATGTTATTCAGGTAAATTGATGGAAATAATCATTTGAAACCTTGATAAAAGAATCATTTCAAATCTTGTGGCTTAAAAAACGTATATGGACTGGCAAATAGTTTCGTGCAACTAAATAAATATGTGGGGTCATCTATGGATACAACTTTTATTATTTCTTCAGTATCATACAAACGCCTGCCTTTGTAGCGTAGATGATAGCGTGTCTGCCTCACGTTCAAGAGGTCCCGAGTTTGTATTTCGGTTAAAAGAATAAGCCCTCTAGCCTGGGCAACCGCAGACCAGAGGGCTCCTATCTCTTTTGATTCTGTATCTGATAATATTACCGAGTCCCATAGCCAATAATTATTTAAATACATTAATAATTTACAATACAATTTAGGAGTATTTATCGATTATAAATTGCATGCAGATTAAATAGCTACATTTTTGTATATTTAATATAAAAAGGTATATGCTAGTTTTACAATAAATTTACAAGCCCATGCAGAGATAGGTATAATAGTTTCTTAGCTAATAAAACAAATACAAGTTTAAAAGAACTATGAGGGAATCATAATATAATATATTAGTTAAAACACGAGGGAATAAAAATCGCAATAAAATGTTGCCCAGTTAGGGCCTATAAAATTTTTATATTTATCTTTAGACAATTTCTAATTATTTCATTTATCATTTTGTTCTGGATGTATTTGCCATATTAAACTCTTAATAATAAAGTATTTTCGCATTCCAAAGACTATGTTCAGGGGTACCTACTTGTCCAAATGCACATCCATTACTGTCTCTTTGACCGAACCGATGTAAGTACTCGGGGTACGAACCATGACCTGACAAATAATGGAGTAGACCATGTGTTGGCTGTAAATATCTCATTAATAATCGTTCCTTTATATCGGGTAAAAACGAGTAAGTCCGCCTACTTTTTTCACTGGTATCCCATTCATCCTGCCAGGTTTCTATTATTTTTTCACTTAATTCTAATTCATCTTCAATCCTAAACCCCGCTAATTGAGAGGCTCTTAAATTGTTGTCTTTACGTAGCCAGTAACGCGCAGCTCTTTTGCTTATCTCTAGGTCTATTGGTAAAATACCTAAAATAACAAGTAGGGCGTCAGTAGAAGTGGTGGAAAATTCTCCTGTTAGTCTAATTAGAGCTTTCCTCTGCATACTTCTTAACAGTGTTTTACAACCTGCTAAGTGCACTCTTTCCCCCCAACAGCTAGCACCGTATCCCACTATAGAAGCTAAAATTGGATTGTTATAAATCTTTATTACCCTGTACGGTATTTCCCCATTATTCAAAGTTATTCTTATGAGTTTATTCATTAATTTAAATGTCTTTGCAACCGCTTCTTCCACATGCATTTTAAGTCATGACTTCATTAAAATATACACCTAAAAATGTTATGCTGTTGTCTCTTGAATCTCGGTTAGGGTGAGTTACCTAGATAAGGCGTTTTCCGTGGTTTTCCCTTATCCTGAAAGACAAATGTCGGGTAACTCCAAGCTTCATGGACCCCGGACTCATTTGAGCATAATTTCAACCATTTCATTCACCGTCCGATATGACATAACGTTGGAGGACAGTAAAAAAACTACCATACAAATCTACTTCTCTGTGAATATTTTTGAGACCTAGCTGTTTTAATTTTCTGAATTTCATCTACAGTAACATTCTGAGCTTTGTATATACCTACTTATCGTCATCTTCAATATAACTGTGTCTGTCATAGGAAAGAAATGCAAAAAGAACAGCAATAATAGTACGTCACGGCAACAGACATAAAATTTTCGGCACAAATAAGAAAACAGTCGACGGATAAAGTTTCATGGTAATAATGAGCCTTGCTAAGCAGTTAATGATAGCGCGGCTATTGTAAACAAGCACCAGCAAGCAAGATAACTGAGGTAAAGGACTTGCCGGCATAGACTAAGTTACGCTTCTGGAATGTGATAGAATATTTGGTTTCTTTATTCTTCCGGAAATTTCTGAACTGATAGAGTTATTCGGGTTCTGGTTTATTTTAGAACAATCTAGAATTACGAATTAGGTATTTAAGGACGTGACGGCTCGCAAAGTGAGCAGTGGTAAACAGAGTGAGTAAGCAGATAGAACAGCTGAGAGTGTTGTAACGAGAGCTGAACTGGACACTGTTGTCATCGACCTTGGAAGATTATGTTGTTATGTGATGTAATGTTGTTACGTGAGAATTGAACAGTGTATCTCTACGTAAATAAAGAACATTTAGAATTTCGGCAAATTGGACTTTTAATTCTACGAACCCACAAAGTCACAATATGCATTTTGTGCTACAATTAAAATGTCTACAATTTCACTGACTTGTAAGGCTTTATTGTAAGATTTTTATTTTTCCCTGTAAATTCGCCGAAATTATGCAACACTAAGGAGAAAGCTATTCAAGCATCGCAACATCATAATGTTAAACAGCTTACATTATTCTTTTGGTTTGAAAATAAACCCTCTAGCATCAACTCATGTTGTCTTAAGTTGAGAACCATATACACATGAGAGTATTTCAATAAGTGTCCGTATTTGGAATGAAGACACTATCTTTCTCAGCAGAGTGCCCTTTTAGACATGCACAATTCTCCCAATGTCCGTGCCATTTTTTTAACCTCTCCAAAAACAGGAATTGTCAAACTCTGGAAAATACGTCTCTATTTCTACGATGACCTCATTTGATATACATTTTGTTCCCGAGAGTCATTTCTTCATGTTTGGGTATAAGAGTAAATCGCAGGCAGGTAGGTCGGGCGACAGAAATTCATAACCCAGTTCATTCAGGTTGTTGGCGGCAACACCAAATGAATGTGCTGGTACGTTGTTCGGTGAAGCAATACTGTATGCTCACGACAAGAAGGCTATTATGTGTTTCAAATGGGAAGAGTTCTCGCCTGTTGCGAATCAGATGCGTTAGAGCCGTCAGCGTTGCCACCTCACTATCTCCACTCTTTTTAAATTTCCCTCTCTCTCACACACTTGCGAGTGTTCTTGTTGCTAACACAAACTGAATTTTCCAAAGTCTTATAATACTGCAGTTGCTGAGATCACAATTGCAACATGATTATTCGTATATGAGGCATATGCTTTAAAAATTTAGTTTAAAGTTAATTATAGTTTATGAACTACTTATTTTTCTAATCCAACGAAAATATCAGCGGTGCATCCGTATAGCTGTGAATGTTACTCACGTTAAGAGATAATTCATCATTGTCATTGTCATTTGAGCCCAGATTAACTCTATTGGATTGTTTTAGCAGTAGTAAGGGGCGTGGGAGGTGGATCGAGCCTCATTGATCCAGCTGATACACTTTTCTATTGAAGAGTAACGGAATAATTCTGCTTTGAACTCTCTAGAGTAAATAGAGATTACGAACTATTCACAAAGATATACTGTAACCACATATGTTCTGCCAGACCAGCAAGAAGTTTATGGTTTCCTCTCATCGAATTTAACAAACAACTTGGCTTATTCAAAGTACATATTTATTTTATCACGTCATGTCAAATGTTTATGTGTCAGTTCTGAGTAATTTCAAATATACGTTCACGCATACATGCCAACCAATAATGATATTGATTACAGTGCGTACGTCGCAATGCATTGTTATAATATAGTGGCATCTACTTTATTTATTTGTATTAGGAACACTATTTGAGCTAAAAATATGGGTTTTTAAGGTCATGTTAAATACATTACTGTTTCCTTCCTCATGGATCAGTTTTTGCAAAATTTGAATTTTGCTCTTAGCGCGAATAGCGATTAGTTGCTCACCTAGCAGCGCTGAAGGACAAATACCTTCCCATTTGAAACACATAATAGAGAGGTATAAAGGACAGAGGAACTTGGACTGTTTACCTGCTTCGGTAACGGATCTGTTTACTAGGAAATGAGTGTGTGATAGTGCATATGAGTCACCCATACTGCCAGATCTATAATGTTTGTTGCAGTAAATGCAGCGATAGGTATTATGTATGGGTGACAACACTTGTGCATTTTAAACGAACCTTCCATACTTGTCAAACTCGGAAGGGGAGCATATTGTGACTTTGTGGGTTGGTGAAATTAAAAGTCCAGGTT
Organism: Mantis religiosa; assembly: GCA_030765055.1. Classification (NCBI taxonomy): domain Eukaryota; kingdom Metazoa; phylum Arthropoda; class Insecta; order Mantodea; family Mantidae; genus Mantis; species Mantis religiosa. The sequence continues at coordinate 26,517,977 of CM060950.1, read as the reverse complement.
ACAAACACCAGAAGCTGCACTTTATTTCCGTAGAAACACACTTCGTTCACCAGGAGTCCAGAATTACGTCACATACACAATACAACTTGCAAGGTCATCGACACAGCTCACCAGCTGTTCACGCGCACGCGTTCAATTACCAACTGACTACCTTTGGCGGGCACGCTCCCTTTTTTTATAGATTACTCACATTCAGGAATGTTCTCCAACAATCAAGAAGGCTAGAAAAAAGAACTAGAACTCTCGAGAAATCCGTATCCTTTCCCCCGCCGTTTCGGCGAGCTTTCATCTCCGCAATGACTGCCCCCTTTGAATGCCTCGCCGCGCCGCCTCGATCAACAATTGGCTCGCGCATATACACTGTGTGGACAGCAAAAGTAATCGATATACATTCCTCTAGCTTGCCTTCTTATCCTGGGCAAACAATACTTTATTCTTCGCCTATACGAACTTCTTGTAGAATCGAGTCAATAACTCTCTGTAGTGCTGTCCAGTAATCGTTTTTTCTTTTCTCAAACTGACCTATGAATGGGTATCAAATTTGTTTTGGCGACGTGTAACAATTGACAGTACACCGAGGTAACACCAACTTGCCTTAGCAACACCTACTGTTTTGAAACACGTGTATTTATTGTACCGCCTTCGTGACTCGAATGAACCGTCTGCAACCCTGCGATCACATTGCAGACAAATGTGTTACAAAATTATTAAGAGAAGCTTCTAAAGCTAGTTCATTTTAATTTCAAAAACATTCACTCACAGAGATTACCTCCTGAAGCAATTAATAGCGTACTTTATTTTCTGAGGAGTTCTTTCGGTTGGACACAAAGTTTTGCTTTGCGATTCAGTTATGTCACACTTTTAGTTACAGTGGCGCTAACTTGCGAATAAATCGATAAACCATTACACTACTACATTATTCTAGCTTATTATATGCTATTCTATGCTACCATGTGCTTTTTGGTTTGCAATTCTACAAATCAGCTTACAAAGTTCCATGTAGTGAAGAGTCTGGCTCGGAATCTGAACAACTTAGTGACGTATTCATCTTTGGAGGCAGGTGCATCAAGGCAAAACAATGTATAAAAGCTGACACAGAGATGATGTATCAGCACTAATGATCGGAAGGTCTGCTGAACCTGTTTAGTAACCTGCAAAACAATAAACACATTCATTTTTGTACAATTTAAATAAACACAAAATCAATAGTTTTAATAGAAGTAGAGTTAAAACAATAATTACAATGTTGTGCACGAAGTTTTTTTTAAATGAAAGGGCGTCTCTGAATCACATTTTCACACTCATTGCAAAACTGAAATCCATTACCACGTCAGAATTGTTTGAAATTGCAAATTTTATGTTTTGAATATTTCTCGTAATGTACGTAATATGTAGTAGGTATTACTTTCTGCTTATCGTTTGTTACAAAGGCTCAACATCTGGTAATTTCAACTTTATGATTTAAAATGTGAGTAAATATAAGCATTATTATGTTTATATTGTGACTTTGTGGGTTCGTGAATTACGTAGCGCACACAATTACAATCCACCAGTTCGTCTGTCACAGGTCCACTCCACACTCACAATTACGTACAACTCTCTCTAGAGCTGGCTAAGAACTCCTCTGATACACGTACGCAGTCTTACAATCCGTTCGCTAGCATTACGCTCTTCACGGCTGCTCGCCAAGAACTGACTGGCTCGTCCACTGCAGCCCTTATATAAGAAGTTTCTGGAAGTTTCTGTTTCTGGAAGCTTCGCGGTTCGGAACATCATCCCGATTGTTCCAGACGTCAGGGGGAGGGGAAAGAGACAGCACAGTGGCCCGCGATACCCTCCCAACCATCCCCTCGGTTAGCGCCACAAGATAAATGGGTAGCCGTGGCCTGAGTGGCTCCTGTCCCCCACTCATGTAATTTTCAAAACATGATCATTAACAAAAAGGGGGGTATGTGAAGTTTCTTATTTCTGTAAGTTTCACCAAGTTAAATGACAAACTTTGACGCGTGAGGCATTTTGTATACTGAAAAGTGTTAGAAAAAAAGTTTCTCAGATAATTCAATTTAAAGCAATGATTTTTACTTTTAACGATTGTTAAAGGTCTCTTTAAATTGTCACGTGATGGCCTAAAATGGTGCGTATGGTAAAAATAGCATGCCATCTATTACTACAAACCCTAAGCTACCAAAATACCAAAAAGAAAATTCAATGATTTTCAACATTTTCGGTTAATTTGCAGTGTAGCCTTGCCTTAATATGACTATATCTCCAAATAAAAGTAAAGTGATGGCTTTTAAAGGTAAAGAGAGTATTAGATCCAAAATTGTAATAGAAAATAATAATATAGAACAGGTAGATGAGTTCAAATACTTGGGTTATTACATGTCATATAAGAAGGAAAAAGACATAATTAAAAAGTCAGAAACTTTCAACTATATAAATGGAAAAATAAAAAGAAGTCTAAAAAATAGAGCAAGTAAAGATAACATTCTAAAATTTTACAAAGTAAGGTCAGCGAAATATGGGTCATAACTGAAAATGATAAAAGAAAACTTCAGGCAAATGAAATGAATTTTCTAAGAAGCATTACGGGATATAGAAAAATCGACCACAAACGAAATGAAAATATACGTGAAGAGCTAGAGGTATTCAACCTGAATGACAGAGTACAAGAATATAGAAGTAAATGGGTAACCCATGTACAAAACATGGAGAAAGAAAGATTGCCTCTCTATTTTATAAACTATAGACCAGTAGGAAAGAGGAAGACCAAGAAAACGGTGGAACCAGTCAAATAAACTATATAGACTGCAACAGGCAGGAATGCCTAAAGCATTAAGGAAGATGATGATGATTATTATTGCTAGATTTTTATAATATAACTATACTGGACCAATTAGCGCAAATATTTTATGGTCACAGTAAGGTATATCGACACCGTTGCTTTATGTCTCTATTATTTATATGCCGACTTGTTTCTTGGGATTCTGTGAACGCAGAGCAAGACAAACTGTTATGCATCTAGTAACATTAGTACCTAAGTATACGAACATAAGAGCATTACACTTTTCATGTAAAATTAAATTACTTATTTTAATTAGAGAATATTATTAAAACATACAAACAAAACCGAAGTCTGGAAATCAATTGTTCTTTCACACTAGTCCTGTGTAGGACGCACTATGAATGGGTAGAGCTAGACTGAAAAATTCAATGCCATAGCCGGGATTTGAACCACGGATCTTCTGGTCTCCGTCCAGCCGCTCTAACCATTGAGCTACTATGGCCAACGTGCCGATATGACATTAAATTCTCCAACTGACTCGTGTTTTTCCCGGTAAACCACTTAGGAGTTCTCATAAACAGATGAGACAACTACCTTAATGGCGACTTACTTTGCTGTAAGTACTTTAAGGCCCGGGCTTTATAGTTCGGACCACTAGTAGGTCAACTAATGGAAATTTAATTGTTCTTTCACACTAGCCGTGTGTAGGACGCACTATGAATGGGTAGAGCCAGGCTGAAAAATTCAATGCCATAGCCGGGATTTGAACCACGGATGAAATACGAGTCAGCTGGAGAATTTAATGTCATATCGGCACGTTGGCCATAGTAGCTCAATGGTTAGAGCGGCTGGACGGAGCCCACAAAATCCATGGTTCAAATCCCGGCTATGGCATTGAATTTTTCAGTCTGGCTCTACCGTTTCAAAACCGAATTCTGTTATAAACAGCCTTAGGTTTATGGCAAAAGAACCACAAACTCTGTCATATATTAAAACCATGAGAAGAAAAAAAAGCTTTATATAGACCAATGGTTTAGAATATTAGTTTACTTACATTTCTTTATTTTTAATGTGATGATATAGTATAGAGATGTAAAATGTTCGCTGTATGTGCTCACTCAAACTAACAAAGCATATCCAGCTCCAGTTTTACCATGTGAACATGTTGGTTGTCAAAGGTTATGCGCAAGAAGTATACACAATGTGATACTACACAATGTGTCATAGTCCCTTAATGCGAAATAATCCGTAGGCCAAAGAGTTTTGGATTTTTTTGAGTGTTTTTCGTGCAAAATGAAGTGTTTTGACTATACGTTTTATGTTATTAGGTAGAAAATTAAGTGACAAAATAGTGCATTTAGTTATTGCATGCGCGTATCCGGTCTGCTCTTTTTAGGTCCAAACAAAGTGCAATTCGAAAATATGTTGTCGACTTGACACTCTAATTCACTGACCTAAGAAGAACAAATACGATTTAAACATACACAAACTAAACACACTATTTAGTAGAGCACGAATAACATAAATTGTGTTACAAAAACACTTTATTTTGCACGCAAACTTTCACTTAAGGAAGCTAAGACTTACGGGCCAAATTAAACGTTAAAGGAACATATACGCGTAAATAGTGTTCACTCTTTTACATTTCCATAGTTACAATGGAACTCTGGACATCTCAAACGAGGCCAATAAAAGACAAAGTGTCTGAGAATAATTTTGGGAAATTGAGTCAAAAAGAGTAACTGACATCAACGTTGATGAAATTACAGTAAAGTATAAATGCATTTGAAATGATTGCTTACCATAACGACTAAAGAACACTCTTGGCAGAACACTGTTGACGAATTAAACACTTTTCCTGCAACTAGTTCACTTGCGTTTCTGAGTGATGAAGGCAGAGTAAGAAACATGAAACTGTATGAGTTGCATAAATATGCAGTCCTGGCTGAGCTACTACAGGAAATGGATAGTATCATCTACAAAATTTCAGCTATCATTTCAAAATTACCCTTAAGAAACATAAACATGCCTGTTACATAACTTGTTCCCAAAACTGAGTTTCATGGTTGGTTGCCTTGAAGTTACGACAGTGGGAGACAGCTAAAGAAGATGCAATTACCACAGTAAGAACTGCATGTTGCCTCTTCTCCTTGACAGTTGACTAATTTTTACAATGTTGAAATTCAAAGGGACAAAATATTCCGCTGTGGTTTTCATTAACGGATGAAATTTCCATTGTGTTTAATTTGTTAGGTTACTTTACGTACACTCATGGCTAATTGCTTATGCCATGCATTTACTCTTATCTCTTTGTAGTAGTAAGTGCGCACGTAAGTGCGCATTCTTCAACTTTCGGAAAACTAAAAAAAAAAAAAAAAAAAAAAAAAAAAAAAAAAAAAAAAAAAAAAAAAAAATGTGTTGCAGCTTACGTATAGGTCTAGTCTCCTTCAAATATGTTTTAACAAATGAAAAGCATCTTTTTTTTAAGTTTTTTTTTCCTTTAAGTTTTTGAGTTATAAATGTTTGAACAAAATCCACTTAGGTGGTTTCTGCAATAAATGAGTGTATCCAAAGTGATTTTGTTTTAAAAATTATTATTGAAATTAAGTTAAACCATTATTTTTACCTGTTTTGGTATAAAAGGTAAGTAACAGACACACTTAAGTATAGAAAAGTAAGTTTTTATTAGGCCTAAATAAAAAATACAAGTAGACTACACGCTACAGTATGTCTATATACAAAGATCTGGCCTTATTCACTTATTCAGCTTCTGGCAACTCCTCGTCAGTTGTTGGCCACTGGATGATAGTGTCATAGAAGGCTTCATATCCAACAGTGTATTCCATCAACTTTTTTTATATCGTCTACCTTTTGTTTTTGCTGATTGGAACCTGAAACCAAAAATCTCACTGTACAAAACCCGATAAATTTTAAAATTTGTTATAGCCTACAAAAATGTTTAGCTAAACGTAAGGTATAAACCTTTAAAATAACCTTGGTAAAATAAAAGTAAACATACCTTCCCCAAAGGAAAATCTTTCTCTGTTGGTAGTTCCGGAGGACTGGCAGTTTTTAGCAATGTGAAGGTAGATGTTGTTATTGCTCCAATGAATTCGCTTGCTACCACTTTTCCCGGAGTATCCTTGTTGTAGAGAAACTGCTTGTACTTGTACACTTTGAATAGCTGCTTATTTTTTTTGGTACTTTCCTGCCTGATGTTTCGTCCGAATTTGGCATTTTATTATATGATTTGGGCCACCACTTTCTGAAAGTGAGAATATCGTCTGATGTAAGGTGATCAGCCAGACTTACTAGCTTTTAGCATGAGCTCTGCATATTCATCAGGAGTATAAATCCTGTCCATCTTTCTCAAGAGACGCTTTATGCTTCCAAAATCTCTGTCACACGGAGAAAACGAGTGGCCACATACAGGGTAGTTGTGAGTTATTGTCACAGCGAGTCACAAAACACATGATGTCATCAAGGCTGCCAACCATCACGAGTGAAATTTACCGCAGAAACAACCTAAGCGACGGCGCTTGGGTTCTTTCTGAAGTAACCGGATTATTTTCAAGGCTGAAAATAGCACTCCTGATATGAAACAGGTTATTTCTGCACTAAAAGATGTATTTACCTTTAAATTGTACAGTACCACCAAAAACACATTTATTGATATTTTGTCTCTTAAGTGGTTTCTGAAATAAACGATTCAATTAAGGATACCCATCTGTGGAAAACCTTAAATCTACAATTTTGCCGGAATTGACTTGAAACATTAACACAAGTATTGTAATATTAACAATAGTTCCCACACCAATTTTCAGAACTTTGTGCAAGGTAGTTATTGAGATATTAATATATAGTGTTTTATTGTCATTTAATTAAACTGTTCCACAGCTTGAAATTTTAGTTTGAGAAAAATAAAACTTTGATATTATACTCATAAATACGTAATTATTATCTGTTTCAAATGGGAAGGTGTTTGTCCTTTAGTGCTACTAGGTGAACAACCAATCGGAGTCCTGCGGTGTTGCCGTATTGCATTCCCGCTAAGTGGTGTGTGACGAGCGCCAACCTAATCAATTTGTATGAAATACTATTCGCGCTAAGACAAAAATTCAGATTTTGCCGAAACTAAACCATGTGGAAGGTAGAGAGTAATGTATCTAACATAACCATGAAAACCCCATATTTTTAGCTCAAATAGTTTTTCTAATACAAATAAATAAACCACTCTTACCTGTATTATAACAATAAATCACGACATAAGCACTGTATGAAAATCATTATTGGTTGGCATGTATGCCTGTACGTATATTTGTAATTACTCAGAATTGCAACGTAAATGTTTGACATGACGTGATAAAAGAATTACTTTGAATAATCCAATTCGAGCGAGAGGAAACAAATTTCCTGCTGCCCTAGCAGAACGTCCCTGGTCACATATCTTTGTTTATGAATGGTTCTTAATCTCTATTTACTCTAGAGAGTTCAAAGTGGTTGGTGTATATGTATGTACATATACTTTTAATTACTCAGAACTGAAATTTAAACTACTGACCTGACGGATGAAAGAATTACTGTGAATAAGTCAAGATGTTAAATTCGAGAAAAAGCAAACACTTCATTTCCCGAGCTCACAGTTGCTGTTGAGACTTCCGCCAGGACACTTCGATCGCACTGCCACTGAAGATGTCTGCCGCAGCCGCAGACGAAACGTCTGGGAAGATGAAGAAGGAGCCCAGTAGACCACGGCCCACAAGCCCGGTTAATACTTTATATTATACTGACACCGGCCGTGAAAGCTTACGAATTTTAATAAAATTATTCAATTCAAATTTCATTAATTTTTAATATTTGCTTGTGAAATATGATCTTTGTTATTTAATTGCACTAACATTAGAGACATTATAAAAATCATCTCATTAATTTCCTTTGGTACCGTTTCTATCCAAGCAAAGACATTTTCAAGCTTCCATTTTGTAAACTGCATCGTGCGAAACAATTTATATTTTGAAAAGGGCTAAAAATTAAAAACACGAGAACGCCACTAAAATAGGTGATTTAAAGCACCACAATCACTTACAGTCAGCCATTTAAAAAACCTTGACACAATTTAAAAGGTCGCATGACATTAAAATAGTAGGGAGTCGAAGTACAAGAATTACTATATTCAATTAGGCGAAAAAAGGTTTTGTCAAATAAGAACTGAAGCTTTTCTGGTGACGAATATGCCCAAGTTGTTCTTGGGAAGCAAGTCAAGTGAAACGATGATTAGAAATCGATGTTTCGGGAGTGTGCATCTCTCCCATCATCAGGATATTTATTAAACATTATAACCACAAATGAATCACTGGATATAACACAAATATAAACAAAGACAAGTCACTATAAAAATTCGCATTACTGAACAAAAGGCTGTTTTCAGTAAATTAAATGCAGGTCAGGAGATGGCTTGAGTATAGAACATTAATTGGGTCAAAGAAACGTAACTACTTAACTTGATTATCAAGCTGTATTGTTCTGTGCTGCTTAAATCAACGAATTTCCATTTTTAAGGCCGGTTATCAAGAGAAGCTTAACTGAAATCCAGCATCACGATTAAGCGTGCTCCTCTCGGAGGAAATGACCAAAGCCTCCTTAATTCTCCGCTCCCAGTAATTGTTGCATTTTGCCAAGATGGTCGTCTTCCGAAAGTTGGCTCTATGGTCGTTATCAAAACAATGCTCTGCCAGCTCAAACTTCTCAGGTTTGCACTAAACGAATGCTCCATTCGTGTTCGTTTATTCTGGTAGTGATGGTCCTTCCGGTTTGTCCTATATACTGTGTCCCACATTCACAGAGAATGCGGTACACTCCCGGAACTTGAAATTCCAGTTTGTCCTTCACTGGTTTCAGTTCAGCTCATCTTGGAAACGGGCCTTAAAAATCGAAATCCGTTGACTTAAGAAGCACAGATCAATACAGCTTGATAATCAGGTTAAGTAGTTACTTTTCTTTGACCCAATTAATTTTCTTTACTTATGCCATCTCCTGAGCTGGTATTTAATTTACTGAGAACAGTCTTTTGTTGAGTAATGCGAATTTTGACAGTTTCTTGTCTTTGTTTATATTTGTGTTATATCCAGTGATTCATTTGTGGCTATAACTGATGATGGGAGAGATGCACACTCCCAAAACGTCGACTTCTAATCGTCTTTTCACCTGGCTTGCTTCCCGAGAACAACTTGAGCAAAAAGTTTTGTCATTTTTTGTACTTTTTGAGCAGCTCTCACAGATGGGTATCCTTAAACTATATTTGTAGTTGTAGCGGTTTTTGCCCGCTGTTTCAGCAATGATAATAGCTCAGGCGGTGTAGAAGCCACCGTTGCTGTGTTACGTACCTGTCGGGAATCGAAACAAAAACTCTCCGATGGGCGTCCATTGGCAGGATGGTCAGTTTCGTCGCTGCTGCTGCTGCGTTCAGGTGTTCTTGACATGCATTGGTTTACAGGTTCATAAGACTTTTAAAATGCAGGGTATCTCAGGGGTGAGGTAGAGATCATGTCAGGTAACACACCTTTTATTCCAGACATTGAGTAAACTTGCCCTCTCCAGGCTGACTTCCTGGAAATCTGGGCCTACTTCACGTTTGGAACTGCCCGACACTTCGTATCGCGCCACTTGCGTCACGCCGTCTCATGTCGAGTAAAAACCTTTTCACGTTTCACCATGGCGCCATCGCCATCCCGTAATCACCGATCGAAGTGATCATCACGGTTCCAGCGGCATCCCTGTCGAGGCATTTTCCGCACGAAAACGTGTATTCTTCGAGTCCAAATCTTGCGTCGCCAGAGTGATACCAGACTGTTTCTCTGTCCAAGAGCCAATAGCCAATAGCCAAGAGCGAGTACACGTCGCACGGGTATTCACGGGCGTTGGGCAATTCGCTGCGGTGCCTATCCGCTAAACGGATTTACCCGTGCGATTAAGCAGATAATCTTAATATCTCCACAGATATACAAGTCTGCACCCACGCCTACTCAAACTTAAGGGTTCTCTGATTGGCCGCGTCCCTCCCCTCGCATAAGTTTACAACTTTACTGTTACTTTGCACCTTTCTATGATTTTTTGACCTATCCAAATATATATCTTAAATTTCTTCAACAAAAAAGTCAATATTAATTAAATGTATTCGCGCGGGTTGGATGATGTAGAACATCAAAGTTAGGGGACTGGTGACCTAAGTGCATGTTTGAGTGGGCGAACTAATACCACAACAGCATAGGTAATATATGTTATAAGTTATGTTTTAAAGAGTTGTAACATTATGTATTATGATAGGAAACATTAATCATTTAAAATTTATTTGAAAAGATCAATGACGATTTCTTACAGTGAATTTTGCTTTATTTATTTATTTATTTATTTATTTATTTATTTATTTATTTATTTATTTATTTATTTATTTATTTATTTATTTATTTATTTATTTATTTATTTATTTATTTATTTATTTATTTATTTATTTATTTATTTATTTATTTATTTATTTATTTATTTATTTATTTATTTATTTATTTATTTATTTATTTATTTATTTATTTATTTATTTATTTATTTATTTATTTATTTATTTATTTATTTATTTATTTATTTATTTATTTATTTATTTATTTATTTATTTATTTATTTATTTATTTATTTATTTATTTATTTATTTATTTATTTATTTATTTATTTATTTATTTATTTATTTATTTATTTATTTATTTATTTATTTATTTATTTATTTATTTATTTATTTATTTATTTATTTATTTATTTATTTATTTATTTATTTATTTATTTATTTATTTATTTATTTATTTATTTATTTATTTATTTATTTATTTATTTATTTATTTATTTATTTATTTATTTATTTATTTATTTATTTATTTATTTATTTATTTATTTATTTATTTATTTATTTATTTATTTATTTATTTATTTATTTATTTATTTATTTATTTATTTATTTATTTATTTATTTATTTATTTATTTATTTATTTATTTATTTATTTATTTATTTATTTATTTATTTATTTATTTATTTATTTATTTATTTATTTATTTATTTATTTATTTATTTATTTATTTATTTATTTATTTATTTATTTATTTATTTATTTATTTATTTATTTATTTATTTATTTATTTATTTATTTATTTATTTATTTATTTATTTATTTATTTATTTATTTATTTATTTATTTATTTATTTATTTATTTATTTATTTATTTATTTATTTATTTATTTATTTATTTATTTATTTATTTATTTATTTATTTATTTATTTATTTATTTATTTATTTATTTATTTATTTATTTATTTATTTATTTATTTATTTATTTATTTATTTATTTATTTATTTATTTATTTACTTACTTATATATATTTATATTTTGCCTCTAAGCGTTATTTTAAACAACGGCAACCCTGGGTATTCTCAGCTGTAAACACGCCTAACATTCTTCACCTCTGACCCCGGTTGGTGTGTCCTAAGATGTTTATGACATTGTGGTTAGGGGGAAGAAGAGTTTTTCCCTACAAAGAGAGCCGGTTGGGGATGGTTTAAGCGCGGCCACTATATCCGCTGTGGTATGAGAGTAAGCACAAGCAGACATCAGTGATGTTCCAAGTGAAGAATTGGTTGTTAACGTGTTGGAAATGTGAAAAGTGTTTTTAGAATTTGAGAATTTGTTGATTATTCTAAATATAGAGTTGGGAATAGTGCTAGTGTCTGTGTTAGATCTAGAAGGCGTGGGAAGAAAGGGAAAATCTATAAGATCAGCTGGTAGGGAAATTTTGATTAATGTGCATACATTTTTTAAAGACGAATGCGAGACCCTAAAATGCAGAAAGCCAACTATATCTGTGTCGAGCATAATGAAATTTAGATTTGTAAAAAACTCATGCGGGCGGAAATTTCTGACGGAACAGCAAGACGTTGTGCAAAATGATTCGCATTTCTAAGAAAAATAGAAGATATAAGGGTTTCCGGTGCCCCTATTATTTACTTAGATGAAACGCGGATCAATATAAATTATACAAAAGCAAAGTGTGGAAAAGTGAAGGGGACGATTGTGAATTTCCACTACGGAACCCAATAGGCAAAGGCCAGCGCGGGGAGTTTGACGGGCTTTATTCCAACGCCCTTCCGAGTTCAAAATCAAAATCAAGTAAAGACAATCATGAAGAAATGGATAGTGAAGCATTTAAAAATTGGTTTATTAATCAGTTGTTACCCAACATTTCCCCAATAGTGCTATAGTAATAGACAAACATCTTATCATTCTACTCAAGTCAACAAGGCTCCGATATCATTACTTAAATCAGTAATGCAGTCATGGCTCCGTGACAATAATATCGAATTTGATCCGCATTCCACCAAAGCTGTAATTTACGAACTAATGCTTAAAAATGCGGTCTCAAAATTTATGAAATAGATCGCATAGCGCAAATAGACGACCACGCTCTGATACGACTACCTCCGTATCATTGTTCCTTAATGCTATAGTACTTATTTGGGCACAGATAAAGAATGATGTCTTAAACAAAACATATCACTTAAGCATAGTGACGTAAAAGTCTTGTTTGATAGTGAAGTAGGTAAAGTGTCCGAACAAATCTGGAGCGGAGCTTGTGAACATTTTGAAAAGATTGAACAGTTTTATTGGGAGAGAGGTGGATTAATAGATGAAATTCGTGATTGGTTCATAATTAATTTAGAAGATGATTCAGATAGGAAATAGCCCGCCTCGGTAGCGTGGTGGTAGCATGTCTGCCTCATGTTCAAGAGGTCCCGAGTTAGAATTTCGGTCAGGGTGGGTTAGCTGGATAAGGTCTTCTCCGGTGTTTTCCCTTATCCTGAAAGACGAATGTCAGTTAACTCTAAGCTCCATGGACTCCGGGCTAATTTGAGCATCATTTCACCCATTTCATTCACCGTCCGATATGACTTAACGTTGGAGGACGTAAAATACAACAGAAAAAAGATAGGAAATATGATGAACATTTTGAAATTTCTGACAATGAAGAAGGGGAACAGGAACCAAATTTGGAGGACCAAAGACGATCATCCGCCACTGATGTATCTGCCCTGTCTGGCAGGTCACAAAAGAGGGGTGGGTTAGAAACAGATCGCGAGTATGTATTTCTTTCTCTTTCTAAAAGCCTGGGACCAAGTTAAATCTCGTGCCCTATAACTCCAGCTACTTGGTTTGTTTCCTTTTGGAAGTTACCTCTTCACGTCATCATATGCTCTTGCTGTTCATCTCTACATTAAAAGATTTGTAGCCAAAAATTTCCAGGCATTTTGGTTTCCGAAGAAGTAACAGAAGTTAACGTAATAATGTCAAATGGTTAAAAGCAAGTCGCTATCATACGCTAGAAATTACACAATCTCTTCGTAACATCGCTAGAAAAATTTGAATAGTGGCAGCACTTCAAATAACAACATACTGAAAGATAAACCAATAACAACGAATATCTCAGAAATGACTGATGTCACACAAAATACTGAGTGAAATAAATTGTGCTTTAAAGATATCTGCAGTGTCTATCTCCCAAGGTTTACAAATTGTTCACAATTGTATAAAATTCCTTCAGGTTGAACAAACCTTCACAGGCATTCCCTGAAAATTCAAGGCATACGGTTTGTTGTCATGTAAATATTTCAAATACATTGTATTTTAATAAAAACGTTGGAGAGATTTCTGAAAGAAGAAGATAGGTATATATAGCCAAGCCTTTTACATGAAGAGGTAGTTTGGGTTCAACCGACTTTCCTAAAGGTGATGCCTCATTTTTGAATGTACTGAAATTAAATAAGTCTAGTATTTACCCGACATTTAGTTAGAGTTATGCTGTTCACTCACTCACTCACTCACTCACTCACTCACTCACTCACTCACTCACTCACTCACTCACTCACTCACTCACTCACTCACTCACTCACTCACTCGCTCGCTCGCTCACTCACTCACTCATTCACTCACTCACTCATTCATTCATTCATTCATTCATTCATTCACTCACTCACTCACTCACTCACTCACTTACTCACTCATTCACTACTCACTCACTCACTCATTAGTCACTCACTCACTTTCTTCGCCTCGGTAGCGTAGATGGTAGCGTGTCTGCCTCACGTTCAAGAGGTCCCGAGTTCGAATCTCGGTCAGGATGAGTTACCTAGATAAGGTTTTTTCCGGAGTTTTCCCTTATCCCGAAAGACGAATGTCAGGTAACTCTAAGCTCCATGGACCCTGGACACATTTGAGCATCATTTCACCCATTTCATTTACCGTCCGAGATGACTTAACGTTGGAGGACGTAAAAGAAAAAAAAACAAAAAAAAACGCTCACTAACTCATTCACTCACTCACTTGCGGCTGCATGGAGCTTTTTCAAAGCTTTTTGGGGACCTTCAATGGACCTGAATAACCGTATTTTCGGTGATATATCGATAATGTTTTTGCTGGAATGCAATATTCACTAGGTTCGAGAAAAATAGAATATCTTGGTTATCATTAAGGTCTGTTTTCCTAATTTAAATTCTACAGATCAAAGGTTTATAAGGGTAGAGCGGATTCTTTTTTGTTCAATTTGCGTCCTCCAACGTTAAGTCATATCGCACGGTCAATGAAATTGGTGAAATGATGCTCAAATGAGTCCGGGGTCCGTGGAAATGAAATGTGTAGTGTTTAACGCCCGCTTTTACAACATACGGCACCGCAGGCGGTGACACTGATGATACATGAGATGAAGATGGAGCATCGGTGGAGTGAGATGGCGGGGGGAACCGGAGGTCCCGGAGAAAACCCGCCCAACGCCATGTTGTCCATCACAAATCTCACTTTGCGGTCGCCTGGGATCGAACCCGGGCCACCTTGGTGAGAGCCAAGCGGTCTAACCACAGAGCCACGGTGCGGCCATGGGGTCCATGGAGCTTAGAGTTAACTTACATTTGTTTTTCAGGATAAGGGAAACCCCGGAAGAAACCTTAACCAAGTAACTCACCCTGACCGAGATTCGAACTCGGGCCCTCTTGAACGTGAGGCAGACATGCTACCATCTATGCTACCGAGGCGGGCACGGTGAGATAGTGGAGGGAAAGAGAGTGAAAGGGGGACAGTAGGTATATAGAGGGAAAAGAGAGGGAGATTGAGAGAGGAAGAGGGGATAGAAAGGGAGGGATAATGAGAGAATGGGGGGACAGATAACACAATAATGTGGGTTCTGGTTGTACAATAATAGACAAGATAATTCAGTGTTTTGATGCCGTGCACGGCTACAATCTTCTACCACCTTGAAGTTAAGCAAATAGGGTTTCATGTGTGGTAATTTCTCAGAGAGGATGTGAATTGTATATCAAAATTCATGCACAATGTTTCGGTTATTCTTGAGTGAAAATGTAACAAACAGACAAATACATTTAAAATACTATTTTCTCTTAAATTTATTTTATGCATAGATATACGCTTGGCACAGCCTTGAAGCGTATCCGAAAGAATGTGAAGCAAAGAAGCTGTTTAATTTCATATTGAGGAATTAATACTTTTAAATGTTTTAGTTAATTAGAGTCAACTGGAAAATTCAATGCCACGGCCGGGATTTGAACCACGGATCTCCTAGTTTCCGTCCCGTCGCTCTAAACCCTTGAGCTACCATGACCAACGTGCCGGCGCGACACTAAACTCTCCAATTGACTCATTATATTTCCCTCGTAAACCACTTAAGAGTTGTGATATTCGAAATATACGTTTGTGGTGACATACTATTGAAGGTACTTAAATATCAGGATTTTTATCATTGAACCTTTAATGTTAAATTTATATTGAGGAATTAGTCCTTCCAGAATTAATCCTTTAAATACATTACTCCTGTATATGGATGTTTTTAATTAATTAGAGACAACTTCTGTTAATTTAATGTTAATGTTAATAATAATGAATTTAACGTTAATGTTAATTAATTAGAGCCAGCTAATGTCCCGTCGGTATGTTGGCCACGGCAGCTCAAGGGGTTGGAGCGACTGGACGGAAACCAGGAGATCCGTGGTTCAAATCCCGACCGTTGCCTATAGCACATTCACGACGAGTCAGTGTATGTACACTTTGTTCAAATGTAATCATGTCCACTGGACAACAATGTGTCGCAGATGATAACTGTGTACTTTATTGAAGGATTATATTTAATGGAAACAATATCGTGATTTCCGGATACCTATTTGAACCGATTTTATGTAGTTCAGTTCGTTTCGTTTATTTCCAAATGGTGAATAAACCCTAAGTTTATGTGACTTTTCACTTGTTCTCCTAAAAGTCTCTTTATTATATATTTAATCCGATAATTTTCACTCCACTCCTTATAGATTACGTAAGAATGGAGAGTATGTTTTGCATGTGCTAAAATTTACTGATACAGCAAAACATATCAACTGAATATCTTCTTTCAAAAGTCAACTTTGACAGCAGATTAAGAGGCCTGCTCATTATATACTAATAATACATTAACATCGCAGCATTTTTAGATTTAAGACTTCCACGACCGTTGTTTGTTTCTTCCTTGGCTTCCGGTTTGGGCAGCTAAATTAATGTTAATTCTGAATTTACCAATATAATGTAATACAGAGTAATTTATGTAGAACTGACATATTTCTTTCATTAATTGTTTCAAAACGAATGTGCTAGCAACAACTTATTATGCCTAAAATGTAAAGGAATTTTGGAAATTATTTAGCTCCATAGCAAATATTGAAACTGTCCTCCATCCAGCATAAGGCACAACTCAACACATCGTTCCGCATTACTGGCCACTCGTTGGAGGGCTCTGTTGTCAATAGCTTGAATCTTCTGTATTTTACGTCCTCCAACGTTAAGTCATATTGGGCGATGAATGGAAAGGGTGAAATGATGCTCAAATGAGCCCAGGGTCCATAGAGCTTAGATTTTTTTTAATTTACGTCCTCCAACGTTAAGTCATATCGGACGATGAATGAAATGTATGAAATGATGCTCAAATGAGTCCAGGGCCCTTGGAGCATAGAGTTACCCGACATTCGTCTTTCAGGATAAGGGAAAACCTCAGAAAAACGTTATCCAGGTAACTCACCCTGACCGAGATTCGAACTCGGGACATCTTGAACGTGAGGTAGACATGCTACCATCTACGCTACCGAGGCGGGCATAGAAATTAGAGTTACCCGACATTCGTCTTTTAGGATAAGGGAAAACCATGGAAGAAATCTTATCCAGGTAATTCAGCCTAACCGAGATTCGAACTCGGGACCTCTTGAACGTGAGGCAGGCATGCTACCATCTACGCTACCGAGGTGGGCATAGAGCTTAGAGTTACCCGACAATCGTCTTCCAGGATAAGGGAAAACCTCAGAAAAAACCTTATCCAGGTAACTCATCCTGACCCACATT
This sequence comes from Mantis religiosa, assembly GCA_030765055.1. NCBI lineage: Eukaryota > Metazoa > Arthropoda > Insecta > Mantodea > Mantidae > Mantis > Mantis religiosa. The sequence continues at coordinate 26,500,733 of CM060950.1, read as the reverse complement.
TTTAGCAGCCTGTAGAAATGAATTCCTCCTAACTCTGAAAACATTTCAACCAACATTTACGTATAACCAAGGAATGGCAACACATTTGTGAAAGCTTGAACTGCACTTCTTAACTGACCAACTGCAAATTTTGATAAATTTGGCAGCACCCAATTGAAACGTTACTAAGAAATTGTTTTCCAATTAGGTAACTATATACATTAAATGTTGAATTTTATCAAAGCGATCCCTGCAACGTGACATTGACATTTCTGTCTATCTGGTTGGCCCTCTTTTCCTCCATCTCTAGGAACTTTACATTTACCTCCTAAACAAATTTTCGCCTTAAAGTCCCATACCTTCCGATAAATTCATAATAGAAATCCCTACCTGCGGTTAAACACTTATTGGGTGGGTACGCAGCAAAAATCTTCAGGGTGTATACAGCCTGCCAGCACCCGACTGGATTGGACTGACTGGTTGGATCTGTTCATTGGGCCAATTCCAAGGCCTCGACTGATGGTTTTTAAGTGTACTTAAAGGCGACAGCCCCATTTTAGTAGATTATTGGCATGTAAAGTAACTTCTGCTGTAAAAATTCCAGATACCGACGGTGCTGATGAGATCCTAGCAATTAATAACGTTACTAACAAACAACATAACTTTTAAATAGAAATTTCTGACTAATATTTCAATTGTACTCGTAGATATGTAAGAACAATAAATACTATAATATTTAGAAATGCCTGTTAACTGGTTCATAAAATAGAGAATATTAGGATCTCATTTCTCTTCACTACCAATATTTAAATTAAATGAAACAGAAAACGTATGCTTACAATCGTTCTTAATTTGTAAAAATAACTCTTTTTTTTCAATTTCAACCGTTGATATATAAGTGATGAATATATAAGAAAATGTATCATAAACATTGCACTGCAGATAACAGTTTTAAAATTAAAATAAATTGAAGGAGGCCTGTTAGAAAAAAGTGGTTAGAAATTTCAACCATGAAACAGGGGAGATACTTACACATCTAGCTTCAAATACTACCATTACGCCTAAACATTCGGGAAGAAAAGGAAATAAAAAACAATAAACAAAAAGACTGTATGATACAAAAAGGATAGAAAGTATAAGTGTGTCAATTTGAAGTAAAATTCAACAATGGATTACTCACCATAAGCTCTCAACAGTCACAAATTTCAAAATTTGAATTGTGGCGACGAATGCTATCCGTAAATTGATGTATACCTTTTCAACTAATAAGGCAGCAGTCCGCTTAGACCTCGTCAATTTTTTTAGGGTTCTCGTTTAGCTGCCCTCAATTTTGGATCGATTTTAATAATACTTGAATTATGTACTTACTCATCAAAAGAATATGTGTTCAGAGACATATGCAATTCTCATTTATGCTGGCGATTAGGCAAATAGAGTGAAATTAAAATGAATAACATGAATATAAATCAGTAGGAAAATTTGATAGACATCTGAAGAAAACCTTTAGCAACCTTCACAATAACGTAGTGTCACGTGAGGCGTAAGGTTCTCACATTTATAAACATTTTCAAATCACAAATATGCAACATAATTAAACACATGTAGTTTAAATAAAGCTTTAATTTTGTTCAGCAGTTAAATTAACACGCCATTAAAAGTTAAATATTTAATTTTTATTGATGTATGTAGCGTATTAGACTAGGTGGGGTATACAATTTAAAAAAGAAGAGAAGAAAGAAAGAAAATACAACGAAGTTAAGATTTGATCTTTTTACTGAGACGAAATGCAGTGCAACTATGTTAGGTATGAAATTGTTGCATCTATTCAATTAGAAGAACGTACGCATATACTTTATTTAAGTATGCTTGTGCTACTAATGCTTTCCAGTCAGGAAGCGAAACTATAGCTATGATCTGTATCACTAGATGGATCTCGTTGTTACCCGCCTCGGTAGCGTAATGGTAGCATGTCTGCCTCACGTTCAAGAGGTCCAGAGTTCGAATCTCGGTCAGGGCACTGCGGTTTGTTACTGAAATTGGTTTTAATAAGCAAGTCTGACTTGTGTTTTATATTTATTAATTTTAGAGATTTTAAATTATTAGCACTGGGATAAGTTTTTTATGTACTTTTAATAGTTCAGTGTTTTTATTTTATTTTACCTTTTTAGCTTTATTAGTGTAGCTTTTAGGTTTTAATGTTGACTTCGGGCCCAAATGACCTTGTTGTCGATGGGCCCTAAAACACCATACACTCACTCACACTCTCGGTCAGGGCGAGTTACCTGGATAAGGTTTTTCCGGGGTTTACCCTTATCCTGAAAGACGAATGTCGGGTAACTCTAAGCTCCATGGACCCCAGACTCATTTGAGCATCACTTCACGAATTTCATGCACCGTCCGTAACGTTGTAGGACGTAAATTAGAAAAAAAAAACGATCTTGTTGTAAACATATTAAAGGGCGGAAAGAGAGGCAGATTATGCACCAAAATGGGTGGATTGTGACATCTCCAGGAATAACGGAAACTTATCAAGAACAAATTTATTCGATATATACAGATTAAATTATTATTATTATTATTATTATTATTATTATTATTATTATTATTATTATTATTATTATTATTATTATTATTATTATTATTATTATTATTATTATTATTATTATTATTATTATTATTATTATTATTATTATTATTATTATTATTATTATTATTATTATTATTATTATTATTATTATTATTATTATTATTATTATTATTATTATTATTATTATTATTATTATTATTATTATTATTATTATTATTATTATTATTATTATTATTATTATTATTATTATTATTATTATTATTATTATTATTATTATTATTATTATTATTATTATTATTATTATTATTATTATTATTATTATTATTATTATTATTATATTTCAAACTTTCTGAATTTATTAAATTATAAATCTATAACAAGAGTATGTATTAAGTGTATTTATTATTATCTACATCATACCTGATGTGTTCATAACTTACAATTAATTTTATTATAAGTAGGCTTTCACTTTTTTTATAATTAGGAGCATCTCTTATGGAGTCCATCTTTCTAAAATTATTTACATCCGCGCTTAGGGCCATGGTCAGTTATTTTATGTAAAACTTAAGAATTTATGCACATCATTAGAAGACTGATATCGGGCTGCGCTCCACTAGTCCTTATATATCTCTCGGAAGTTATTAATTATTGATCGGTGGCACCTGCAAGAGTCGCCTTTGATGATGTCTGCTAGTTACCTTAAGTGTTACAAAACACCAATGGAACACAGCACCAAAGTCTCGAGGAAAATAGTTTTGGCAAATCTGTTTGGTGCCCGCCTCGGTAGCGTGATGGTAGCGAGTCTGCCTCACGTACAAGAGGTCCCGAGTTCCAATCTCGGTCAGCGTGAGTTACCTGGATAAGGTTTTTTCCGGGGTTTCCCCTTATCCTGAAAGACGAATTTCGGGTAACTCTAAGCTCTATGGACCCTGGGCTCATTTGAGTATCATTTCACGCATTCCATTCATCGTCCGATATGACTTAACGTTGGAGGACGTAAAATTAAAAAAAAAAATCTGTTTGGTCGTTAATTGAATTTTATATTATTTGGACAGGTTGTAAATATACATTCGTCATAGTTAATTTAGTGCTACACACTTTAGGCTAAGAATGATCACTATTTCTGCGGTTAAGACTATGAACTTCTGTGATTTATTTCCATAATTACTTTTTAATAGGAGAATTGGTTAGTGTGATGTTCTCCACTTTTGTTATATATGTCACGTGATTAAATAAAAAAGAAATACTATTAAGAATGAGGCGAGTAGTTGCACATTTTGAATTCAACTTCCCTTTTAAACTTTGAGGTAAATTAGCTTAAGTGTATATAGTTAATTTAGTTGTGATGCTATCAAATATTATTTCTAACAACACTAAATTTGATGTAGTAACTTTACATTTGAGTATGTAGATAAAGTAAATATTATTTTGATACGTTTTAATTTATCTTATTTCAATTGTATTCTGCAATTTTTGTTGAATTAGTTTTTGTACTATCGTAAATTTTGAAACCGCCTTATTCATTCAGCATTAAACTTAAAATAAATATCTATAAAAATGATCTGTATGAAACGTAGATATTTGCAGTACTAAAAGTGTGTTGCGATATCCTGGAAAGTTAAGAGGCATGGTTCACAGATTGAAGTAGGTAGCACAGTGTTATTGTTTCACAAATGAATACCATATAGCATCGTGCAATATACTTCAAATATCAGTTACATCTTAAGTGATAAGAGCTGTGAATTGCGACTGTCTATTATAAATCAATGCAGATAAAATGGATGGTAGGAAATATATTTTCACAGTTTACTTAGTCACGCATATTGAAATAAATTACTAAAAAGTTACCAAACCCATTTACACATCTATATTTTTCATTAAAAATGAAGTGTAATAGCTTTACAGTCACAACTTTGATACTCGCACACATATGTAGGTGTACCTATTAATTACGCCACTGCTCATGTGAACACTTCCTGACAATCACAAAATGAAATCAGTTCACCGCAAGGTCTGAGCAATTTCAGTTCCAATTGCAACTAGAGTTTCTTTTGTTTCAGGTGTAGCACCACAAACGCCACTACTTGTAGTCACACTGTGGTATCCTGGAGTTCTGTACATTGCAGGCGGTGGTATGAACATATCCAGAGGGATTTTTTCAGAGTCTCGGTGATGCACACATTGGGAAAATCGTTCTTGTTGGGCTCTAAGTCGAGAATTTGTGTAATGGCACCACGTGGTTAAACACAGGCATAAGGCCACCAGTCCCAGACTCAGCATACCCACCAATATGGCGCCACCGTAAGTTGCAGGGATCTCTTCAGGAGCATCTGCGTCCTCGCGATCCGGCAGGTCCGCAAACCTCGGAGGTTCTTTGATCGGTGGCACACTGACCTGGAAACATTGTCCGAGATATGGGGAAAATCTGCCACCCGGTCCGCACTTACATACCCGCTGATCCGTTCCACTCGAGACGCATCGCATGGCCTCTGCACACGTTTCGTCACCTGAACATTTCTGGCCGTAGCCTCGTACTAGAAGACAGACACCGGAGGTTAAACAGCGGCAGGATGAGGGTGGACGTTTACACAATGGATACAGCGTGCAATCGCCGTCGTGCCAGCATACTCGTCCCGAGGAATTGCCGTGGCGCTGCGGTAGCTCCAATGACGTACTGTGAAACATGAGCATTGCTGCCAGTATGACGCGCATATCGTTCTTCCGAGGACAGGTGCTGGGCTAAATGTGCCTGGCACCACTCCTCCACTTACTCTCTCCCCTCCAATATCTTGCGTGTCATGGCGCAGTGCAGGGCAAGGCACGCGATTACCGCATTGCTTCCCTAATCTTGCGGTTATGTTTTCAACCTTACCCTGCCTTGTCCTACGAGTTCAAGAAAATATGCACGAACTGGAGTCGAAATGGCGTTCAATATTATAAACGTCTTTCAATTTGTTTTATCTAACACCAAGAATTAATGTTCATTATTAGTTCTAGCTGTCTCTTCAATAGATGTTGACAAACTTCTCCCTTTTAGCACTTACAGTGTAGAATTTCCGATTCTGAAAGCTTGGTATATAGATAAATGGCATTGCCATTAAGAATGTGTGTCAAATTAACTCAAAGAAAGTATAATAAATTTAAACCTTTAATTAGCTTTGGAGCCACACTAATGACTCCAAGAAATCCAAGAAAATAGTTTAGTCTTAGCTGCATTATGTTTAGTTGGAGTTTTATATAACTTACCATAAAGTAAATATGTAATATTATATCTTTATTCTTTTGAATTTATATTCCAATACTTTTTCACAAGTTTGAGCGTGTCTGAAGACAGATTTCTCAGCACTGGTAACCATGTCCAAAAACGAAATATAATTGCGTTATCAAAGGCAGTCAAACAGACTGTTTCTTGTCATTAGTGGAAAGTGCGTGTGCTTTATGTAATAAACCCGAGGCATTTTAATTTTAAATAAAGAATTTATCTTTAATCGAATATGTTATGGGAAAAAATCTTTCACACTGCCACTACAAAGTTTCTCAATGTTGCGCTTCTATAAACAAATAGTTTGCGTTTAAGCGCCTATGTGTTTCAAATGGGAAGGTGTTTGTCCTTGGGCGCTACTAGATGAGCAACCAATCGGAGTCCTGCGGTGTTGTCGTATTGCATTCCCGCTAAGTGGTGTGTGAGGAGCGCCAACCTAATCAATCTGTATGAAATACTATTCGCGCTAAGACAAAAATTCAGATTTTGCCGAAACTGATCCATGTAGAAGGTAGAGAGTAATATATCTAACATAACCATGAAAACCTCATATTTTTAACTCAAACAGTTTTTCTGATACAAATAAATAAACCACTATTACCTGTATTATAACAATAAATCGCGACGTAAGCCCTGTATGAATATCATTATTGGTTGGTATGTATGCGTGTACGTATATTTGTAATTACTCAGAACCGAAATGTAAATTTTTGAAATGACGTGATAAAAGAATTACTTTGAACAAGCCAATTCGAGCGAGAGGAAACAATAAATTTCCTGCTGCCCTGACAGAACGTGTCCGGTTACATTATATCTTTGTTTATGAATGGTTCGTACTCTCTATTTACTCTAGAGAGTTCAAAGTGGTTGGTGTGTATATATGTACATATACTTTAGATTACCCAGAACTGAAATTTAAACTACTGCATGACGTTATAAAAGAATTACTGTGAATAAGAAAAGGTGTTAAATTCGAGAAAGAACAAACACTTCATTTCCTGTTAACCTGTGGAATGCTGTATACTTATGTTTATGATTGAAAGCTGGATAAAAAGTGTTTATTTACTCAGGAGAGTTCAGATCAATATCATTCAGTTGTTCTTTGCACAACAGTAGAGTAAGAGTTAAATAATGCAATGGCTTCTCGCGGTGAATTTAGTGGCGACTCAAAAAGGCAGGTATTGCGAAGTCAGGCTAGAAGTATTATTTTTAAGGTGTACACATTCTTCAAATTTTTTTTTGGAAACAGTAACTAAAATGAGTTATTGCAAAGAGTACTTCCGTTTAAAATCATGGAAAAAGTGTATCAACTGGATCAACTTGCAATTGAAACGGGACACTAGGTAATACGCCTCCCACCTTAACTCCCACTGCCAATATAATCCAATTGAGTTGGTATGGGCTCAAATAAAAAGGGGGGGTTGCGAACAGAAATAATACTTTTAAACTGACGGACGTTAAACGACTTCTTCATGAAGAAATTGACAAGGTAACACAACAGGACTGGGAAAACTGCGTGAGGCATGCAGAAAACCTTCAAGAAGACGATTTTAAGAAAGAAATAGCACGTGACGAGTTTTGGAACCTATAATCATAAATTTGCAAGACTCAGACGACGAAGACAGTGACAACGACGAATTGTCTCTTAATGGAAGTGACATTGACAGCGATATGGATGAACCATTGGCAGTTCCATTGGATTAGAAAAACAGGTAATTCATAAACTATAATTATAGTTATAGTATTTTAAAATATACATAATTTGCGAAAATGCTTTTTCCAATTTTGATTTTGGCAACTGCATCATTGTAAAAGTTTGTAAAATATAATTTGTTTACCCTTACGTTTGCGCCAAGCAGATCTGCATGTTGTATGAGTGTGCGAGAGAGAGGGAAATACAAAAGGAGTGGGGTAACAAGCTGGCAACGCTGAGTGCGATACGGCATCTGATTAGCTGGACCTCAGATCTCTTCCCATTTGAAACGCATAATAAGTGTATAGTCTTTTCTTTACAAACAATATTCTTAGGTGCGGAATTGTAGTTCACGATGCACACCCACCCTAATACACATGGGTTACTTTGCAGGCTAAAACTTTTTGCTGGCACTGTATTTACAAACGCTTTTTTATCGACGCGTGACAGCGAAGTTAATGATAGCTACAGAATAAATATTACATTTGTTTGTTTCTATCGGGTAGAACACTCTATAGTTGGAAAACACGCTATGAGGCGTGGCCACTGCAACATTTCTACGGTGCTGTCACTTGTTGGACTATTGAAACGTAGCCATTGATTCAAAATATGCTTTTTAACCATAAACATGGTTGGGAGCTGTGCTCTTGTTCAGACTAAGGCAATTTCCAGCCTAAACAACTCTATTTGCGCAAATACTGATAGAAGTTAAATTACTTGGGATAAGAATAAGTTGGCATAAAAGAAATGCATGAAACAGTTTATTAAAATATGTTTAGTCAATATACACCATGCCGACTGACAGTTTATTAATCGTGCAATGTGAAATAGAGTCGAATACCATGCCACCTGGCCTAATCATATTGCCAACATTCACTGCATTCGAACAAGCAAATTAAATTAAAACGAATAATATCACAGTTATTGTCATATTTTTGAAATTTAAAACCTAGTATGTAAGTTGCTGCTTAATAAAACTGCATAAGTTATTCGAAAGAAGTCAGAAGTTCATCTAAAAATGTAGTAAATAACTTATTACTGTCAAACTAGGAAACCAATGTTGTGAATGGCAGCTGGCAAATGTCAACATTATTAAAACGGATCGTTAACTGTTGGAAGTATTTTCTGTTTATCACTCATAACCTTTTCATCTCTGGTAAGTTTAGAAATGTAATGTTAAACTTGTTGGGTTTCCAGCAGAGAATGGTAAGTGATGAATAGACAGTTTTTCCTTCAAGTTTTATTCTGAAAGTTTTAATTGGGACCATGTGCGAGGTATAAAGTTTGGATCTAATAATTCATGAAGCTAAAAGCAGAAGTTCTTCTGCACGTGTTTGTTTGTTTGTTTGTGAGTTTGTTTGTGAGGTGAGATAAATCGAACCCTTGTTTATGTTTCGAGTGTTGAGAGGGTGAAAAAGGGGCTCTCCTGGGCAACGCTGCAAGCATCCACGTGGAGAAACAGATGACCTTCACGTATCTTCTTTTAAAAATCACACTGTACTCACAATATAATTTGAAGGAAAGGCGATCTGCCAACTTTTAGCTTTGTGACTTAGTAAAAGTGTACAGTTGTCCGAATGTCCTACACGTTGAGAAATTTAAATACTTTTTAACTTCAAATTGATCAACATTTATTGAAAATTGCTGCTGAAAATTGTGGCATTACTTTGCTATTTCTTGCATATAATACTAACGTTGAGAAGGTTATTTTTTCAGTGATATCAGAAGGTGGAAATATAAAAGAAACAGGCTACTGACTGACTCAATCAGATGCATAGTTCTAAAGAACATTTAAGTTGTGTATAATGTCATGGTTATACTATATGAAAGCTAGATGTTTCATTTCAAATACATACTTCACTCAAATATAACTATTAAGTTTCTTTGAATGTTTTATTATTTGAATGCTAGAAAAATATAAAACCTATGCGTACAAGTCTGAGTGATAATTTAAGTCTGTAGTTTAGCATTTCTGCATTTATCATTTTTCTCTACTGTATATGCATTTCACATTACTCACTGAAAGAATATGGCAGTCTACTCATAAGTATTTACGCTGAAGTTAATTAATAATCACTGTTAAAAAACACATTTCTGTGGGTATAATCTGTCTCAAACTAAAACAATCTTATTATAAACATGTGAGAGGTACAAAAGAGAGAGACAAACTCTGTAGTAGAACGTTTTTAGGTTGCCGGTTGCTGGAAGAAAATTCATGGCTATTTTATGTATTTTCCTCCACTAATTATTAGCCTAAGTACGCTCTGTAAAGGCTGCCAGTCTTTCTCTTTCACCTCCCATATGTTTACAACAGATTCATTCTACGAGGGCTGTTTAATAAAGAATGGTCATAATTTTTTTACGGACATAATTTTGCGCATTAAAATTCAATATTATTATATTCTGTTAGCTTAATGTGAAACAAACATGCCGTAGTAGTTTCATTGTTGGTACTCCTGGTTTCCGCCTGTGAGAACCAGGCAAATTCAGACATTTTCAGTATCGCCTACCACTGCAATGGGGGTAACATGCAGTTAAAGTTGATGTTAGAGGAAGTTCCGGGGCTTCTATCAAACGTAATCACTGTTGATGAAACTTGGCTATCATTTTGATCCTGAGAGCAAACAGCTAAGCTCAGTGTGGAAATCTCCTTCATCACCAACCCTCAAAAAGCAAAAGTGGTTGCTTCTGCTGGGAGAGTTATAGTCATCTCATTCTTTGATATTCATGGAATGGTTTATCAGCATGTTGTACCTGCACACACATCAGTAACTGGACAATACTACAGGGATGTCCTGAAAATATTGCAAGTCCATATCAGGCGCAAAAGACCACATTTACATGAAGCAGGCTAGATGCTGCACCACGATAATGCGTGGCCGAATATATCCAATGTTGTTGCTGAATATCTTGCAAAAATCAACGTGAAGTACATCCCTCACCCTTCCTATAGTCCGGATTTAGCCCCATGTGACTCTTTTCTATTCTCTAACTTGAAGAAACGTCTTCGTGGGAGGCATTATCCATCATCAGAAGCAGTGCTGAAGGGTACGGAGGCGATTTTGAAGGTTCTCTCAAAAATGTTTTCCAACATGTCTTTGAAGACTGGCAGAAACGCTGGGACAAGTGCATCGCATTCAGGGGACACTATTTTGAGAAGGGCCATCAAAATTATAAGGATGAGTAAAGGTACGTTGTCAAAAAAATTGTGACCATTCTTTATTGAACGGCTCTCGTAGTTTGAGGCAAATTATTGTATGCATTTTGTCAGAAAGTGTAACAGAGGTACAAGCTGCGAATGATGTAAAGCAGAGCAGTTCTTGGAAATTTCCTGACCGCATGTTCATCACTTCTAAGGTAACGTGCGAACCTCCTCGTACCCTGACACAGTGACCTCACTAAGGTAACCATCATAAATATTGATCCTCGACATATATTCTTAGAACAGCTACATATTGGTCGTTCACTGAAATATATACAGAGATATTTACCCTTTAATTGCCAGATAAGTCAAGATAATTGCTAGCTAAATCCAGTGTACGGATAGTTAAGCCCAACGCAAAGAGTTAGGCCCTTTCTTAAATTATGGTATTGCTTTAACTTTTATAACGCATGCTACATATACCAGGTGAGTCACCTGCCCCTATTTATTTTTGAATTTATGCAACGTGCTAAGCAACTTATGTGACTTAGGACCTTCTCTAATAGATGATTTGCAGAAAAGTTTATAGAGGAGGGATACATAACTCAAGGCATAACTGTTGTATGGGACAGAAAGCAATCACTATGTATGTCGATTCCAAAAACATCATATCCAGTGAGGATGCAGTAGTGATTTTATTCTAGTTTACAAACTTTTATTCACTATCGTACATTCGCACACCTTTAAACACGTCCCTGAAGGAACAACCTATCACATGCATCAGTTGACAATAACATTGGAATACAAAATGACAGATCTACATAGTGGGTCCAGTTGGTTTTAATTCTTCAGCCAACACGTGTTTTCGTTGTATAGCCATGTCAAAAACTGCTAAGAATTAGGTACGAGGGTGGGTCAAAAAGTAATGCCTCCTATTTTTTTCTCTTTTAATTGCCAAGAAAATTGGATCCAATTTACATAGCTTGAAAACCACATCATTGACGATTAATTTGTCACTATTCAATATAATCTCCATCATTGTCCACAGTTTTGGTCCACCTTTGAACTAGGGCATGTGTTCCAGTGTGGTAAAACACACGGTCTTGCTTCCTAAGCCATTGACGCACGGACGTTTTCACAGCCTCCTCATCTTCAAAATGAATCCCACGATGAGCTTCCTTTAGTGGCCCGAACTGATGGAAGTCTGATGGTGCCAGGTCAGGGCTGTATGGGGGGTGAGGTAAGACTTGCCATCCCAATTTATCAATTTCTGCAGTGGTGTAACGGCTTGTGTGTGGTCTTGCATTGTCATGCAAAAGAACTTCCGCCATAGTTTTTGTTGGGCGAACTCGGCGAAGACGTGCTTTCAGCTTTCTGAGAGTTCTGACGTGTTGGACAGAATTTATTTTGAATCCCTGCTCCAAAAACTCAATCATAAGCACACCCTCTGCATCCCAAAAACACTGCCTCCATAACTTTCCCTGCCGACCGCTGAGTTTTGAATTTCTTTTTTCTTCGGTGACGTTGTGTGATGTCATTCAATTGACTGCCTCTTTGATTCAGGTTCAAAAAAAATTAACCCACGTTTCGTCTCCAGTAACAATTTTTTTCCAGAAACTTCTCTCCTTCCAAACTGAAGCGCTGCAAGTGTTCGGAGGGTATTGTTTTCCTTATTTCTTTGTTTTGGGTGGTTAACATTCTTGGTACCCAACGTGAACAATTTTTTGAGTAACCCAGTTGTTGAATAACCGTCATCACACTGCCTTTACTGAGGGAGGTAATGCGACACAATGCACCTGTTGTTTCCCGGCGATCACCACGAATGATGTCATCGACTCAGTGAATGTTGCATGGAGTCACTGAAGTCACCGGCCTGCCGCTTCGCTTTTCATCTGCCAATGGTGTTTGCCCTTCAGCTTCGTTACAGCGACGAACCCATCGTCTAACAGTGTTGACATCCACCGTTGCATCACCATACACATTTTTTAGCCTTTCGTGAATGCGAATTGGCGTTTCACCTTCCGCAGTCAAAAATTCAATCACAGAACGCTGTCTAATACGAATGTCGATGTCAGCTATTTTGCAAGAGGATGCAGTGCTGCCACCTGCTGACTTAGGAAGTTACTACTGCAGGGATTGGAGAAGAAGGTTTGAGGAATTGTGCCAAATTCAAAGTTTTCACATAACTTACTTATTTAAGGGAAAAAATAGGAAGAATTACTTTTTGACCCACCCTCGTAGATTGTTTTCACTTCTGTCACAAATTACGGCAGTTTTTAGCTCATACAGAAAATGTAATGGTGGATACAGTTTTTTATCTGTGTTAAAACTACCAAAAGGAGCTAAAACACTGTATGAGGCTGTAAAAAGCGTCTAAAGATTCGAGGTGGAGGTCGGAGGTCTTCGATTACTTATTCGTATAGGAACCTTCTCTGTCAAGGTAGCGTTGACTAAATGTATTATACAGGTCACTTAACCACTATGCCAGTTTAAGTCGGGTTCAAATCCTGCGTGATCAATTCAAAAATGTTATTAGCATTTGTTTTACTTCCTGTTGTCTATAATTTGATATTATAATACAAATAACATTTTATAATAACATTATAGGTGTTTACAATAATAGCCATGTTTTCCACTGGCAGATAGTTATATATGTATACTTCGGAGCGGATATTTTATTATGGTCGTTACTGTGCCTGACCCATTCAACCAAATTTCAAATATTTTACAAATGCAAAGTGAAACAAAAGATTGAAGCACGAAACAAAAACTACTAGACTTAGTGTCGTCGACATGCTTCTAAAATTGAAAGCCAACTACGTAACATGGTTTACAACACCAGATACGGTACATATTATAAGGGTCACAAAGTTTAAAATGATCCTTAGTTAAAGATAAAGCTACTATAGCGAACGTGCCAACATGACATTAAATTCTCCAACTGACTCGTGTTTTCCCCGGTAAACCACTTAGGAGTACTCATAAATACATGAGACAACTACTTTAACGGCGACTTACCATCCGTGGTTAGCTCAATGGTTTAGAGCGGCTGGACGGAGATCAGAATATCCGTGGTTCATATCCCGGCTATGGCATTGCATTTTTCAGTCTGGCTCTACCCTTTCACAGTGCGTCCTACACACGGCTAGTGTGAAAGAACAATTAATTTCGCTTACTTACTTATTTTGCAGGCTACGCTGATTAGCAAGCCAACAATGCTGCATTTTTGGCTATCAATATAGCAAATTAACTTAACCTCATGAGTAGAGCTATTTAGAAATCAGCATTGTATTATTATTACTACTACTACTACTACTACTACTACTACTACTACTACTACTACTACTACTACTACTACTACTACTACTACTACTACTACTACTACTACTACTATTATTATTATTATTATTATTATTATTATTATTATTATTATTATTATTATTATTATTATTATTATTATTATTATTATTATTATTATTATTATTATTATTATTATTATTATTATTATTATTATTATTATTATTATTATTATTATTATTATTATTATTATTATTATTATTATTATTATTATTATTATTATTATTATTATTATTATTATTATTATTATTATTATTATTATTATTATTATTATTATTATTATTATTATTATTATTATTATTATTATTATTATTATTATTATTATTATTATTATTATTATTATTATTATTATTATTATTATTATTATTATTATTATTATTATTATTATTATTATTATTATTATTATTATTATTATTATTATTATTATTATTATTATTATTATTATTATTATTATTATTATTATTATTATTATTATTATTATTATTATTATTATTATTATTATTATTATTATTATTATTATTATTATTATTATTATTATTATTATTATTATTATTATTATTATTATTATTATTATTATTATTATTATTATTATTATTAATTAGACTACTAAGTAAGCTATGACCTTCGCCCGGTTTTTGTGCTGCACTACCACTTTAGTTCCAAACACCATAAGAAGTACCATGACTACTACATCGAACTGGCGCTGTTCTTCATTTAAATATGACACATGTAATGATACACTACAGTACAAGTGCGGTAGGTTTATATTTGCAAAGTGAAGGAGTCTGAACATACGAGACGATACCGAATATTTTCACTTTCGAGTTATTGCAAAAGACTTAATCCAAGCGTATTGCCCTCGAAAATAAAATCACTGTTTGCTGTTCAAAAGTCATCTTAAGCCCGTCCGTGCTAGCCTCTGCGAACCTGTGATCGATTACACACGCCTGGTAGTGTCGGCCAAACCTGTCAACAAATGAAGGTGAGTTGGCTGCTTGCACCGAAGGAGTTATATTTAAATACACTACGAATTAAATGCCAAGAATGGGAAATAAAGAAGGCAAAATTTGGATGTGAAAATCTATTAAATATGATATTTGACCTTCCGAGTACAGTGTAAAGAAAGTAAAGAACAAACGAGCAAACAAACCTGAAGAAATTGATAGAGTCGACATGCAAATTCAATGCCATGGCCGGGATTTGAACCACGGATCTCCTAGTTTCCATCCAGTCAGATCTCGGATGCGAGAGCCCCTTGTGGTTTACCGGGGAATATATGAGTCAATTGGAGAATTTAATGTCAGGACTGCAAATTGGCCATGGTAGCTCTTTGGGTAAGAGCGACTAGACGGAAAAAATTGAACTTTTCATGTCGACTCTATCAATCCAATACCTTAGTCTATATACGGCTAGTGTGAAGAAATGAATAATTTCCATCATTTAACTTAAATAATAAGACTTAAATGATGAAGCCTGGGACTTAAGTACTTACAGTAGTAAGTCGCCACAAACAAAGTCGTATCTCGGATACGAGAGCCCCTAGTGGTCTACCGGGGAAATATATGAGTCAATTGGAGAATTTAATGACATGACGGCAAGTTGGCCATGGTGGCTCAATGGGTAAGAGCGACTGGATGGAGATAAGGAGATCCGTGGTTAAAATCCCGGCCCTGGCATTTAAGTTTTCATGTCGACCCTATCAATCCAATACCTTAGCCTGTATACGGCTAGTGTGAAGAAATGAATAATTTCCGTCAATCAACTTAAACCTGAAGAGACCAATCCCCCACCCCCGGCAGAGAACTGAAACTCTTAAACCTTCCACTGCTAGAAGATTGCAAACAGTGCAAAAGTGGATTGAGTAGAAAAAGCTTGGAATCTGCAGGCCAGGGCTTAATATTTATTTGTCTTCTTCTCCCGGAACAAGAACTGAATTTCATAAAGGTAAAGAGTTTTTCGCGATTACTGTTCTTTTTTAAATCAGTTATGCACTAATTTATACATCCAGATAGAAAGGTTGAAATAATACGTGAATAATTATATTAGTTTCCAAGTTTCTTAGCCTCAAATGAGTATATAAAGATTTGCATCACCTCCTCAGAATACGTAAAACACTTAATGTTAAAGCCATTGAAGCATATTTCTACAGTTATATATTCCATTGCCAAATATATTTATTATATCTGTTGGTTTTGTTGACAGTTTTCTAAGGGAAAACGTTCAATCCGGTTTATATAACGCAAGCCGAGCTTGGGAATCAAATCGTGGATCTTCGGCTCACCAGACACCAAGGGGATGACACTGAACGCTACTGATCACCCAACGAACCTTTAAAGCGATATCAGTTTCTATGAAGCGACTTGCAATACTTCAAACTGATCTCAATTGACGATAGCTGCTCGCTGCGAGATGAGAGGGGCAGGGGAGACAACAGAACCCGTCAACTTGAGATGATATCATGAATCCCTCTAGTGACCTAGGTTAGTAACATCATCTGGATGGGTGGCTAGCGAACACATTATTGCTGTTTTCAAAATTATATAAAATATGTACTCTCTTGGCGATTTTAGCTATTAACACATTAACATTTAAAAGACTACGTTCTTCATATCTGTTTACTTACAATAGAGGGTGTCTTTGAGACACCTCGCAGATTGAAAGTATACTCTGTCTCACGCTAGTTTAGTCCTGCTGTAAACAACAAGGCGGAGCTGACTCAACTCGCCATGTGTTAGATGGTACATGCACGCACATAAGTTTTGCAGCACTAGTAGTATATATAGCAGCGCTAACTTCTAGACAATAAATAGAATTGGGTTACACATTAATTTATTAAATCTAAGAGTTGGAATATTAATAGAATCATGCAGTAACATAATGGCTACCTTACTATAACAGATTTCCGCCCTCGCTTTTGAAATTTCAATCCAATATCTATCAACAACCGATGAAGAGTACTTCGTGAAAAATTTGGCAAGTCTGTGTCAGAATTTACCGCATGCAAAACTTAGTTTATAGTTGGCGGTTCATTTCTGAAAAAATAATCATGAACATTACTGCGTATAGCACTTTCCTCCACGCGCCGTACAAGAGATGTACCGAGATGTACAAGAAATAATGTTAAATATCAGAAGCAACGCCACACTATAAACAATAACATCTTAAGCAGCATTCAACTCGACACAGACCGCGTTGCGAGAGAGCTGCCTGGTATAGGATTGCAAACATATTATATCTTATATATTATGTCCTTTATTAATTGTTAAATAAAATGCAACTTAAATCAACATAATAAGTTAAATGTGTGTAATTTCACCTGTCTTCTGTCTAATCTGTATATAGAATACTATTATGTATATATCTGGTGTAAATATTCCTTTCAGGACTCACAAGCCCAGAACACATCTTTGTGGTATGTGAGGCAGAAAGATAAAATGTGGAGCCATTACGTTTATAAGAATCGAAACATTTTGCGGCAAACCCGCATATCAGTGTTAAATTGATTGTGTTCTAATTGGAGCTATGAGTTCTCTTATCCTCAGGTGAATGGTTGTAGGAAATGGATTTTGGTGGTTGTTCGCTACTCAGTAGTATTAATAACACTTTGTTTGTTGCAGAATTATTTGTTTTAATTCCTACTAAGCTTTGCTTATCGACTTGGATCGGTGACCACCTGTTAGTAAAATTCCTAACGTAAATTCAATTTTACTTGAAACCCTGGATTACTTGTTTAAAGTTACTTCCGCGCGGTTTCTATTTCTTCATTATACGGAGACTACTTTGCTCTAATAAACTTCTAATGCTGCTTCCACTTACGCTGGTTGCGCTGTTCTTAACTTCCCTACATTTCTGACTTATAAATCTTCGCTTCTCTTTTTAACGCGCATGAACACGTCCTTCCTGTCATAGTATCACCTTTTAAGTAAGTTTTTCTTACTTCACGATTCAGTTTGAACCTTATTCTGACCCCCACTCTAACTTTATCACATGACCAAACTAGCTCACCCTTCTCAAATGTTACATTATGATTGGTTTCCTATTTATTCCGAATTTTCGCATTGGTTTGCAAAACTCATCTAATTCATTGACGTTCAGCCCACCCTGAGTTGGGGAACGCCTACCTGAGTTATTTGTAACGGTATACATCGTTATCAAATCAGTGAAGTAAATCCCTTTAGCGTTCATGCTTAACTGCATTTTGAAAGTCCTTTGTCCCAACACATTCCTGGCTGAAAGTATACAATAGTTCTCCGACATTGAACTTTTCCTAGCACAAAGAAGATAACGGTCCTCCCTTCCTGTCTCTCCGACGTGTACAGATTTTACAAGGATATTTTCTTTTTCCTGCCTGGATACTAGTATATATGTTATATTAAATTATATTCTTCCCTTCTTATTCTTTAAGTCAACTGCTATTTTAATAATTACTCTATCCATTCTAATTTCATATTATTATAACAAAATTTTTATATTAGTTTAGCAAAGCATTTTTATTAATTTATCTTCTTTTTTAATTATCTGATTTCGATTAATTCGCCGCCTCCTAGTCATTGCCTGATACTGCGGTTACAATTTGCATACCTTTCTCTCTCCGAAATTAGCTCTCGAAGAGCAGTGATCAGAAAACTACTTGCAGTACTGTACTTAAAGGAGGGGTTTACCGTACGCTTGCAAATAAAAGAAAACACCCATTCACTTCGCTACACCAATCAACAGCTTAACCGCTTTCTGCTCCAATATCTCTGTCTCTGTCTCTCTTCCCGCCCAGATGTTTACAGTAGGATTAAGCTTGCTTGAGACAGATTATAGTAAGCAGTGTATTGAGATACAAATACGGTGAGTGTATTTGCTGAAACGAGGAGGTTTTCAAAATATGAGACGAAGTGAATTGTGTCACTGCCGAGTTACTGCGAAGGACTTAACGCATGTGTAAGGCAAACTATTTTTTTGACGATAGTGAATAACAGAAATCCTTAAGAGGTGAAAAAAAATCACTGTCAGCTGTACAAAAGCTACGCATAGAATGAATGAAAGTTGCTCGTAAAATCGAACAGAACAAAGAAAATCGAAACTTTGGCAACTGAGAACTTCAACTGGAATTAACATGTGTTTATCACTTCCTTAAATTAGGATTGCTATTGGTTTTCAGAGACAAGGATTGAAATTTCCGTTAACTGGATTGTGAAGATAGATTTATGACAGTCATTAACCTGGCAAGAGGGGTATCTTTTCTAAAACAACTGAACTCGCTTCAGTAAAGTCTGTCTAGTCAACGCCAGTGCAGTTGCTTTACAAAGAAAACGGACCCTACCGCCCACTAATGACCGTCATAAATCTATCTTCACGCTTCAGAAATGGAACACTGTCGATGAAGACCAACAGCAGCCCTGATTTTCTGGAAATGACAGTTGCATGTTTACTCCACGTGGAGTCTCAGTTGCCAAAGTTCCAACTTCCAGTTGATCTGTTTCATTGCGTGCAGAAATTCGTTGTGCCACGATGTGGAGACCGTCGGAGGGAAATGCAGTGGTAAATGCAAATGAGGTAGTAGATAACTTTCAGTCAAGTGAAAATAATCAAAGTGAAGACAATAGTGTGAATGAATTGGAAAGTTTTGCTGGGCCGAGTTATGTTAGTGCAAAAGCCTCAAAAAACAAAGTTATAACGGGAACTCTTTCTAAGAAAATTCAAGCGCTTGTTTTGAACACATATAAATAAGCGGTGAAAAATAATCTTGGTAAGGGGTCATGCAATGAACCTGATGATAAATTCTAGGTATTCACAGAAATACAGTAAGAAAGATTGTAACGAAAGGAATACCAAAGACGCCGATTAAGTGTGAAAACAAAAGGAAACGTTCCTCTAAAGAGGATAATTTCACATGTAATTTAATTCGCCGAGAAATTTATAAATTCTATGCAAAAGGGAGAGCGCCTACCTTAGATTAATTGGTTGCACATTTGCAAGAAATTTGTGATTTTCCTTATGGGCACTGCAGTTTGCGCGGCCTTCTAAATATATATGCGATGGACATAAGATAATTTATTTAGACGAAACCTCGTACGATACTCATGACGTATCGAGAAAGGTTGCAACCTTGCAGAAAGGACTGGGAGAAGGAGGGCCGGTGTTGTAAAACGATTATAAGGGTTTGTCAAAGGAGGCGGTCGAACTGCACACGCGTTAACTAAACAGACTTTACCAAACATACCTCATATGGGCATTGGTAGAACATTAGGCTAATTCAGCGGGAAGGGTTGCTTTCCACATTCCAGAAGAGTGGTCACTTAGTTTATAACTTTCTAAACATGCAAAGGCTCTACAGGCTCTTCAGTTAAAGTTTCCAGAAGAAAGAGCATTGGTAAAAAATAATTACTTGGGAAGATATTCGATTTCGCATTCATATGGTATTTTGAGTCAATTTCGCACTTTATCGCTCTATATCGCATTTGCGAAAAATCACCACCCCTAGTTATAACATATAGTAGAATTTAGTAAGAAGTACATGTTGCATCCGGTTCAAGGAACCCTTTATTACATTTTTGAGAGCCACGAACGTTTTCAGCAGCAACGTATTATGTGCTCGGGTTTAGACCATCTTTGTTATTCTCTCCTACCTATGGAGACTTGGTTAGTTGCCCTTAAACGAATCGGATAAGAAAGAGTTGGGGCAATCAATACGATGTCACTTTCCATGTATTGAACGGGCTTATGGAACTGTCATAGTAACTTGATAAATATAGCAAACCACGGGTAGATAATTGCGCACAAGAGAAGTAGGGCAGTCAACCAACTGTTCTGCCAGAATCCAAAGTTTCAAAGGTAACTTACAAACTCGAAGGTGATATTCTCTGTCACTAATTTCTTAGTCTTTCACACGCGGGCACTTCTTTCTTTCCTTTTTTGTATTTAAATGGCTATGCCTAACCCTATAGCCGCCGCACGTTGATTAGATCGAGGGTGCCCGCTCGCTGTTTAAATGCCAACCTCAAATATGTCGGCAGCTGTGAAAAGTGCCACTTGCTACATTTGTTAATGTTAGCTTTTATAAATAAATCGTAACAAATGAAATTATAATTAAAAAATAAAAATTATATAAAGTAAATTTTGCCAATTAATTTCTGTTGAATACTCCATTAACTAACAGAATCATCACATAGAAAATATATATCCGATGTTTAATTATAACAACAAGGAGTGTTAATTTTGTTTTTGTAATTTGAAGTGAAATGTTACATATTTCTTTTGAAATAACGCGAATGATATTTAGCACTACAAAAATGTACTCAGTTACAAATAAATTAATCATAAATACCTACATCTCAATATATATATGAGGCATGTTTTTTAAGTCAGTACCGTTTTGGAATTAAAAAAGACGTGCATAGATATCGCAATAATTTTATTTTTACATGAAAGCCTGTACCTTGATCTACTTTTCTACATAATTTCCGTGAATATTGAGGCACTTGTCATAACGTGGCACCAGTTTTTGAATACCCTCCTCAAGAAATTCTGCCGTCTGACGTGTTAACCACTGTATCACAACTGTTTTGACTTCGTTATCGTCTTGAAGACGCTGACCGCCCAGATGTTTCTTCAACTGCGTCTGTTTTCTTTCACGTTTTCGTCCACTTTCTGCACCAAATCTTCAGTAACGACCGAAGGACGCCCACTCCGTTCTTCATCATGCACATTTGTGCGGCCATCTTTAAATGCTCTCACCCATTTCCTTACCATTCCATCACTCATAATGTTTTGTCCGTAAACTTCACAGATCTCACGATGAATATCGATCGGTTTTACGCCTTTGGCACTAAGAGATGGTATAACAGCCTGTACTTCACAATCAGCGGGACTCACGATTGTCGAAGGCATCTTAAACACTCAGTAACCAACGTATACAATGAAGAATCAGACTGTAATGGCGTCGTGCGTAGACAAGAGATGTAGGTAACCAGCGCGCATGCCCGGAACGCCGGCCGTAGCGCTGCGGCGACGGAATCGCAAAACGGTACTGACTTAAAAAACATGCCTCGTATATATTACATAAAATACGCTAAATTAAACGCACCATTATCGAAGATTTTGCATCAGTATATATCAGCATACATTGTGATCCATATAAAACTGAACCATTTCAATAGGCCATAACGTTTGAATCAAGCTGTATTGATCTGTGCTGCTTAAATCGAAGTATTTCAATTTTTAAGGCTGGTTTCCAAGAGGAGCCGAACTGTAATCCAGCACCACGATTAAGCATGCTTCTTTCGGAGGAAATGGCCAAAGCTTCTTTAATTCTCCGCTCCCAGTAACTGTTGCATAGAGCCACTTTTCAGGAGACGACCATCTTGTGAAATCAGAATTGCATACTTAAAATTAAGATCTTTGCATTTAATTATACCTACTATTTTGGTAGAATAAGGGTATCCATTCAGGAGCCAGTGCGTATCATGAGGATTATGCTTACCACCGGCTGGGATTCCACGAGCTGTATTCTAGGGAGTTGCCAGGAATTATGCATTAATATACTTAGGCTCCTAGTTACCCGGTCAAATACATCTTGGACAAAAACTACTTCATACACAAGTTTATATAAATATCGTAAAATATGCTTTGTAGAACAATACAATAAGAAGTAGGTAGTGCATTTACGAAAGGGTCTCCAGCAACCTGATGCAGAGCATCGCATGTAGGTCGCAAAGGGTTTTTGACCCTGTGAGGGAGGGATGAAGGGGAGACCCAAAGGTCGACATCCGGACGAAGATGTGTGCTAGAAAAGACGGGGCTCCTAACGGTTCCAGAAGGAGTATATCTTGGCGCTGCATAGCCACGTGTTAGCTCATCCACCCAGTGCTCTCACGGACACGATCCACACCCAAGTAGAGGTTCCTCAACAGATTGGAAAAATGTCAGAAAGTACTTTCTACCAATCTACAATGACACACTGAACGTACTATTACCTTGTTCCTCTGCCATGAAACAGATGATAGAAAATGAAGCGTTGGGAATGATGGACAGAAAATTATTCATAGAAGAGGAACAACTCCAGCATTTGACTACCAACTCGGTGAAACCACAAAAGAAACATGGTCAATGGCGGTTTCGAGGGGTAATCTGGAACTTCCCTAATGAGCTCCTCACACTGTATTGTGGAGCCAACTCGATCGATAATTAGAAGCAGTTGTAGAAGGGCCATTACTGACGAACAGTTTCAGCATACACTTTAAATACAATCGCACAGGTCTCATGGTACATATTTTTCCTGTCCCTGAAATTTTGTAGTAAGAATGGAGTACTACATATCTAATTTAGTTACCGCATATTGACATAACGAGAGAAACAAAACATACAAGAAAAGAATAAGAATGAGATAAAATAAAATAATAACCATAGCACCAACTATATAATGCGTCCTCCCGCTTAAAAACACAGAACCGTCGCTCATATGTACCCTTTTCTGCTCTACTTGTTTGCCAAATCTTAGTCAAAATGACCACGTGACACCTTGCGTCAGACATTACACACAGACAAGCTTACTGAAAAGCAGAAGCTGTGATAGTAAATATTGTGACAAAAACTCAAAAGATGAAGTTCATCTCAAACTTCTTTATTTGCCATTAAAATTGTTAGCGCAATGCTAATTTACAATCACCTCTTTTACACAAGTTCACGACTTAAATACATCTCTTTAATGTTTCTTTATGTCTTTTTAGCACTCACCAACTTGTGCTGCTGGTAATATCTCTGACCTACGCACAAGTTTACCTCTTACAAGGAACTGCACGCCAACTCTGAACACAACAACTCCGATATTCTTTCATGAATTGCTTCACTACTCTGTTCACACTGACCACCGAGCTCTCGCCATGGAGCTTGGACTCACTGTACTCTTGCAGACCGACGTACCTCTCTGCATTGCACTGTCAGCTCACACAACTCAAATGGAACTTCCATAATGACCTAATGATCTCATCGATTCGTGAACTGCTTCACTGCAGTGTCCACACTGCCGCCGATTCCTCACCGCGGAGCTTGGAACTATAGTACTCCTGTGGACCGACGCACTTCTCTGCACTGTTTTATCAACTCACACAACTTAACTGACCGACTCACCGATTCGTGAACTACTTCAACACACTGTTCACATTGACACCGATTCCCCACCGCGGAGCTTGGAACTATAGTACTCCTGTGGACCGACGCACTTCTCTGCACTGTTTTATCAACTCACACAACTTAACTGACCGACTCACCGATTCGTGAACTACTTCAACACACTGTTCACATTGACGCCGATTCCCCACCGCGGAGCTTGGAACGTATAGTGCTCTTGCGGCCCGACGCACTTCTCTGCGCTTTTTCTTTTGTTTTTGTCATTTACATCCTCAAACGTTAAATCATATCGGACGGTGAATGAATAATGCTCAAATGAGTCCAGGGTCCATGGAGCTTAGAGTTATCCGACACTGGTTTTGAAGGATAAGGGAAACCCCCGAGGAAAACCTTATCCAGGTCACTCACCCTGACCGAGATTCGAATTTAGGACCTCTTGAAGGCAGGCATGCCACTATCTACGCTACCGAGGCACTACGCTTCTCTGCACTGTTCTATCAACTCACACAACTTAAGTGACCGACTCACTGACTCGTGAACTACTTCAATGCACTGTTCACACTGACGCCGATTCCTCACCGCGGAGCTTGGAATGTATCGTGCCTTTGCGGACTGACTCACTTCTCTTCATTGCTTTGTCAACTCACACAACCTAACGGACCAAATCACCGACTCATGAACTACTTCAATGCGGCGACTCGTTCCACTAGTAGAATATTCCCAAATTACGTATTGCGACAGCCTTGAAGAGCATTTATGCAGTAATACAACTCGGTTCTGGCTGCATGACGTCTTCCTGACGTCAGCTAGTACCCGCCCATGGAAACCGTATCTCTTCTGCTCCTCCTACCAGCAAACAACAAAGGCTTCGTAACTGTCCGACTCAACTCAACCTATTTACTGCAGGCTTTGCAATCGTCGATGTGACACTATTCTTTTCTTAATAATTCTGTTTCTCTTTGTCACAATGCGACTCATGTTTTGCATTCACCACAGAGTAAATCAGACGCATGTTAAGGAAATGAAACAAAGCTTAGGAATTCCAGAGAAAGATGTTCACAAGGAATGGCTCACTCTACGAGTAACAATACTAATGATCATAAATCTGTGTTCTTTTCCAAATGATTAAAATTTAGCAACTAAAGTTCATTGTGATTGCAAATATAACATTTTATAGGTATACTGATTTGCTAAAATTATATGTACTTGGAGATACTCAGTTTAAAGTACTCTTAATTTCTTAAGGCTTTCAGCTAACTTGAACTTGCTTTCACAAGTTTCCTAGTTAAGTGTTTCTGGTGGGGACAACTAATGCACGGAGAGTACTGCAAACAAAAGGTATATTCAAATCATGAATAAAGAAATATATTTGTGTATAAATTAAATATATAAGCACTTTATGTTACAGTAATAAGACAATGCAAGCAAAATGAGTCTTTTAGATTGTAAGAGAGCAAAGTAGGTGTGTGGGACATTCTATGACAAATAAAACAATAAACAGAAAAATGTGAAATTAAAGCTTAGAAGGGTTGAATCAAATTTGGTTAAAATTACTGCAAAGTAATTTTACTGCATTTATGAGTCTCATTTTTTGGTTATTGGTCAACAAAGAGAGTTGAAGGAGGTCTCACCCTCATATTATAAAATTGAGCATTAATGATTTTATAAATCTTCTGGATTGAAACAGGATTGCTGAGATAAGCACAGAAATGGGAATATCCTCTTTATTCCAGGGTGAAAAAAGATATGAAAAAACTATGTTATAAAATTGTTAAATTGTATTTACAGGACATACAGGTGGAAGGTTCATACAGAATGTTGAGCAAATAACATTAACTGTAGCAGGAATGTGATGCATATAAGTTGCAACAATTGTAGTGAATGACCATTGTGTCAGTTATATTTCCTACAGAGCTGCATCAGCTTTAAAATCTGCAAAAACTTAATTCATTTTAATATACTCATAAGAAGCATTGCAACAATTTGAAAACAACAGTTCATTTGCTGCTTCACAGAAATGAAATGTGTAATGTTTAATGCCCGCTTTTACTACATATGGCACCACAGGCGATGACACTGATGATACATGAGATGAAGATGGTGCACCAGTGGAATGAGATGGTGGGGGAAACCGGAGATCCTGGAGAAAATCCACCCCAACGCCGTGTTGTCCATCACAAATCTCACTTTACGGTCGCCTGGGATCGAGCCCGGGCCGCCTTGGTGAGAGCCAAGTGGTCTAACCACTGGGCCACGGCGCAGCCCTCTGCTTCACAGAGAAACACCAATTATTTTTAAAAGTGCTCTTTGATATGGGAAAGTAGGCATAATTTAACAAAACTGATTGTTAATAAATGTTAAAATCCTTATTAGTACACCAATTTATGCTATCTAAAATAGTAAAAGAAAGAACAATTAAATAACATGTTCATAACATAAAAAAAAAATAATATGGTAACTGATCTATAGAGGAAGTGGGTATTGTGCAGACAGTAATGCCTTCCACCACTTCAGTTCTCCAATATATTACTTCAAAATAAAACAATGATACTATTTTTACTGCCTGAATTCATGTTTGTGCTATATAGGACATAAAAAAAAAGAAGTCACTAAATATCAATGCTGTACTTGATGGATCTATTGAAGTAACCAACAAAAATACAGAAGAATTGCACGATTTTGCAGTAATGTAGTGGCATTAAAATTAATTCATAACACTATTTGTAGTCAGTTTTCCACATTATGTCACTTATATTTTATTATTTTGAGGCTTCTCTAGTGTTAAAAAATTAAAATGTAAGTGACGTAGTGGGAAAACTGATTACACATATAGAAGAATATTATGATATACAACAGTAGAGCAAAGGTTGGCTTTTTAGAAAAAGTCATATGCACGGAAAGACAAGGGCAAGATATTTAAGTTTCAATTGGAGTTAAATTATTATAACCATCCTAATTTATGACAGTTTTCAATAAAAGTTAGATAACAAAGCTTCCCTTCTAATAAAATTGTGTCTCATAGAAGTAGAAGTTCAGCTAAAACTCCTAGATTTTTACAAATCTCTGTCTGCAAATTATCCTTAATTACACATTGATCTCAAATAAATCTAAATTATGTTAATACATTTTCTGTATATTGCTGAATGTAACATTTCAACTACATAAGTTCAAGGTACACTTAAAAAGTAAATATGGAAGTAAATATGGAACTGCACCTATCTTTAGCGTGTACCATTTTCAAATAGAGTTACAATTCATTAATATAACTTATTACTCTTAATATAAAGTATAATTTAATGTATATAACTTCTTATCTAACATAGATAGTTAGAGTCAAACTGAAAAATTCAATGCCATAGCTGGGATTTGAATCAATGATCGCCTGGTCTCCGTCTGGTTACTCTTAACCATTGATCTATGTACTATGGCCAATATGCCCATAATACATTAAATTCTCCAACTGACTCGTATGTTTGCTGGTAAACCACTTAAGTTTTCTTAATAATTCTGTTTCTCTTTGCCACATAGGGACTCATGTTTTGCATTGACCACAGAGTAAATCAGACCCATTGTAAGGAAATGAAATAATTGTTTAGGAATTCCAGAGAAAGACGCTCACAAGGAATGGCTCACTCTGCGAGTAACAATACTAATGATCATAAATCTCTGTTGTTTTCCAAATTATTAAAATGTAGCAACTAAAGTTTGAACTTACAACATGGAAAAACATTTTTATTATTAAAATCATTCCACATTCCACATATTCTAAATTTTGATGTGCCCTCAGTGAGTGGTCTACTGAACTTATGTAAAGAATCTTCCTAGAGAGGAAGCCAATTACAAGAGATCCAAACAACAACCAACTGTGATGAGTCGCTAATCAGCTGATGATGAGACTGAAACAGTTTTGAAAATGTTCCTGATTTTTTCAGAGGACGTGAATGAAGTTACAAACAAGTTTTAAAAGGTATGACTCAATTTTAGTCTTTATATCTAATTGATGGAAATTAATCCTTCTTTCACACTAGCCATATGTAGGCTAAGATTTGGATAGGTTAAGAGCAATGGGACGGAGACCGGGGAGATCCGTGGTTCAAATCCCAGCTATGGCATTCAATTTTTCAGCCTAAATTTACCTACCCAAATTTAAGCCTACACATTGCTAATGTGGAAAAAAGATTAATTTCTCACCTAACCTTTGGAAATGTTCAATTGGTCACACATAATGTACCTCCAAGTTTGTACCAACTTCAAACAAACTTTCTTATATCAACAAATTCCCTGAATTTATACAAACCATACAAAACTTTGAATTTTTTCAACTGAGTTTCAAGTGAGCTAAGGAATTATATTCCAATATTAACACGTAACATTAAGCAGTACTTAGTGAAGGAGATTCAGATGTAAGAGGCACTTTATTAAAATTACGCTTAATTTGCTTACAGGTTTAGAAACTCTTACAAATAGATTTTGATTTCCTAAGTTTGATGGCTCACAAAAGCATACATTTTCAAAAGCACTCTGTATACTCTGACAAAAATTCCTTAATATTTATGAAACATAGAGAGAATCACATAAAGAGAATGAATGAGGAATGTTACCCAAGAAAGTACTACACTACATACCCAATTGAAAATGAAACAGTGGAACACCTAAAAACTGATGGATGAATCAATGAATTAATCATTTGCAGGTGCAACAAGCCTCAGGAAAGGTATGATGTTTAATGGGGATGAAGAAGAAGAAGAATAACAACAACTTTTATTATACTAACCTAATTTAAAATGCAGAAACGTAACTGTTCTCATGCTTAAGTAAAAAATTTGAAATCTTTGGTTATCATAGTTTATCTAACCAGTATACACTTTTTGCTTTATTTTAAATCCATTAAATTTGTACTAATTTCAGCCATACTTGGTATGCAACCACATTTTTTTTATAAATTATGTAGAATATTAGCCCATGCAAAATACTGCGATTAAACATTTTGCATTCTAGAAAGTTTCTACTAATTAATATTTTGTACCATTTTCAGTGCAGTGAACAATATATTTACAAAACTTGTTATAAATATTCTGTACAAATTTTAACTTTATAATTGCAGGAGTTAGTTCATAAAAGATTAAAAATTTAGCAGTTCTCCTATGTTATGTTTAGGTAAATTTTTTTTTGCAAATTTTAATAGAGTTTACATATTTGAGATAACTTTTAGGGGAAGTGACACACATATGTGTGACATTTCAGCTCCCTAGTTTCAAGTTTTCTAAAAAGTGTAATACTGGAAGTTTCCTATGTACACTATCATTAAATGTTGCCATTTTTGTTCAGAACAGAAGATTCATAAACTAAAATGTTATAAATCTTGAATAACGTTGAGGTTTCATCATTATAGTTCTAGAGTTTAAAATAAAAGCTATATGTTTTAAGAAGGCTCTGTGTGTAAAAAGATGTTGGACCGCACCCTGGCTGAGTGGTTAGACCACTCGGCTCTCACCAAGGTGGTACTGGTTTATTACCAGGCGACTGCAAAGTGAGATTTGTAGTGGACAACATGGCAATGGGGTGGATTTTCTCTGGGATCTCCGGTTTCCCCTGCCATCTCATTCCACCGGTACTCCATGTTCATTTTATATATCATTTATGTCATCACCTGTGGTGCCGCATGTGGTAAAAGCAGGTGTTAAACATTACACATTTCATTTGTGTAAAAAGACATTTAATTTTATATTAGTTTCAACTGACTTTGAATTCCATCTACAAATCTCCTTAATAGTATTGTAAATAACATTTAATTGTTTAAGTGAAACATATTGATAAAATTTTTTAAATTGATTAGATTCTCTGTATACACCTACAGTATAAATTTTAAACTATTTTCAACTTTAGGATGATACTTAGCAAACCAATGAATGGATATAACATTCAAACATCAGTCAATTCATTTGATAAAATATTATCTGTTTTATTACCTTTATGTTTTATTGTTGCTATCATTTTAGAACCTCATTATTATCTGTGGGATATAGAAAGAGACTGGTACTGAACTATAAGGTGGTGGAGTATATTGTGTAGCTATACATTTCTACACTAACTCGTCAGCTATATTTACAAAGTACTGGTTAAAGTACTCACATATTTCTAACTGATTTACTATTCTTGGATCATCTATCATTATTTTTTCTATTTGATTGCACTGTACCATGGTTTTATTTCTTAAGATTCCATTTATTGTCGTACACACCTTTTTTGGATCATAGGAGTTATTCAGCTTTTTTGAGTAATAGACTTCTTGAAGTTCCCTTGTCATTTTAGTTACTTCATTTGCATACCTTTTGTACAGTTCAATTGCTATTGGAGAGGGAAATTTGCATTTGGTTTGCTATACAGTAAGTTTTTCTTTTTACCTAAAGCCAAAAGGTTACTATTAATCCATGGTTTATGTCTCAGTTTATTTGAACACAAGCGTTCTGGACCTATAGGAGCAGACTGAAACCCCTTCCTTTATAAATTGCAATAGTGAGTTATAATATTCATTAGGGTCATTTGTGACACAGTTAAATCCAGTATCTTGCATAAATAAGGAAACTCTATTACATTAATCTTAGGTCTATTAAGATGTATAAGGTTAAATTCTTGAATAGACATTCTGGTACCAGTAAGCTTATCATGAAGGGCCTTGCAGAGATGTTCTTTTATGACAATTAGAAGTATGTTATGGTCAGTGATATGCATTATTTTAGATATAAATATTGGGATATCATTGTTATTGATAAGTACGTGGTCAATTAGTGTAGCTGACGTATTACCTATTCTTGTTGGGTATACCTTATTACCTTGTATAAAATTGAAAATTGTAGTTAGTGTATTGCGGTTCTCGAGATCTTTACTCTGAGTGAGGTAATTAATATTTACATCTTCTATGATCATGGCTGATTTTGCTAGCTTCCTAAACAGTAAAGTTTGCATATCAGTGAGAAAGTTGCCAGTATTTTGATCATTTGGTTATAAACTGCAATGATATCAAGTGCTATTAGATCCCTTTTTAGGTTTATGTGCAGGATACTGTGGACACTGTTTAATATGTTTTGTACCAACATTTTGCATACATCTTTAACCCTGCAGTGCTCGTGTGGCGTCTCACAGACGCCAGCCTAGAGTCATTTCATCATCTCTTCAATACTGATGAGGTCATTGTGCTGAGCTGCTATCTACCTTTCGCTTAGCAACTCTTAACCAATATATCTAAGTGACAACCCACCAGTTTTCGCCTAACAATGGTGGAGTGAAGTTATTGTTGTGAAAGTGTAGATGGCATCTGTCAGGCACCACGCAAGCTTTACTGTTGCAAGGTAAGTTACCGGTTTAAAACATATTTGTTGCGGAAACTCGTGATCAGAAACTGTCAGTATAAATTTTTTTTTTCCCCGCTGGAAATGGTTTTAATATCTTTAGGTTTGCAATGAGTGGAAAACAGAGGAAATACAATCCTTCTTATCCAGATGATTGGAAGATCGTGCAAAGTTTGTTAGAAGAAGTAGATGATTATTTTGAACTTGATTCGAATAGCGATGCTGAGGAAGATATTGTGGAGCAAAGAAGTGAATCTACAGGCACTGAACAAGAAGCAGATTATAGTAATAATTACAGTGAGAGTGAGAAATATTTCTTAGGGTGGAATAAAGTTTGTAAATGGAATAAAGTTAATGCACCAAAAAATGTTCGTACTCGGTGGCAGAACATTGCTACACATTTGCCTGGTGTGAAAGCAAGTGTGAAACAAGCAAAATTGCCAAAAGAATATTGAGAGATATTTCTTGATGACAATATGATATCTAACTTAGTGACATGCACAAATAAAAAAATTGAGCAGGCCCAAATTAATTATAGTAGGGAGAGAGATACAAGACCTACAGATATGCTTGAAATAAAGGCTCTCTTTGGAATACTATACCTGTGTGCTGCTAGAAAAGATAACCACACCCACACAAAGGATATATGGGCAAAAGATGAGATGGGTATAGAATTTTGCAGACTGATAATGTCTGAAACACGTTTTAGATTTCTACTCTACTGCCTCAGGTTTGACGACAGGGATACTAGATTGGAGAGGAAAAAACTTGACAATCAGGCTCCAGTTTGAGCTATTTTCACTTCATTTGTGCAAAACTGCCAGAATGCATATTCAGTTGGGGAATACTGCACATTAGATGAAAAATTAGAAGGTTTTAGGGGAAATTGTCAGTTCAGACAATACATTCTGAGCAAACCAAGCAAGTACGGCATAAAAATATATGCCTTGGTCGATGCTCAAATGTATTACACAGTAAATCTTGAAATATATCCTGGAAAACAGTCAAAGGGACCATTTAAAATAAGTAACAGTGCTAGTGATGTAGTGAAATGTCTAGTCTCAGTTATTTCCAGTACAGGAAGGAACCTCACTATACACAATTGGTTTACGAGTATCGAAATTGCAAATTATCTGTATGAACGCAACATTACTATTGTTGGAACTGTAAGGAAAAACAAACAACAAATTCCCCCTGAATTTGTTACAGCAAAATCCCAAGAGGTAGGCTCATCCTTGTTTGGCTTCCAGGAGAATTCCACATTAGTTTCATATGTACCCAAACGGAATAAAGTTGTATTGCCTCTCTCTACAATGCACCATGATGCTGCTATTGACATTAAAATTGGAGAAAAAAGAAAGCCAGAAATAATAACTTTCTACAACACAACAAAATCAGGTGTTGACACTGTAGATCAGTTGCATAGCACATACAATGTGTCCAGGAAGACAAACAGGTGGCCAATGGTGGTGTTTTTCAGCATGCTGAATGTAGCAGGCATAAACAGTCAAATTATTTTCTAGAGTAACAATAAAAGTGATGTGAAGAAACGCAGTCGCTTTCTGAAAAGTTTGGCTTGTGATCTTGCAGATGACTACCTGAGGGTTCGCTCACAATGTTCTTCCCTACCAGCAGCCCTCAAACGGAACAATTCTAACCTATATACTAATACAGACAAAACACAGATGACAAAAGAAGGTTATACGAGTGCGAAGAGAAAAAGGTGTTACAAATGTGGTCGTTTGAAAAACAGAGCCACGAGATATACAAGCAGGTCTTGCGGACAGTATATTTGTCTTGAACACGCCCAGCAAATATGTTCAGACTGTACATAGTGTGAATACAGAAGCACTGTGGAAAATAAGCTGTAGAACATTCATAAAGGTTTGATGTTGAGCATAATATTGTGTTAGAAAAGACTAGAAACTGGTGATAAAAGCTTTTATGCACAATCTTAGGACACTAACATTTGTGAATAATAAAAAATGGTTAAAATATGCAACAACATTGTTTTATTGTTAATTGCATTTAAATCAAACTATGTTAATGTTGATTATATCCAAAATAAGTACACTTAAATGTAATTGTAATTAAAGTTGCTTTAATACACATCTTATTAATTAAGAAATGTATGCAAAATATGTTCAGGAATTTTAAATAAACTAGCTAAACTAGCTATAATAAAAAAGGACTGTTCAAGCTGCATAAATGTAGCTAAATAATGAAAAAATTGAATGGCGTCTCTCAGAGCTTCTATGTCTCAAAATGCCACGCGAGCGCTGCAGGGTTAATACACACTGAATTTGCACCTCCTATCATTTTTCTTATAATATGATGTGCACTAAAATTTTTTACATTAAAAAAGTTAATTATGTTTTCCTTGAGCCAGTTTTCTGCTATAAAAATCACATCTACTTTTGTTATTGTAGCCACAAGAAGCTCAATATCATCTAATTTGTTTACAACAGACCTAGCATTCAGGTACACAACTCTTATCTTTGGGCTTGGTTGAGATTTCGTAACGTTTAAATAATCGTCTACAGAATCATATTTGAACTCACTGATAATGTTATCACAATCACACATGAAAGGTACAAATACTACACTACATCACAAAGTAAAAACCAAAGGCACTGCAGTTCACTGGGCTTCTCTTGCTTCGTTCTGTACTGTTGCTGCAGTGATTGCATTGTTTGAGGTTATCTTCTTTTCATATGCCAGAAGGTGATTCTTCCCCATAATTCTTATTGAAGGTCCAAACTGCTTTTCAGGTAGGAAGATTTTGCCATCCCTGGTCCTTGCTCCTACTATTAATCCAGCCATGTCACAAAAACATACCAGAAACAAAGTTCAATTTGGAAAACATCGGAAGCCTTTGAGGATGCTGAGTTCACAATATACGCTTTGCAAAGGTACAGTCAGACTGAAAAGTTTAATGCCATAGCTGGGAATCCAGGAATGAAGTTTTCAGTCTGACTCTAGCTTTCCATACTCTGGCCTGCACATGGCTAGTGTGAAAGAACAATTAATTTTTCCAATATATGCTTTGATACCACTCTGGCTTCATTTCAAAGCTATGCATAGATAGGGAGATGCTTGGCGACTTGCCCATATGCTTGATAGCCGAGCAGTAAAATGTGTGTGTGTCTCGTAAGTGGACCAACATAAGTTCAAATCCCTGAGGTGCATGTTTCTTTTTATTGTTGTTACTTTAACAGCAATGCCTTATGTTTTTCTTTCAGAAGATAAATACAAATATTTTAAACACATTCATTTATAAAAATGCAAATAATATATTCTTTTTCTTTTCAAAATAAATGCAAAGTTCTTAGAAAATTGCCTTAATATTGGTTATGTAAGCACTTGGGCTCATTCATCTGTTATGAATAGTGTTGGCATATAAGGCAAAATGTCCTCTCGTGAAAATTTCACTAGGGATTTGGTCTCATCATGCTCTGCAGAATGAGGCCAGTTAACAGAAGCAAAGAGTTTACACACCAGATACTAACTTAATTTCCATTTTTTTTAAATATAGGAATAAAACATTTATTTCTGATAGTTTAAAAAGACAGTAGAGTGTTTCAGTTTTTATATGTGTGCATAAATGTCATAAAATCAAGAACCTTAGCAATTGAAAGTTATATTACAATGTGTGTAATACACATTTCGTATTTCTACAATGAAAATAAACATAAAAATGATATCTGGGATTCAAACCTTTGTAGGTCTAGATCCTACATACTAGTCTATAACCGCTTAGCTATCAGTGCACTTTTAGTAACTGAGACGCAATTATGGGTCAATTATGAGACTCAGTTTTTCGCACACTATAATGTGCGGGAAGGATTCCCTATTTAAATATGCACAAAGCGTATGAAGCACATTCTCATTATTATTATAATTATTTGAGGATTCAGTAAGACAAAACTAAAGAGACATGTTCCGTGACACCATTGTAAACTGGCCATAAAAACAATGTGGAGTTAGAAAAATATATGCTTCCAGAGTCTGCTTACTTTTTTTGGGGGGGGGGGGAGGTCAAAGGGTGTATATCTGTGAGGTAACTTAGAGTACATAAAAGAACATCTTGTCACACAAATAATACATAGGAATGGCTTCCAGAAAAATATCATTGACCTAAAGGTCCAGAAGTTTACCAATGAGAGGCCCACAAGACAATCCACCATATTGCTTCTTTTTTTAATTTCATATGGTTTTGGTTCTGATTAACAAACATAGTGACAAAAATCTTATTACGATAAACCCAAAGGATAATAAACATTGGACTAGTCATGTACTTACTACTACTTACACTGACTATAATTCATCTAAATTATACAAACACTTATTAATTAAATACTCTTTTAGCTTATATTTAAAATGTTTTTGAGGTGTTAACCAAATTTGTTAGAGCTACTGGTAATCTATCAAATAGAATTGCCCCTTTATATCGACATCCACTTCCATGAAACTTGTATTTGATCTAAAGAGGTTACAGTTATTTCTTGTATTATGGTTGTGTACTTGAATGTTTCTTATTATCAATTATTGTCCTCTCTGGTCTAAATCCTGCTTGGGATTCTGATAGCTTCTTCTCCTTCTCTACCCACTTCTGCAGCCTCTTTGGTAAAATACCGGTAAAGATCTTCCCTAAGATAGACAGTAGGCTAATCCCCCTATAGTGTGCAGGATTGCTTTTATCTCCCTTTCCTTTATACAGTGGTACTACTGTATTTGTCCTCTCTTGGGAATCTCTCTCCTTTCCAATATTTTATTAAATAGCCTTATTCATATTTTGCTTCGAGTTCCCTCAACTGCCCATACCTTCCAGAACTCCCCTGGAATACCATAAATTCCACTTGCTTTATTGACTTTAAACTTCTTGATTTGTTTGCATAATTCGACATCTCTAATTTCACCATCTAGTTCAGTATTGTGTATTGGCTCCCATGCAATTGCTTATCTATTCCCTGTATGTAAGTCTGCCCTAACAAATTTTTAAAATGCACACACCATTAGAGCGGTTTTTTTATCCACCTTTTTGCCCCCTCTTTATGTATACTTTTTACTACTGACCATATCTTTCTTTGTAATATGAGTTTTTGCTGCCTGATTTAACATTCTACCTACTCATAAACAGTAGGTTTGAAAAAAAAATAGGAATTGGTTTGATAAGGATTGAAAGTAGATAGTCTAGTGAATACTGTAAAATAGAGCAAGCAGTAGAAGCAGTATAATATAGTGTGAAAAGGGCTGGGAGTGGAATGATGACCTACTCATAAACCCCACTCCCTCTTCTTTTCTTCCATCAGACATCTATTTGCCCATCCCACTACTAGAAAGTTTTCTCTCTACTGTCTCTCTCCTGACTGCCTCCAATTGCTCAACTCTTGTCTTACTATCATTTTAGTCATTTGACAATCCTTATCAAACCAATTCCTATTTTTTTTTCAAACCTACTGTCATCATTCCACTCCCAGCCCTTTTCACACTATATTATACTGCTTCTACTGCTTGCTCTATTTTACAGTATTCACTAGACTATCTACTTTCGGTTGTACTATTTTCTCTCTCCATTTATAAATGTCCACTGCTCTGTAACTACATGACCGTACTACTGCCACACTGCTACTAATTTCTGCTAATTTTAATCTCACTTGAAAATGACAACTAGAAGTTATTTCATTCATAACCTCAAAATCTAATATCCAGTTGTCAATTCCCAGTGAGCACATAAAAATATCCACCACACTCTGGTCATTTCTATTAACAAATTTCTATTCTCCTTCTAGCATTGCAGGTTAGTAATATGTGACCTATGGCAGACACTGCAGCTGGTGTGATCCTAGTTGGTTATTTAATACTATCTACTAGGTTGAAACTACTTAAAATATCACTTAAACTTTTATAATTACCTGTATCTGAAAAGTTGTCAATATTTAAGGGGACACTCTCGTACCAAATGGATTTTCTTCCCTAATTATCCAATTTTAATGAAACTTTTAGATTAAATTACACCTGCCGTGATATACTGGTGGTATAAGTTTTACTGCTCTATATTAAATAGTTTTGAAACAAAAAATTATTTATAATGTATTTTTGAAAGAACTGTATAGTAATAAAAGGTACACATTTTGGAGTTTAGAATTAAATTAGAGGCCTGAAATTTGGTATGCTAGTTTTCAATGCCTATGCAATAAAACTATGCATTAGTTTTCCAAAATATTAATATTTATTAGAAATATGAATTTTTTTTCTCTTTTGAAGAGAATAAAAAGAAATATTACTAATATTTACAAAGAAAACAATCATATACTTTTATGTATGAGTGTGATCAGCAAACCAATGTACAATTTTCTTTAACAAGTTATATTCTACATATTCTGAAAATTTCAACTTTATTCATCAACATTTACCGCAAGAAAGTTTACCCCAAAGCATGAATATTGTTATACGTAGAAAAAGCTATTTAAGGTTTTGGAACACACTTATTGGAAATATTGTACTTTGTTCACTTATTAAAATTCTCCTGCAGCATACAACACTCCCTCTCCTTTCAGTCTCAATTCTTCTTTGATGATATTTGCCACTGTTGTTGCATTTCTCCTTTTTATTTCTATATCTAAGTGTCATTGAACACTCTGCTTGACATGATGTTCATCTCTGTGTTTACTTATTTTGGTGGAAAGAGGAGAAATTTCTGACCTCTTTGCAAATTCATTCAAAAGCTGTCCTTGATTTACAAGGGATGTAACTTCTGTCACAGCCATGTCAACCTTTTTGGCTGAAACAAAGACCTCTTTGGAGCAAATATTCCAAATTACAATATATAGACTTTCATTTGCATTTTGAGTCTTTTCTCTGGTACATCTTTCTAACAGCTCTCTTGAACACAACCTTTAGAATAATGGTACCATTTTCTCCAATGCATTGACATTTAGAGGTGTATGGATCTCATTTTTGTGGCTCTTAGGCTTGTCACCTCTTGCAACAGCTCTGTTATAAAAGCACCAGGAGCTTACGCCCACTGGACATTTTGAATGCATGGGCTTTTCATCTGAGCAGTGGACAAGGGTTGCATACCACATATAATGTTTTTACCATTTTCTTGTTTATATCCAGAGCACTTTTAGTTTTCTTTTCAGTGATTGTACCTTTTCTTTTGCTTGAAAAGGTTTCATACAAAACATAACCACAGGCTTGGCACTTCACTACAATCTTCATAGAAAAACAATAGAACTCTCTAAAATTCAAGTAACACATTCCTCTTTACATTCACTACACAATACTCTTGAAAACAACTTCTTCAAAACATTACTGTCAACAAGAAGGTAATCTGGCTCTGTAACTTCATCTTTACACAGGGGAGCAATTGTAACACTTTCAGCTATAGAGTTATTAGCATAAGATTCTTCACTTTTATCTGCTGTGAAATGTTTCCATCTTGTTTCAGCAAAAAGCTTAGCTTTCTTTTTCTTTATTAACTTTCCACTACACATTATATTTGCTAAAATGACACAAGTATTACGGCAATTGAACTACACACATGAATGCTTAGCAACTTTATAAACAATATAATTTATTTGGAAATTAATTGTTCTTTCACACTGGCCGTGTGTAGGCTAAAGTGTGGAAACGTAGAGTCAGACTGAAAAATTCAATGCCATAGCCAGGATTTGAACCACGGATCTTCTGGTCTCTGTCCAGCCGCTCTAACCATTGAGCTACTATGGCCAATATGCCAATACGAGTCAGTTGGAGAATTTAATGTCATATGGCCATATTCTAGACATATTGAAGACAACATTTCTACAAAAAAAAAGTTTTCTGAAAAAATTGCATTTTTGGCCATTTTGGTAGAATGAGTGACATTTTTCTTTCTTTTGGATGATTTATGTTAATAGTTTTCCCAAGCTGTACAAAAATTGTTCCTCCCTTGTACTGGAGACGTATTCCTGTAATAAGACAACTGATCCTTCTTATCTGAATTTTTATTGCTACAAACCATTTTAATTTCAAAATCATTTACCCATATTTGTAGTGTGAAATCAACTCCTCTTTTTACACAGATAGCTACACCATCACTTTCATGGGATTGCAAATAATAAATTTCAGCTAATTCATAATCATGTAACTTAAAATATTTTATCTGATTTTCATCAAGCCTATGCTCTATCATCACCAAAATATTAAATTTATGTTCCATTAATATAACTTCACTTTCCTCTAACTTATTTGACGCATATTAGACATTTTGATGCATTAAGGGAAAATTACTTTTACCATCCTTAATGCTTTCTGCATTCACCATCCATCAGTTTAACTGTTTCCAATATTGATTCATATGTCCAGGAGACCCACCAGCCCATTTAGGAATGAGGAAGCTTTTCAATTCAAGGTACATGTACCATTTAAATTGGTTACATTACTAATATAATTTTGAGTTGAACTAATACTCAATGCTCCACTTATTGCTAGTATTTACCTAGAACACATTTCGTTAGGATCTTCCTAACATCATCAGCTGTTGTCGACTGCATTTTCTATTGAATGGACATTGAGTTGACAACAGCTGATGATGTTAGGAAGATCCTAACGAAATGTGTGCTAGGTAAATGCTAGCAATAAGTGGAGCATTGAGTATTAGTTTGACTCAAAATTATATTAATTTTGTGCTTCATTGTATCATAGTCCTTACACAATGGAATATGGTTACATTACATTCATTTGTAATGGCTACCAAACATGTGATATTGCATCACACATGAGTTTACCAAATTTTACAGATCTGC
Source organism: Mantis religiosa (assembly GCA_030765055.1). NCBI lineage: Eukaryota > Metazoa > Arthropoda > Insecta > Mantodea > Mantidae > Mantis > Mantis religiosa. The sequence continues at coordinate 26,460,456 of CM060950.1, read as the reverse complement.
TTCTGTTTAAATGTACCCCAACCCTTTCAAAATCATGGTCATTTAGCCAAAAGTTGGCATCTAATAGTAAAGCATCTTTTCCTTCACATAGTCAATTTGGTTCTTGATTAACATTTTTGATATATCTGGTACTAACATTGAGTCTACGTAACACTCTACTTATTATAATTTTTGCGACACACGAGTTCTCCTTAATAAAAGTTACGAAGTTCGTAATGTCACCTATGCATTACCTCATGCCTGATATCATTTATTCATCTGATTTAGTTACTGCCAAGTTCATTCCCTTCTCTTGATACTTTAGTTCAGACATTTAAGTTCCTGCAAAACATGATACCTGATATCCAGGGCCGTATTCCTAACAAAAAAAGTGGGGGGGACTCACCGACAAAATTTTCCAGATGCTGGAGAACCGATCAGAATGTTGCACTTGTAGATTCACCTTCCTGTTTTGGTTGTACTCAGTATGCCTATTACTTTTTATCCATTCTTTTATGTAATTCTCTGTGTTCCACATATGTACTGGAGGTGCATTCATAGTAAAAATCAGAGATGAGAGATGACAAACAGAAAGAGTTGACAACTGAGTTTGCTGTATAGTGTTTTGCCCATGTCCTGTCCATTTTCAATTTGCAAACTCTGAAGCTTAGAAAAATCTGAATACGGTTTGTTATATTTTGCTACAAAATATGCAGTGCGAAAAACTTTCCTCGTACAGTCGAGAATATGCTTCTGCTGTTCAACCACAAGGTTTTCTAGAACATTTTATTGTCTTTCTTTCTTTTGCATACATGCTGCTACATGAGCTTCAGAATTCTTATGTTTGTGGTAATTTTTTCTTAGAGATGTTAGTTGGGCACCTTTAGCTCCTCCGCTTGGACCCACAAAAACTCCACTCCATTCCTTAGAAATATACCCCCCCTGATATTTGTTTACTTGTTTTTGCAAAATCTTGCATGTTTTTACAAAATGAGCACCCCAATTTGCCTACCTTGACCACTAACCACTCATACTTTGTCTTGAATTCACTCATACTTTGTCTTGAATTCACTCCACGTACTGTCCCTCAAACATATAGGATAATTGGGCGAGTTTCCGGACTCCAAATGACTAGAAATTATTTCACTGGTTTGAATTTGATTGTCAGTTTTATTGATTTTAGAAGCACTTGGAGAACATTCAGAGACGGAGGAAACTGTGAATTTAGGTTTAGTACCTATAAAATAATCGAATATAGTACGTTTCATAATTAAGAAAAAAAGCTATAGCACCAACAATATTCTATATTTAAACAATAGTTTATAGTGCTCTATAGAAACCTGTAATATTCCAGATTGAAACAACACAGAACTACTCTCCGGATCCAACACTAGACTGACAAGTGAATTCAAGGGTTTCTAAAATCTCAAATATTGGTGGTAGAAACTTTTACACGATGCAAGAGGAGTAGGCTCAAATTACAGTAGCTTCGACACGTAGCACGCTTTCCCGCCTCGTGTATATTGTTCTTGTTATTGCGATGTTTGTCAAGTCCTAACCCCTTAACAAGAATGCAGAAAACTTTCGTTGTCGGGCCTAAATGACCTCGCTGTTGACGGGCCCTGAAACACAACACACTCACTCACTTTCACTGAACTGGTCACTCAGACTCAGCCCTCCTGCAATAGTATGTGGCTCTAAGTTTAATGCTGTATCTTGAAATTATGACATATATTAGAAAATGTATTAAAATTAATTTTGACCTACTAATATTGTAATTTGTTACTGTAAATCACGCAGTATTTTGAATGTTTTAACTAAGAAAGGTAATGAATTAAAAAAAAAAAGTATAAATAATATTAGAAAGGAGACTGCATCCCCCCTCCGAAAAGTAGTGGGGGGATGCATACATCCATGTTCCCGCTCCACTACAGCCCTGCTGATAGCCTTGTTCCCTACATGCTTTACCCTCAAATTTCAGCAGAGAGTCACTTATCACTAATAGCTTCTTTGTCTTCCTTTCTTTCTGAAACTCTGACTCATTTTGGTCCATATCTGATGTTGCCTGTAGGTTTCCTTCTTCTAATTCCTCCAAGATTTGAAGTCGGTTGTGAGCTGCCATTTCAAAATGGCATTGTGCCGGTTGCAAAACAAAATATCTTTTCCTCAACACTATAGCTTTGATTTTCATCCTTCAACAATACTAAGTGGGATTTGATCCATGGGCTAAAACATATGCATTCACATAGAACTTGAACCCATGTGCATTCTAGGAAATGGAACACTGCACTCCAACTCCTCTATGCTATGATGCAGAGGTCACTGTGACTATCAACAGAGGTATATAAATTAATAAGCCAAAAACAAGTACATAAAAATTAAAGAAATGAATAATAAATCACCAGATTTTGTATTTAATTTTATTGTTCTTGGGTTCTGAGTAGCTACTTTCAATAAAAAGCAAATAAACGTACAAAGAATTCTTGCTCTGTTACACCTTGCACACTAAGTCAATGTACTAAGTGGATCATTACTAGACCACCGATTTCATGCTAAATGCTTATTTTGATTTTTGAGTTTGATTTATGAGTCACTATGTTTACACTCAAACTTCACTTACTTGTTGTTGGATAATTGAAACGTTTTCAAGATCATTCGATCTCATCCTCAGCTGTTTGGTGACTAAATGAACATTCTTCTTCTTCTACTACTACGGAGCTCCGATCACTCTGCCATCTGGTGTTAGGGGCACTAAGTTTTATGTTTAAATTCAAAGTGGTTAAAAAGTTATGAGCATTTTATATAAAATATAAATGTATGGGAGGTATATACAAATATAACAATTTGTAACTTAAAACTTCACTTATCTTATAAGAAATGATGATAATTTTCTTATAAATTGTCCGGGATCACGATTTCATGTAAAACTTATACACATCTTCAGCCGGAAACAAAGCTGTTGCCATTGTTATGAATGCTAGATGTTGATGTTCTTGTATTACCAAAATCAGAAAACAAAACAAATTTAAAAACAGAATCGACTACCAGTATTTCAAAATTCATTATGCAATGTAATGCGATCCCGGACAATTTATAAGAAAATTGTCATCATTTCTTACAAGATAAGTGAAGTTTTAAGTTACAAATGTTATATTTGTTTGCTTCACTGTTAATAGCTTCATATTTTACATATGTATGGGACGTATTTTGTGTTATATAAAATACCTGTTTTGACCATTGAGAGCTATTTTAATGCTTTCTAAAATGGTCTCAAGATTTTTAGGATTTCTCTGTTGCTTTATCAACTGACTTTCAAACAGTTGCATTGCTCTTAGTGAGTAATATTACGACACAATGAAGCACAAAATTAATATAATTTCGGTCCAAATTGTACTCCATGCTCCATATATTGCTGGTTATCTAGAACACACTTTATTAGAATCTTCTTAACATTCTCAGCTAATTTTGACTGTTGAATTTCGATAAAAGTACTTTTTAATGCTTTTCCTCTCCTTATCTATTTATGCCACAAGGCAGCAGAAGGAAATAGTTTGCTTTGATTTGATTCATCCCACAACTGTAAAAATTTCATTATCAATAATAATACTACCCAGTATGAAATTTACCTCCGCGAAGATAATACATTGTTTTAGTCCCTTTTCACTGAAAATGATGCTTAAAATGGCACATAACGTCACAATTTTTAGATATTTTATATATAATTAAAATCAAGTTCTCGTACCAGTTTATAACATGTGTGTCATAGCTTATCTACTCTTGCTCCTACATGATTGCTTATGCAGGTGCTTAGAAAATGTAAAGATGAAAATATGCCAAACAATTAACCAAGCCTTTATTAATGTTTGTTACTTCTGGACTGTCTAGGAAAAGTAAACAGATATTCCTTCTGCCATGTGTCCTGTTCCACATAGAGAGGAATTGCCTGTTCCTATACACCTCAGACGTAGAGTAGTGACAGTAGTGGTGAAGGAAAAAGTGATTCTCAGGCTGAGTTACACCAGGATCCAGAGGTCTCTACTTCAAAAGATTCTGACTTTCAATCAGAAAGTTCTGAAAATGGAAGACATTTTGTAGAGTAATTAGATTTGAATGATTTGGCGTGCGGCTTAAATTTGTCAAAAAGAAATCTGAACTTCTCGGTTCCAGGCTGCAAAAAAATGTAAATTACTTGCACCTGGTACACAAATGATAGAGTTTTAAAATAGACAACAGAAATTTGGAAAATATTTTTCTATGGAGGGGAACATATGTTTCTGTATAGATATCAATGGTTCGAGTGAGCTACGAACTGAACATAATCTAGATGACTGGCAATTTTTTACAGATTAAAGTTCAGCTTAAAGACTGTGTTACTTCATAATGGTAACAAACTTTCATCTGCTCCAGTTTTCCATTGTGTTGGTTGTGAAAGTTTGGCCAAGATTGTACACGTTTTAAAATATGAGGTTCATTGTTAAATTTGTTTGCTGTTTGGATTACAGGGAGATTCACAAGATATTGCTTTTTTGCGTTTGTGGTATAGTCCTGACATACAAAAACATTATGTGATACAACAGTAGGGCAAGTGGCAGGAATACCTCTCAGGGGAGAGTGATGTAAACAAACACCATTGGTTCAGCTTGATAAGACTATTCTCCCTCCCTTACATATAAAACTTGGGTTAATGAAGAACTCAGTTAAGGCACTCAACAAGGACAGTAGTGGATTTGCAAATTTTCAAGGCAAGTTTCCACAGTTAACTTATACAGAATTGAAAGAAGGAATTTTTGTTGGTTCTCAAATCTTGTGGAGGATGAAATGTTTGAAATAAATATTACAAATAGTGGCATTAGCAGCTTGGCAATCATTTACAAGGGCTGTGTATGGTTTTCTCGGAAACAAAAGGAAAAAAAAAATTAAAACTTTGGTCTGAAATTTCTTGAAATGCTACAAAGACATGGGTTGTAGAATGTCTTTGAAAATCCATTTCCTCCATTCACATTTAGTTGTTTTAGGAAAACATTTGTGATGTTAGCAGTAAACAAGGGGAATGGTACCATCAGGACATTTCTATCTGGAGAAGAGGTACCAACTTCTCAAGGACCCAGTAATGATGGGGGATTATTGTTGGTTTTTTGTGAGGGAAAGCAGACAGGAATACAAAAGGCAATCACATGCTACCGAGCACTTTTAAGCAGAGTTACAGGTATGTCCCTTAAATATGTACTCCAAATATTATTGCAAGCATGTAAAAAAACATTTTGAATTAATTTTATTTCACCATGTTATAGTACTATACCGTCTGCCTCAGAGTAGATGGTAGCGTGTCTGCCTCACATTCAAGAGGTCTCAAGTTTGAATCTCGGTCAGGGTGAGTTACCTGGATAAGGTTTTTCCAGGGTTTTCCCTTTAGCTGAAAGACGAATATCAGGTAACTCTAAGCTCCATGGACCTCGGACTCATTTGAGCATCATTTCACACGATGTGTGTTTGGAGGAATTTAGTAACAGTGACGTCAAAATTAATATAAAAATTATTTGTGGTTGGTTTATTGACACTCGTCACTTACTTTTTCATAGTCACTTTGAGACTAGTTTCAAAGGCCCTGGCCTCCATTTTCAATCTCTTCCCAACTGGCATCTGTTGTTATCTGCTCTCTCTGGTGGTGGAACTATGAACTTTTTTGTCAAATTATCTACTGGCGGGATTTCAAAGTTCATTACGCGATCCTTATTTTTCCAGATGAATATGTTCTCCCATGTTGTCAATCTATTTTGGTTTATCACTCCTTTTAATAATTTTGGATTTGGATCAATGTCATGGTTTTCATTCCAAAAATGAAATGCTACTGCTGACTTGTCTTCTTGTTTCAATCTGATGTTTCTAAAGTGTTCTTTGACTCTGGTTTTTAAATTTCTTTTTGATTGACCTATGTAGCATTTTTCGCAATTCTTACATTTTATTTGGTATATTCCAGATTTGTTACCTGAAGGAATTTCATCTTTTGTTTTTGAATTTAGTAATTTTAAAATTGAGTATCTATTAGTAGGTGCCAAGATGATATTTTGTTCCTTGAATATCTTTTTAAATTTATTAAATGTTTTTGGATGATATGTGAATGAACTGAATATGCTGTTGCTTTCTTTTTCTTTAATAAATGTGGTTGCTTCCTTAATGGTTTTCTTTAGTTTAGATTTTCTAATTTTCTTCAACACCAAACTTTTGTTGTATCCGTTTTCTTCTGCTATGTGTATTATTGCTTTTTGTTCCTTGAAATATTCTTCTTTTTCCATGGGTATGTTGACTAGTCTGTGTGTAAGGCTGTTTATTATTGCATGTTTATGTGTAATTGGGTTGTGGCTATTATTTTTTATATAATTTTCTGAATGTGTTGGCTTCCTGTAAATTCCAAATTTTATTTTTGTATCATTCCTGATGATATTTAGATCCAAGAAAGGTAGTTGTCCATTGATTTCCTTTTCTATTGTGAATTTGATAGTCCTTTCTTGCAGATTGAGTAATTTTAATGCATCATCTAAATGTTTACTTGGTACAATTGCAAAGATGTCGTCAACATATCTATACAAAACCTTGAAGATCAATGGGAAGGACTTTTTAATTTGTGTTTCAAATGCACTCATAAATAAGTTAGCCAAAAAAGGTGAAAGTGGATTGCCCATTGATAATCCTGATTTCTGCTTGTAGTGTTTTCCATTAAAGCTAAAGAAGTTTTGTTCAATGCATATTTTTGTTAGAGAAATATATTCTCCTGCTTCTATTGCTTCCATATCAATTGTAGCTAGCCATTTTTTTATCACAGTCTGCAATTTTTCTGTTGGTATGCTTGGAAATAAAGATGTGACATCAAATGAAACCAGTCTGTCATTTTTGTCCAAATTTATATCTTTGATTTTTTCTACTAAATCTAAAGAGTTTCTTAAATTTGCACTTTCAAATTTTGGAAAACTATTAAATTTACTTAGTAACCATTTGGCCAAATTATATGTGGGGGCATTTATGCTACTAGTAATAGGTCTCATGCCTTTCCCTGTTTTATGAATTTTTGGCAGCCCATATACTCTTGGTAATGTTGGATTATCTACTTTAATTTTGTACAATTCTTTTTTGTTGATTATTTTGCTCTCTTTTAGCATTTTATTTGTGGTTTCAATGCAGTACTTTAATGGATTAGTTTCTACTTTTTGGTAATTACTGTCTTCTAACAAATCTTCCATCCTCTTTGTGTATTCTTCTTTTTCCAGAATTACTAGTTTATTTCCCTTGTTTGCTTTAGTATAAATAACCGGTTTCTTTTTAAGAGCTTTTATGATTTGGTTACTAAAATTCTTTTTCTTTTCATTTTTAATCTCTTCTACTATTTTGGAGCATTTATTTTTTACTGTGTTTTTACTTTCTTCATTAAGTGTTTGTGTAGCAATTTGGATGTCAGCAATGTAATCTTCAATTTGGTTGGAATAATCTACACATGTCGTTAAACCTAGATTCAGCATATTCAGTTCTGTTTTTGTAAAATTTTGGTTTGATAGGTTTACCACATTGTTTAGATGATCTTTTAGGTTATGTTTGTCTTTTTGATTTATCTTTTTAAAAGTGCCTGCTTTCTGGCATAAATTTTTTAATTTATTCTTTAACTTTGCTGTTTTTGTCTTCATTTTTCTATTAAGATATGCTAATAAATTGTTTTCTAAATTTTCCCAAAATATACTTCCTAATTGTTTGGTAAGTTTTTGATGCAAATTGTACAATTTTATTTCTAGCGTGTTTTTATTTCTATAGTGTTTATTCTTTTCTACAATTAATACTTTTCTCTCTGCTGCTTTTTGTTGTCTACTATTTTTATCAAATTTTACTACTTTTCTTACGAAATTAGGTACTACTTTTTTCTTGATACATAAATTTATGAATCTTATGTCCGCTGCAATTTTTCTTCTTTTTTCCTGTAATTTTCCGAAAAGTTTTGAATGAAAGTTGGAATGAAAACCATGACATTGATCCAAATCCAAAATTATTAAAAGGAGTGATAAACCAAAATAGATTGACAACATGGGAGAACATATTCATCTGGAAAAATAAGGATCGCGTAATGAACTTTGAAATCCCGCCAGTAGATAATTTGACAAAAAAGTTCATAGTTCCACCACCAGAGAGAGCAGATAACAACAGATGCCAGTTGGGAAGAGATTGAAAATGGAGGCCAGGGCCTTTGAAACTAGTCTCTCATAAATATATGAAAAAGTAAGTGACGAGTGTCAATAAACCAACCACAAATAATTTTTATATCATTTCACACATTTCATTCATCGTCTGATATTACTTAACGTTGGAGGACATAAATTACAAAAAGAAAAAAAAGTACTATACCATACATCATATATCACAGTAATAAATGTAACATAATGTCTTATTTGATACCTTATAGGTCAGATAATAAATATCTTTGTCTCTTTCTAACCTGATGTGATAGATTTACTGTGGAAATTTTCAAAATCAGAACATCTTTTTCCTTAAGAATCGCCTACCTTTGTCACAGAGGTATGTATTTTCTTTTTGTAGTGTAATTAGTGAAAATAGCTCTTTTATATGTGTAAACACAAGGTAACGTTATGATGTTTTCCAAGCCAATAGACATATGTACATTCTATTCCAGATTTAAAATTCCTGTTGAGTTGGCTCCTGTAAACCATTTAATGCACTGATTTGAATGAAAATAACCTTCATATTTAATATACAGGTTTACTTTACTGTGATTAGGATTATGTAAGCTAAAAGTTTCACATATTTTACATGGTTCATTTTACAGATTTTGTTCGTTTCTGAATATGCTCCATAGAAATATTTTAGCTTGGAATACATCTTAACAAAATCTCTTTGCATCATGGTAATTTTCACATAAATAAGGAGTTATTTAACATTTGGTGCATAATCATGTCAGCAATGAAAGTATTTTATATAAAGTTTCAATGTGTTTTCAGATGACATGTTAATTTATTTTGAATTTTGGGGGATGTCACTCTCTCATATCTTCATTGGAGGAATGTCTCCTTATTTTGAGTTGTGAAGAATATTGTAAATTACTTTTTCATTATTTTTACTCTAAGCTAATGTTGGCAGATAAAAAGTTTTTCAAACTTGCACCTGACATTTACAAAAACAAACATATTCAGAATTCCTGTTAGGTATCTCTAACAGTATAAAAGTATTTCTGTTGTTGCTGAATTGTAGCATGGAATGAAAGCACAACATTAAAAAATACAATTCTTTTGCAGATACTGCTCCTGAGGGTGCAATAAAGTAGAAGAAAGAAAAGAAAATTGGCTGTGCTGTGGTTGAGTGGTTAGACTGTTCGACTCTCACCAAGGCAGCCCACGCTCAATTCCAGGTGACTGCAAAGTGAGATTTGTGGTGGATAACATGGCACTGGCGCAGGTTTCCTCTGGTTTCCCCCTGCCATCATTCCAACAATTGCTCCATCATTCATCTTTTCTATCATTCATTTCACTATCCTACTATCATCCACTTCTCTCGTTCTCATCCTGGGCATTGGGCTGATCCCTCAACTCTGATTCCTTTATCAGGCTCAGTGCTTCGGTTTCCTTCACCCTGACTTTCCGGGTTAGTGGAATCTGTGTACCCTAACACCAATGATGTAAGGGAAGGGGAAAAAAAGAAAAGAAATTTTTGGTTTTAAATTGATTATGAAGAAGTTTGTAGTGAGTATTACTAGAATATATATATATATATATAATTTTTCGAGTGGAGGAAAAATCCATTTATGGACTTCCACTGTGTTGGAGGGCACAGTGGGGAGTATAAGTTCACCTCAAGGATACTACTCCACTAAAAATCCTTCAACAGATAGGATGGTTTGTATTATTTGAAAGAGATGCAATGCTGCCACCCAGTACATCTGATAAACTGGATCAATAAACTATCAATATCAATATCAATATCAGTGGGTGGGAGGGAGTGGAGGTTAAATCCTAGACAGTGGCCATGACTAAAAGCCCTGACTGTGACACTAGGGGGCTCAAGAGAATAAGAGGAAATTGGTTCCAGGCTGTCCTGGGTGTGTCTTAGTACCTCTGACGTTACTAGAGGAACCGCGGGCCGAACTGCCGAGCCCCTCCCATCGGGGAGTTGTATGGATTGGGTTGGACTCGAGGGGGCAGTGTGTTCCCGACACCCACGGGGAATTGGGTACCTCCGACCAGGCTACGGCCGCCCGGAGGGGGTAGAGGGTTGCCCCATAAGTCCCGGGTACTAGCCTGCACAGCTAGTAGAAGGTGTGCTAGATCACCAGGCGGCCCCACCGAGGTTTTTCGGTAGTCTTCCCTGCAGGATTGACGCGCATAAGTGGCATATCCACTTCCACCCATCCTGACGTAGGTCCAGGACTAATGGGAGTGGAACCTCTGCAATAAACTGTTTAGGGTAACATGCTATTTTGCTGCCTTATTGGCAGTTGTCACAATTGGTATTTGTATTGTAAGTTATATATATGTAAATATTGAAATTATAATTGACATTGTCAGAAACTGCTTTGCAGTCTATTGACAATAAATGCAGGAAGGAGTGCCACAATATAAAATTGTAATAATAAATTTTATTTTACTGTATGTATTTTTAAAATGTACTATTGCATTAGACTTTATATTAATTTGTAACATTTTAAATCATATTTGTAATTCATATTTATATCTTTGAAAATTATTGTACATAAACTGTATTTTTGACGATGCCATGAGTCTGGCTGACTCCTACAGCAGATAAATAAACAAACAAACTGTTATACATTATGCTTACATATAGTTATTTTAGTTGTTATTTTGTTCCTTCCATTGGGAAGGATGTCATGAGCTTAGGTTTTTGTACAGAAATTTGCAGTCATCTGTGATCATGCAGTAAGCTTAATCTTTAGGAGCTACTCTTCTATCTGGGAGGGACTCCTTCTAGGGCATCTGGTGATCTACTAGCCAGTGGATTCTGGCAGCACTTGTCTCAAATCCGTTTGGCTGCTTGTCATCGTTTGACCGCAGTTTGTGTGGCGGAGGCCTTCTCTCCCAGGTCCGCCTTGGCTGAGTAGTGCAAGGGCTTCGAAGGCTGCTGTTTGGGCTGAAACAGGAAAAAAGAAAGGTGCTTGTTAGTTGTTAAGTGGGATAATTCATGAGGCTTTCAAGATGTTCTTGGATGTGAGGCTCTGTAGGCTGATGATGACTTCACTCCAAGACATCATTCATGTTAGTAATAAAGTGGTTTTCTTATGCATATTCTAGGTAAATCGAGCTCCAAATTACAAAATACTAAGTACAATCTCAACATGAAATCAATATTAACTGGCTATATTGTTGTTTTATTTAAAAGGAATTAATAATTATCAATTTTAAGCAGATGCTGAAATATTAAAACAGTCAATAATTACAACCCACATCATAACATTTTTCATTGAATTGAACCAAAATTGCAAACACTTGTAAGTATACCAACAATCTCCATATGACAACTATGGTCTTTGGGGTAACCTTGTCCCATCACTTGATGACTGGACCCATTTTTCAGGTGGAGGCACCAGGAGGCGGTGTCCATTACCTCCAATGATAGGGTGATAGCAAAGATGACTGTGAGGCAAGTGGACGTACAGTTTATACCATGGACTCCGAACCACGTTGGGCATAGGGGACACTTCTAATGAGCTAGACAAAGGTGAAGGCCCAGATAGGGCTGACTTAAAATTGACAGCCCAGAGCCGGGAATCAAACTTGGACCCTCAGCATGAGAGTCACAAACGTAAGCACTGAGCTACCCTGGTGGCCATGTAAATCATTATTTCTATACTGATTTTGTTTATGATTGTGTCATGTTAGTTTACATTGGTAAATATATGATAATATTGGCTTTCATTAAATCTATGCACAATAAATACACCTAAAATAGGTCAACTTAATACTGTTAAGTGCATACATATAATTATAAATAAAATAAATAATTGTAACAAAATAAATTTGGGAAAGAAGTTAAAAACAGTTAATTGAACAAATATTTTACAGCGAACTGTAGCTCCTTTTTCATAATATTTTTTATTTAATCTAAATTGTATATCATCATCGTCGTCGTCGTCATCGTCATCGTCATCGTCATCATCATCGTCATCATCGTCGTCGTCGTCTCGTCACCACCACCACCACCACCACCACCGCCACCACCACCGCCACCGCCACTGCCACCTCCACCGCCACCGCCACCGCCACCATGTTTTCTTTAAATATTGTTAACTGCATTGCATTCTTTTGAAAAATACGGATTCTTATGTATAACTAACTTGTATTCCTAATTATTATATAATGTTGAAACATAACAAAACTATGAATGAGTATGAAAATTCACATGGTATATAAAGACACACACATACACAGAGATGTGTGCCCATGCATGCACATACACATGCATACATATGCATATTATTTTCTGTGTTCCAACCTTTGTTACATGTGTGGGTGACAGGAGAGTGTTTTCTTCTATTCTGGTAGTTCTCAGAACAAACATGCAGGTGTGCGGTTTCAGGTAGGAGTGCATAAAACACAACATTTCTTTGTTTCAGTTGAGTAGTTACTCTAGAAGAGTGTGTAGCTGAAGTTTTCTTCTCCTGTATGCTTTTGGGTGACCAGCATTACCTATGCAACATTTTATGTTACCATTTTTGCATAGTGTTGGCAAGAATTGCAAATACATTTGATTCCCTATATTGTATCTATATTTAAACAATATCCAACTCTAAAAGAAATTATAATAATTAATAATCTATTAATAAACACCAGTAAGACCATAGTAAGGGATATACACACAAAAGAAAATAAAGACTATTTAGCCCCAAAAGTTCAACTACTAAACCAGACCATTGAGAAATATATTCAAATATATTACATATATCAAATTGAACGCAGTGACTGTAGTCAAATTTATATTGTAAAACCAAAATAAATTTAGAAACTAGAGCAAAGGAACACTTTAGGCACATAGAATACAAACAATTAGAAAAATCAGCAGTTACCACGCATTTTTGGGAGAAAAACCACAACATAAATCCAGAACCAAAACTACTTAAACAGGCAACAGGAAAACAAGAACTGTCTACATGGAAGCAAATTTTCATTTCAAAAAAAGAAACAAAATATTCAATTTTGACATCCCCCAAAAATATTTGTTCAGCAAGTTCCTCGAACCGCTACCAGATGGGACCTCCGACAAAAATCGCCAGCTACACCACTGAGAGCCAGTCAATGCCTGGTTGACAATGGAGGAAAGTAGCGTCCGAAACATGTTCTGGGAAATTTAAAAGTAAGTATTGCTTAGTGTCATTAATCGATTCACCTTTAAATTTAATTTAAAATTTAATAGTTTGTTTTATTGATTAAAAACTAGAAGACGAAGGAGAATACAGATACATCAAAATTAGATAAAGCAGCTTTTAAATATATACATGGATATGAAAAAGTGATGTACTTGAAGGCTGAATAAAACTAATTATCAGGTAGAAGTTAGAAGTTATCAGTTAGAAGTCTCTGTTGTTTGTTATGCACTATGCTACACTGGTTGCTTTCAGTCAGCCATCATAATACTTCTTTTGAATTTCTAGAATTAGTAAAAGGTTCACATTTCTTATGAAAATGAATAACCTGAAATCGTCATTGTAACTCATTTAGATTAGATTTAGTCACAATCTTTTGGTTTGTGTAAAACAGTGTATTTAAGTATTTATTTCTCATCTTTCTTCTACATACAATTTCATTGATACATTGACATTTATAATATTTCTTTCACACAATAACAAAATGACTTATTCATATCTAACATACCCTTCCTACCTGCTTACCTTGAGTCTTGGTCTCAATATACATAACCCCGGGTTTTCCGTGTATTTAGGACTCTCCTCTTCCTTGTATCCCTTGTTCTAGTTTTTCAGCCCTTGTTAGTTATTTTTCATCAATCTTAATCATTTCTCTCTAACTTTCCCCTGATATTCAACTATAATTCTTACATTCTTTTCTCCTTTTACCAATAACATTTTCTTTATTATTAATACCTCCCCCCATCCCTAAAACTGTCCCACTTTTGTTGTCAAATTTGTTCTCTCCATATCTTTGTTTGTTTGCAATAAAGTACACTATGCCAATCTGTATCCTCTTCTCCACACATTGGGCATTTCCCTGTATCCTTTTCATATCTAATACCTTTCAAATTTCTAACTCCTGTCCTTGCAAAGGCAAATCCTTCTCGCCCTGTCTTATTACACACACCTATGTACTTCTCCCTTTCTCACACGGTCTTTATTTCCCTACATGTCCTCAATGATATTTTCTCCCTTACACTGGTAAATATAACTTGGCTATCTAAATCTTCCAGCCTTAATTCTACCTCTTTCCAAAAGACCTATAATAATACTCCTCATTTCTCCAAATATGTCCCATACCTATCTGTTCCATCAGTTCCCTTACTTTTTGCGCCCAAGACTCCTTCCATTTGCTTCTCATCTGCAAAAGAAAACATTCCTTGATAATATTGCTTTCCTCCAAATTGGCAACTCTGTGTAGATATTTCAATGCCCTTGAGACAATTTTAACCCTTGTTGAATGTCTTCCCAATTCTAATTGTGCTGCCCCATTGGGTGAAGCTACCGGTAAGCCCAAAATATATTTACAGAAGGATCTGTTAATAACATCCACCTCTTCCCATGCTTCATCCACTCCCCATATCTCTGCCCCATGCAACATCTTATTTTCTACTATGGCAGTATAGATCCTTTCTAGCCATTTGACATTATGTCAGGTAATTTCCTTAAACATATTCTTACAATACTCATGGCCATTTTACCTTTTGCTAGAGCCAATTTTTTCTGTTCAGTCCATTTACCATCACAGCTCAGTCTTATCCCCAAATAATCAAATCTCTATTTCTCTTCCATTTATCTCCCATTTCTCATCTTTACACAATCTTTACACAAACCTTTTTTAAAAACCATGATCTTCGGTAAAACTCTGTAAGAATTATGAAAATTAAGGATGTTGGAGACAATATTTTTTTGTTTATGTTTTACAATTATAAACAATATGTTATATTTACATATAATCCATATCGTCATTTAAAACATAATGTACTGCCATTCATATAATCCTGTATATTCAGAAGTTTTCAAACTGAGGCTACTGAGTCAATTAAGTTGGCCCTTACATATTTATTGTAAGTATATTGATATGCTTTTTGAGATAATCAATGAAGCAACCACAGATTTTATAATAACCATATATCATTCAAACCTCCATCATTTAGGTCTAAGTTTTGTACAATAGGCAAGAGTATATGTCTAACAGCTTATGGTTATCTATCCAAGAGCTTGTGGTAATTCAACATAACTGACATTGCAAAATATGCTTCTGAAGTTCTGAACTAATAATTATATTTGGTAATAGGGTTTCACATATTAGATGAGTTGAAACTTCAGTTTGTATTACAATTACTTTCTTGGAAGTGTTGAAAACAGTGTTGTTATAATAAATTAACTTTAAAGAGAGTCGATTAAAGACACTAGACAACACTTACTTTTAAATTTTTCCGGAACTAGTTTCAGAGGCTTTGCCTCTATCATCGGCCGGCATCAAATTCACTGTAGAAATAGAAAAAGACGAGCATTTACCATTTTTGGATCTAAAAATAATGAGGAATAAAAACAGACTAAACTTTGGCATTTACAGAAAACCAACACAGACAGACAACTACATAAAAGCTAATGGCTACAACCCAAGATCCCACAAACAGGCAATCTTCAATAGTTTAGCACACAGACTGGTAAACATCCCTCTCACAGCAGAAGAATACAAAACAGAATACAACAAAATAATTGAAATAGCACAAAAAAATAACTTTCCCAATTCATTAGTGGACAAAAAAGTGAGCTTAGCAAAAAAGAAGAAGCTACTAAAGGAAACCACAACTCTCTCATCTACAGAAACTAATATGATTTTCAAAAAATTCACTTACCATC
This sequence comes from Mantis religiosa, assembly GCA_030765055.1. Taxonomy (NCBI): domain Eukaryota; kingdom Metazoa; phylum Arthropoda; class Insecta; order Mantodea; family Mantidae; genus Mantis; species Mantis religiosa. Next base: position 26,444,423 of record CM060950.1, on the reverse strand, counting down.
CATGGGCCTATGATAAATTCAAAAAAGTCTTCAAAAAACAAAATATTCAACTAGCACCAGTCAACCATTTCTCCTTAAAAAACCTAATTTGCTCAAACATCAAAGATGCTATTCCATCAAACAAAAAATCTGGTATATATCAAATTGAATGCAATGACTGTAGTCAAATTTATATTGGAAAAACAAAAAGAAATTTAGAAACAAGAGCAAAGGAACAGTTTAGAAACATAAAATATAAACAATTAGAAAAATCAGCAGTTGCCACACATTTTTGGGAAAAAAACCACAACATAAATCCAGAACCAAAACTACTGAAACATACATCAGGAAAACAAGAACTATCCACATGGGAACAAATCTTCATTTCAAAAAATAGGAACAAAGTATTCAATTTCGACATCCCCCAGAAGGATTTGTTCAGCAAGTTCCTTGAGCCGCCACCAGAGGAGACCTGTGACAAGGTATCGTCAGCTACACCAACGAGAATCAGTCGAGAGCCGGCCGATGATAGAGGCAAAGCCTCTGAAACTAGTTCCGGAAAAATTTAAAAGTAAGTGTTGTCTAGTGTCTTTAATCGACTCTCTTTAAAGTTAATTCAGTTTGTATCTTTCCTACTTCTTTAATATGGTTGCCTATTAATTATCAGCTTTTTGACATGCAAATGGAAATAGTAAATCTATACTGTAACCTTTTCTGTGGCATAGCAACAAAGAATATAGGGTAGACAATTACATTTTGAGACAAAAATTGAAGAGTGCTTTTTCAAAACTTATAGATGCAAAATTTTATGAAATTGAGTTATACAGAGCACTGGCATAGTTTGTACCTTCTGCTTTGTTCTGTGTAATTAGATTATGCAAAGTTCGATTCATGTCCTGTGTAGAAGGTAGGGAATATTAGCAGTTTTTTCAAAACTCGATAGAGGCACTTGCTCAATTAAAACAAAAGTCAATAGATGCAATTTTATGACTTTATGATCCAGCGTGTAGTAACCTCAATTACAAGAAATGCATGTTGGCATTGACTGCCATCTCTCTGTTGTAATTCTTGGAATTCTCAATTGTTTCTGCAAGCTTTGTACACTTTTGCATCATTGGACAAATTCAGATTGTGCGCTTGGATTACATATTCATTTCTGAAAGCTTTATTATACTCACATGGCATTTTTATTCTTAGTTAACACACTGCACTGTACTATGAAAAATGGACAGGAGGTCAGATTGTGAAACTGCCGAGTCATTGAATTTGCCGGAGGTAGGAAGTGCAAAAACAAGGAAAGGAAATCAAAATGTAAGTCAAGGTAAGTTCATACTCCAGCAATTTCATGTTCACATGGTCTCGAGTGAATGTGTAATCTATGCATAATGATTCCATCTAAAACCCAGAACAAAGACGACATTTCCTTGTATACAAAGTTGGAAACTGAATCTGATAAAGGCTGCAGCCAGGTTGTCTCAGCTTTGCACCACTTCTTGTTGAAACTGGAAGAACGGATGTTTATTTTCAGACTCTTGCTCTAATGATGTTCATACTTATTGCTTTCCTGCAGAAAGTAAAAAAATTTCCCACTTTTCACATATCTACGCAATACATGGACACAATTATATGCCTCCCGATAGAGTTTTTGACAGAATCGATAAAAGTTAAGAAAAAAATAGAATATATTGTATCTTGAGCCCAGAGAGTACCATCAGATATTACAAAATCACGGTTTTGTGAAAGTGTTGTTCAAAGACTGGAAAATTAAGGACTTGAAAGAAAGTGCAAAACAAACACTGAAGTCAAAGCTTCCTTTCAAAATGAGTACCCAGTGAATCGTAACGTATTCCAAGCAATCAAAGGAAGACCATAAGTTATGTGTAGAAATTCAAAATACTTATTCTGCTTTGTCTGTGGAGGTGGATGTGATGAAACCACATAGCAAGTCCTGCAGCGAATTCCTGCTAGGATCTCAAAATGTTCCCAAAATTAATAGAGTAAGCAAAGAAAAGAAAAAGTATGTTGTAAATCTAGCTAATTTTTTTAAAATTCCAGCAACTGCAAAAGAATTTTATAAAGATGCACTAGGACATGCTAATAAATATTAAAGGTTACTTATTCATATTGTTTGAAATTTCTTTTAATTTATTCAATATGTTTGTTATATAAATAAAACAAAATATTATATTGTTATTGTGAATGTAGCAGTACTCAGTTTCTAAGTTTATACCTGATAAAAAATTCTAATAAACATTAATATGCTGGTTGTATGGTACATTATATATTATGAGAAGGTAAAAATAAATAACAAAATATTAAATACATAAATAAAAAGTAACAAAAACAATAAATGACATAAATAACAAAACTTCATGTGTTAATTTGCTGCTAACACTGAAAAGTTAATCAGCATCTATCGGCTTTTGAAAAAGCTCTGCATTTCCAAAACTCAAATTTTCACTAGCTAAACTAAGCTATTTGCTTCTTTTCACATTGAATGAGACAGTTTCAGGAAGGAGAATTGATTAATATAGTTGCTGTGCTAACCAATTGGTATTGCCAATAAATAGAAAGAAAAAAAAAACGTTTTTCTCAGAAATGTATTTTTTGCATCTATCAAGTTTTGAAAAACACTCCTTAATTGTTTTAGGTGAGTTTTTTAGTTTCTTATCAAATAAAAATAAAACTGCTGTTACTTATTAGATATAAATCATTTATGCATGATTAATATACTAAATAAATAAGCAGTGATGTAAATGCGCTATAGGCCAATCTAATTTTAAAATATGACATGATAACACTAATCCGAATTTGTAAATTGCTTGTTACATAGTCTGAGAACTAAGTGCCGAAACAACAAGAAACTTGATGTGGAAGCCTGGACCTGCTTCACCCAGTTTTGTTGTTGTTGTAATTTACGTCCTCCAACGTTAAGTCATATTGGACGATGAATGGAATGGATGAAATGATGCTCAAATGAGTTCGGGGTCCATAGAGCTTAGAGTTGCCCGACATTCGTCTTACAGGATAAGGGAAAATGACTTAAGAGGATGAGTGCCAGCCTTCAATCCATTAATGTATTTATTATGCTAATTGTTAAAAGGATTAATGTTTATGGAATTGTAGCCAACTGTATATTTATATTATTTTGACGAAGCCCAAAATTCTCTATGAATTCCTCTGGTTAATAAATATGAATATGAATATACTTAAGAAAGAGGTACCTTTTTTGCTGCACAAAGCTGTTGCTTTTGGTTGCATACCTCCTTATGTGTAATTTCTGCTTATGCTAAAGCAATACAGCAAAATAATATGGAGGTGGACTGCTAAATTCTTTTCCTTCCATAGTCTGCTTCCTTGCTTTGTCTGCTTAAAACAGTATACTGAATGATATTGTGTGTGGTCCCTTTACCGCACTCCTCGTGCACATTATCAGTGTTGCCTGGTCAGGGCAGACTGGTCTGTGGTCGACCTACTCCTTCAAGAGTAGCATGAGCATATCTTCCAATGACATAATTAATTTCTTAGTGTATCTGTGACTTTCAAATATATTTATGTTAATCATATTCTTATTGGTTTAATATCGAGAGTATAACCTTTGACTCCATTCTGTTTTTATAAAACATTAATTAATAGAACTAAGCTTTAGATAAAGATATATTCAGAATCTGAAGTATGTCAGTTTGATTTGATTCTAGATTATTTTCAGAAAAATATTAAACAGACAACAAATTTCTAAGTAATCAACACCCAAAATACAAATGGTGTAGTTTTTGTAATCCTAAGGAAACACTTTATAGCTACTACTGTATTTAATCCTGCAGTACTGGGGCACAGACTCATAGTCCACATAAAAATATTTTTTATTTCTCTTTAGGCTCATAGAACTTATTAATCCCATGAACCAAGAACCATCCTATAATAAGCAGTTTATATTTATTTCTTTGTTTCACAGAAATTTGTGCAGTAGTTCTGGATTGGTCAACAATTACAGATTAAGAGTCCTGTGCAAGCAATGACACCAACAATTATGCGCATTGTTGTCATTGGTGGTAAAGGTGGACTACTATAGGCATATAATAGTTTATTCTCAAGGATTCTGTTGATTTTAAAGTTTAATTTTCTATCAGTTACATATTAAATTATAGATGAGTTGTATTTTTTACACATCAGCTTCACTTACGTACCTATACCTATACCTTTGCCGTATCAGCTATATTGAGTCCCAATAGAGCTGAAGATGCAAACAATAGTTCATGAAACATGACCTCAATGTAGGTATGTAAGTGAAGCTGATGTGTAAAACATACGACTCATCTATAATTTAATATATGTTTCGCTTCACTGTGGTGTTCCAATACAGTAAAATTTAATATAATTTTGAATCGAAATAATACTCAATGCTCCACTTTTTGCTAGTATTTACCTAAAATGCGTTTTGTTAGGAACTTCCTACCATCATCAGCTGTTGTTGACTAATAAATGTTGGTTTGGTGAACTCACTGGAAGCAATAGGTGCATTTCTGTTGGTATCTTGATGAACTTGAAGTTTGAGTTTTCTTCAAAGGTAGTGTCGAAATTAAAGTCTTTCATATTTCTTTATGAAGACTTTTTCCCACGTGGTTAATGCATCTGGATCTTGGACACTTTTTAATAAGTAGATTTGTCGTTCCATATCATGATTCTCCTTACAAAAATGGCACGCTACTGCCGATTTATCTATTTCTTTGTTCCTGATTTTCCTAAAATGCTCTTTAAGCCTAATGTTCAAGTTCCTTTTTGTTTCTCCAATATAAAATTTGTCACAGCCTTTTCAGTTTATCCGGTACACACCTGATTTTTTTGTCTGTGGGTATCTCCTTTGTATTATGTGATTTCAAAATGTGTTGTACACTAAATTTGTTCTGTGGGGCCAAAGTAATAATGTGCTCTTTGAAGACATTTTGGAAAAGGTGTGTAGCTCTCGGATGATATGTAAATTTTCTGTATGAAGTTTCATTGCAATTGTTTGATTTCGACACTACCTTTGAAGAAAACCCAAACTTCAGGTTCATCAAGATACCGACAGAGACGCACCTATTGCCTCCAATGAGTTCACTAAACCAACGTCCATTACTCGATAACAGCTGATGATGTTAGGAAGATCCTGACAAAATGCATTCTAGGTAAATACTAGCAATAAGTGGAGCATGGATTATTAGTTCGACTCAAAATTATATTAATTTTGTTGCTTCATTGTATCATATTCCTTACACATTGGAATACAGTAAAATTTAATTATTAGTTATATGTTTAGTTATATTCAGATCAGTGGAATCTTTTATTTGTTTACTTTTTTGCAAAATGAATCCTTATGAAGTTGAGTATGAAAGAATCAGGAAGATTGCTTTTGAGGTTCTAATAGAGCAATATGAAAAAGATGGTGACTGAAATGTACAGTATGGGATCAAGCTCTGTATGGTTGGGAGGAATGCAATCAAGTTTACGTTGAGTAAAAATGGCATTAGGGAGGGGAGGGAAGTGCTAGCAGCCAGATAGACAGTGGCATTTGCTGTTTTCAGTGAATGCATAAAACTGAACACTGCAAGTAAATGCCAAACCACATTAACAGGCATTACCTGACTAATCATGTAGTATAACTACATTTGAGGATAACCTTTTCACTAATGTACATTTAATTTAACTTAATTCAAAATGCCTAATATTGAGAAAAAATAAGAAGGCCTCTATAACCGTTGTTATTCACTTTCACATCACAGCAGTCATGCTAGCTCTTCCTTATCATTGTCACTGAAAATATGTTTATTGTTGTCACTGTCACCAGTGGAACTATCATCATTTCTGCTGCCATATTCACAGTGATGTAATCTGTAACACCCAACACGATTCTGTTATCTTTTTTTTTTTTTAATATTCAGCTTCTGTTTCTTCCACTTCATTACTTTCTTCCTTTTTTCTTGAGCGATGAACTTCCAGAAGCGAAATACATCTTCATTCCTAATTTCTTTCTTACAATTAATGCCATATTTCTGCAAGAAATTCAGTATCTCTTTCTTGGTGGAATGTATGTTTGGGCACTTTTCAGATAAGGACCCAATGTCGAAAATTATAACTGAAGAAGGTGGGATGTGTGGAATAAACATTTCTTTCAACCATTTCTCAAAATTTTGGTGATTCATTTGGCCATAGTAGTCCCCACTGATGCTTCCTGTCTTATAGAGCAGTTAAGCTCCATTCATAAAACCTTTCTTCCCTTCAGCATCTATCATAAAAGAATGAGGCGATTGCCTGCAGTGTAACTTCTGAAACGTCAAAAACTTCATCAACTGCCAGATCCTCTTCATGGTTAAGTTACTGTCAAACCAAGTTTCATTTAAATAAATGAAATTTCTGCCAGATTCCCGAGAACTTTTAATATGTATAAGGTACTCATGCCACTGTAGAATTTCAGGATTCTCAATAACAATTTTCCATTTGCTTCTTGATTATCTCCACTTGAAGTCAATAGTTTTTATAACTCTTAGCAAGAAAAAGTATCCTCTACTTATCAATTGGATGGAGTTTCTTTGCTTTTGAAATTACTTCCCACATTTTGTAGAATTCCTGAACAACTTTTCGGATAACACCCTTATCAAATTCATCCACACTTATTGTTTTTTTTTTTTCGGTGTACTTCTCTTTTCCTCAGTTTTGAAAATAAAATGGCAACTCCACTTTGCTCCTGAAGTTGTTTCCTGTCCTTTCTAATCTTCAGAATAAAATGTTCTGATTTTCCACAATGGTCTGCTGCACTTGTCTGTAACATAGGTGGTAGAGTGTCTACTTCATGCAGAAAAAACTATTCTTGTTGTTGCACAAGTTATTGTTTTTTCAAGAGGTTCTCAGTTCAAAGCTTGGTCGGGTTAAGTTTTCTAGATAAAGTTTTCTCCAGGTTTTCCCCTTATCCTGAAAGTGGAATGTATGTTAACTCTAAGCTGTATGGACCCTAGGCTCTTCTGAGCATCATTTCATCCATTTCATTCATTGTCTGATATGACTTACATTGGAGGACATAAACTACAAATATTCTACTGTCCCCTGTGTTGCCTGCTTGGGTGGGAAATTTAAGGACTTTTGCCTGGATTTCTTGTGGCATATCTCTGTTATATTCCAAATCAACTGATGAGCCTCACTATGTATCACAAGATTTCGTTTACAAGTGGCCTCTGATGAATCCTCAGCCATAAATAAATTAAATAGCTTGGCACTTTTAACAAACAAATGCTTAGAAGTGAGAGCACCGCCACTGGTGCTAGTGTGAGGAACAATAACAATCTAACATGATAATTTCTTGCCACAGGTCACCAGCTTACCCTAACTGACTACCCTGCATCTCACAACTACACAGAGCATGGTCCCACACAGTAAAATCTGCACCTAGTGTAACAATATGTGTTTGCGTGCAGTTCATACTGCTTATGGCATTATTGTACAGTATTTGTTTATTAATCTGAAAAACATGTAACATATTAAAAGCCTTAATATTACAGTATAATTGGATAGGATATATTTCTTAGAAAATTTGAATTCAAATATGCTAAACTGTATATACTGTTACTTTGTTGTTGTTTACAGATAAATCCATATTTTTCTCGATGTGGATTCACATTCTGCAACAACTACTGAGTGCAAAACATTACATATTACTGCAGTATTAAGAGCCATGCACAGCAAGTAACAGCCCTTGAAAATAAAGCATATTAGAACAGGAGGTTACATTTAAAATGTAGAAATGATTTATATGATAGAAAGAAATCTATCTCAGGGAAGCAATGACACAATGAAAATGTGATGTATGATTAAGGATGCCAACCAGCACAATGCTGCAGCTAGGTGTACATTATATGATCAAAACGATCTATCTAAATTTCAGTCGTATTGACTCTGTAAAAAGAAAGAAGGAAAAATAGAAGTGATATTGAACCTATTTATTTTCATTCAAGATATTTCAATAGATATTTTTTCTACACATTTACTCTCATGATCTTAACCCAAGGTTAGGTGCGTGGATGACAGGTGTCATCCATTGCTTTTCTCCTAAATGTTTTATGAAATCGTTTAGTACTATGCATATGTGGCTCTGTGTACCTCTCATACAAATGTATAACTACAATTCAGTCTAGCCTGAGCAACTGCTCTCAAATGTTGTGTTTGTGGTGAACCAATTCTCTGGTGTGGATGACCATTGTCATCCACTTGCCCAATTGCGTTCCACTGTAAGTACCTATTTGTTTAATTGAAAAACTCTTTGTAGTCGGTTTTTAACACTTTGTCACTTACATTTTTATATTATTGAGGGACTAGTTTTGGAAGCCATTGCATCCATCATCAACCTGGAAGGTCCAAATGAGCTGAGTTGATTTTTGAAAATTGGTTATATATAGGATAGTTTGTGAGGATTGTGACAAATTTTATATTGGTTTGACAAAAAGAAGTTTAAAAACTAGATTAACAGAACACCAAAGGAATATAAAATATAAACAAACAGAAAAATCGACAATTACTGTTCATTTCTGGAATGATAACCATCACATCGGAGAGGAGATTAAATTACTTAAATCACTGAAAAAAAAAAAAAAAAATTATTATAAAAGCATTCCACATATTTTAAATTTTGACATGCCATCAGTAAAATGGTCAATTGAACTTATGTAAAAATCTTCTGAGATAGGGAGCCAATTACAAGAGATCCGACAACAACCAATTATGATGATAGTGGTCAGTCATTAATCAGCTGAGGATGGGACTCAATAGTTCAGAAAACGTTCCTGATGTTTTAAATGGACATGAGTGAAGGTTCAGGTTCTAAAAGGTATGAATCAAGTTTAAGTTTTGAAGCTAGCAAAGTATGGTGTGAAAATGCCTGCCTTTGTGGATGCAAAAGCAGCATTCACCATAAATCTTGAACCATATATGGGGGTATAACCTGAAGACCCCTATCAGCAAAGCAGTAGTTCTGAAGAAATTGTTTTGCAATTAGTTGAAACTATCAGTGGGACAAATATAAACATCACTGGTGATAGATGTTAAACTGATAAACTCAATGCTACGGCCATGATTAGAACCACAGATCTCCTGGTTTCTGTCCAGTCGCTCTTAGCCATTGAGCTACCATGGCCAACTTGCCATCATGATATTAAATTCTCTAACTGACTCATGTATTTTTCCCAGTAAACCACTAGGGGCTCTCGTATTTGAGATAATCCCTTGCTTCATCATTTAAGTTAACTGTGGAAATTAATCATTCCTTCACACTAGCCGTGTATAGGCTAAGGTTTTGGATAGATAGAGCCAAACTGGAAAACTCAATGCCACTGGTTATCATTGGTGATAATTGAGGAGCACTTTTTCAAAACTCGATAGATGCAACAAATGTGTTTCTGAGAAAAATGTTCTTTTTATTTATTGGCAATACTAATTGGTCAGCACAGCAACTATATTAATCATTCAATTCTCCTTCCTGAAACTGTCTCATTGAATGTGAAAAGAAACAAATACCATAATTTAACTAGTGCAAATCTGAGATTTGAAAATGCAAAGTTTTTTTCAAAAACCGATAAATGCTGCTAAACTTTTCTGCATGAGAGAGAAATTAACACATGAAGTTTTGTTATTTTTGTCATTTATTGTTTTTGTCACTATATATTTATGTATTTATTATTTTTTTATTTGCTTTCAACTTTTCATAATACATAATGTATTATACAAGCACATGTTAATGTTTATAAAGATTATTTGATTAGGTATAAACTTAGAAACTAGGCACTGCTACATTAACAATAACAATATATTATTTTGTTTTATTTATATAGCAAACATATTGAATACAAAGAAATTTCAAACAATATGAATAAGAAGCTTTAACCTTCATTGGAATCTTCTAGTAAATCTTCATAAAATTCTTTTGCAGTTTCTGCAAGTTCAAAAGATTTTGCTAGATTTTGAGACTCTTTTTCTTTTCTTTGCTCACTATCAGGAGGCATATAACTGTGCCGACATATTGGGTAGACATGTGAAATGCGGGAGAAACTTTTACTCTTCTCCACGAAAGCAATAAGCATGAACATCATCACACTATTCTTGTTCTGACTAGAGCAAGAGTCTGAAAATAAACAAAAGGTAAACGGAGTGTTAGTGGATCCTTTCTTGCAAAGAAAGAAGTGGTGCAAAGCTGAGGCAACCTGGTTGCAGCCTTTAGCAGATTCAGTTTCCAGCCATGTATACAAGGAAATTTCTTTGTTCTGGGTTTTAGATGGAATCATTATGCATAGATTATACAGCACACCTGCCTTGCATAGAATCGCTAACAGAAAGTTTAGGCAGTGGTTGATTCTGCTGCATATCAAAGCAAATAGTGATTGCCTCGGCATTTTCCTCTTTCAATAGCTGATAAAACCTTTTTGAACCCAACTTGTGCAGTCTGTACATGGTTCTTAGTTCGTCTTTCTTTTCCATGTCTGCCTCTGTCTTAATCTTCATCAGTTCCATTTTGCATTTGGAGCATGTGTCAGTGTGTGGTGTAGGGAATGAAAAATTGAAGAAGCTGTAAAATATGCGTTTATATTTTGACAATAAGCAGACTGGTAGATTTCTTAATCTTCTCTCTTTGCAAAAGTTGTTCTACATTTTTCAGATATCAAGTTATGGAGGTAAATATCCTCTCCTCAATTTTGCTCTTCCATAGTGGCTTTCTCTATATCTGTACTTCTTAACGTCTTGCTTTATAGCAGCAGAAATGCCCTTCTGTAATATTCATGTTTTGTCACTTCCTCTGGTTTCCTTTGGTGCATTCTCAGATAAGTTCAACTTTCTAGCCAGGAGGGATAATCTATCTTTTGACACCCCTGTGATTCTTTGGAAGCTTGCAGTGAATACTGACAATACTCGGTTATCATTAGTTCTCACACTGTATTTAATGCTAACAGTCTGCTTCGTATGCGGAGCTTCTTTCTTCATCACTCTGGGATTAGGAGATGCAATACGCATATATTTCATAAGGAATTTATCTTGATCTATTTTATTTAGCATGGAAAGATGATGATGAAATCTACTTATATCATTATAAGTCAAATCAGCTACATCACAGAGCTTATGTCTTTTACTTTTAGGTTTTCGTGGAGTACACTTGACAATGTGAATATGAAATTACTGGAGTATGAGCTTTCCTTGACTTGCATTTTGATTTCCTTTCTTTGTTTTTGCAATTCCTACCACCCGCGGATTCACGACTGGTACAGTTTCACAATCTGAGCTCCTGTCCATTGTACATAGTACAGTTCAGTCTCACAACTAAGAATAAAAATGCCATGTTTTTGTTACTATGGAATACAGTTGATTTAAAATGATAGTCAATTGTTTGACAACCAGTCCATACGAGGTGGACTTCTAACTCCATTATGCTTGTATAGTCAGAGATAAAAAGTGAATAACAGTTTCCTATTCGGGTAAAGCAGAGATATCAAAACAAAATATTACAAGAAGTGTCTCGAAAATTAACTGCAGCACAAAATATATGTGTGACATAAATTTTAAACTGATTTAAATCTTTATATAGGTATTAATATTCTTTTCATATCACTTGTAGAAACGTCGTCAAGAACTATAAACTTCTGAGAGTACTTTTGGTACCTTCGGGCTATATATTTACTCATTGCTTATGAGGGTATGTTAAACAAAATTGATTATTTTGAGAATCGAAATCAAAAATCCTTTTTTAAGAAACGCAGTAGGCTTTCTATTAATCCGCAATTAATATTTTAGATTTAATATAATCTTTTCAAGTCCTCATTTCACAAGTTTAGAACTTACAGAAAGTGGCCCGCCTCGGTAGCATGGTGGTAGCACGTCTTCCTCACGTTCAAGAGGTCCTGAGTTCGTATCTCGGTCAGGGTAAGTTACATGGATAAGGTTTTTCTGGGGGTTTCCCTTACCCAAAAGACAACTGTCAGGTAACTCTAAGCACCATTGGCCCTAGACTAATTTGAGCACCTTTTCACCCATTCCATTCATCGTCCAATAGGACTTAACGTTGGAGCACGTGAATTTAAAAAGAAAAAAAATGACAGAAAATGAATAGCAAGGTTGGTTGTTAACATTCCGTTTTTATGTTATGTTGTTCACAGATAGGCAGACAGACCAAAGTTGAGACAGGGAGACAGAAAGAAGTACACAGTTCTTAAAAACAGGTTATTTTGCGTGCAGTAGTAAATCTGAATCCTTTATTTGTGCTCAATACCTGATGTCGAATTATTAACTGTAATAAAATACTTCGAGTGTTTACTCTGATAGTACACAAAGTAATAAACGACAATCGACACGAAAGATTCATGTTGATGTAACACATACTTTTGTTTTAATGTTATAATTAACCTGGAAGTAATGACAATCATTTTAATTTGAATGGTTAAACAAAAGTCTGATATGCTGACTGTAGCTCACGTAGCGGAAGTAAAGCCTTTTCTGAATGTGCAATATGTAAAATTCTCTAACTTGATAAACAGACTTCTCAGCAATATTACATTGTGTATAGACACATAATAGATTGGGATATTGAGAACCACATATAGTAAAGAACGTCCATATGAAATGAAATGAGAAAAAGACGTGTTCTATTAGTAGCATTCCTGTAACCTTACCCACACCTTGTTACTCACTACCTTGTTCCGAGCACGAATTTGTTTGTTTAAAGTATATTGGTTTATACTGATATACAGATGATCACAATAATAAATTATTACCAACAGCTTAAAAATTATTATTGCAATTGTCACACTTGAAATTGATGTGAAACTATGTACACAGTAATTTGTTAGAATCGAATAAGTAAACTCTCACGGATGCAATTCGGGCATTTCGTGTAGTATATAAGAACGGCTGACGTGACACACTAACGGGGAGGTCCGATGCTACAGGGTCACTCTTAGGAGTTTAAATATGCATAGAGAAACTCTTAAGGCTCATACTCGGCGCGAAATGCGACACCGGGCCACGGTGTACAAAGTGGCACTAACCCATGTAGCGACTATGACTTCCCTTTTAAACAATTTTATAACCTTTTTCAATATTCTTTTTTTGCTATTCAAACTTTTCTGTTTCGCAACCTTCTCTTAAAGATACTGTGCAGAAAATGGACACTTGTACCACATTCTCTATCAAAGACACCATACAGCCCCTGGCTACTCTTTGGGACTGCAGAGCGTCATCTCATCTCGAGTCACACTACCCTCCTGTCGAACTTACACGACGTCGGTGGCTTCTGAACATCCAATCCAATTATCACCTCCTCGGTCGAGGAACGCATCGCTGAGCGCAAGGCTACGTCCAGTAATGCCTCTTTTGCTACAACTAATTTTCTTTTATTTTGTTAAATATTTTAATATATGAAAACATTTTATTACATCATTGAAGAAAGCAATTTGCAGGGTATGCGAAGAATGGGTTAAAGAAAACTATGTTTTTAGTTTATTATTATTATTATTATTATTATTATTATTATTATTATTATTATTATTATTATTATTATTATTATTATTATTATTATTATTATTATTATTATTATTATTATTATTATTATTATTATTATTATTATTATTATTATTATTATTATTATTATTATTATTATTATTATTATTATTATTATTATTATTATTATTATTATTATTATTATTATTATTATTATTATTATTATTATTATTATTATTATTATTATTATTATTATTATTATTATTATTATTATTATTATTATTATTATTATTATTATTATTATTATTATTATTATTATTATTATTATTATTATTATTATTATTATTATTATTATTATTATTATTATTATTATTATTATTATTATTATTATTATTATTATTATTATTATTATTATTATTATTATTATTATTATTATTATTATTATTATTATTATTATTATTATTATTATTATTATTATTATTATTATTATTATTATTATTATTATTATTATTATTATTATTATTATTATTATTATTATTATTATTATTATTATTATTATTATTATTATTATTATTATTATTATTATTATTATTATTATTATTATTATTATTATTTTGCTCTCTCTCTTTATGGGTCCATCTTAAGGGTGAAAGTATGCTACAACGTGTAGTGACCTTAGTTTAATGTTGCTTTTTTTAAATTTATGCTCTTCATTCCGTTACATAAGTAATTACTGATTTAACTGCATGATACACGGTTTTCTACTAAAAGCAGTTCTTTGGTTATTGGATCCATACGTGTTGAGATTGGGACTGTGAGACCATTCAGTAAATCCATTCATTAATTTGATACCGCAGCGTTTAATCATAGCAGGTTTAAGGCTTCTTTATTCTTGTGTTTTTTATTCCTGTTTCATTAGTAATCATTGGTTGAACTCTATGATTTTGGTTCACCGATGAAAATAGTTCTTGCATGTTGAGTTGGTGTCTGTGGGACTATTCAAAATGGCAAAACATACAGTGCAAAATATCTCTTCTTTCTTTAGATGTCTGATTTACATAACTATTATAAGGGTGATTCTGATTGGTTAAACGTTAACTGATTTCGTTAAAGTAGAGTTTATTGTTACACATACTAAAATATATAGAACAAGGGATTTGGATTCGCAGATGTAAGAGGACGCCAAATGCAAATTTTTGAAAACAAATATCTATCCCAATTCACAAAAACCTTACGTCTGCGTTAACTGTATGACATATAGCTGATTTATTGAAATATGCAACTCTTTGCCGAAAACAGAGAGAGAGAGAGAGAGAGAGAGAGAGAGAGAGAGAGAGAGAGAGAGAGAGAGAGAGAGAGAGAGAGAGAGAGAGAGAGAGAGAGAGAGAGAGAGAGAGAGAGAGAGAGAGAGAGAGAGAGAAAGAGAGAGAGAAGAAAAGACACACACACAAGCCCGCCTCGGTAGCGTAGAAGGTAGTGGGTCTGCCTCACGTTCAAGAGGTCCCGAGTTCGACTGTCGGTTAGGGCGAGTTACCTGGATAAGATTTTTCCGGGGGTTTCCCTTATTCCAAAAAGTTCGAATGTCGGATAAATCTACGCTCTGGACCCTGGGTACATTTGACCATTATTTCATCCGTTTCATTCATCGTCCGATATGACTTAACGTTGGAGGATAAAAAAAAAAAAAAAAACAGACACACTGTGTCTGTTGAACAGCCTGTTTTTCTGCAATTAACAACTATATAATTCCAATCAAAGCCATTGTCATATTACGTATGGTAGAGATTCTTTGAAATGTAATTGGAATGTACTATGCTACCTTTTGTATGTCAATTATGTGCTTTTTGAACATTTAGCATTTGTTGACCCTTATAGCAACTCTTACCCTAATATTGTTTTGAATGTCATAGCACGTCCGTGATTCCCTAGATGTCGTTCGCAGTCGTCCTGTAAGTAGATATTGGCTGTAAACAGCACTTCAGTGCATCATAAGTAGGCTTCAGATATGGTTGCGATTTGGTTGCCGTATGGCTGGAAAATGGTTGCGTGCCTCCCCTGCCACTGCTAGTCATCCACACCAAGCAAGCAATAGTACAAATACCACCTGTTCTAAAGATACGAAGTCCGACAGCTGTTAGCTGAAGAAACATGCCGAAAGCAACCAGTAGGAAACGTGCCTTACTTGAAAATACATTGTCATCCATTGCAATAGTCCACGCATATAAATCGCAAATAAAATATTATTATTTTATCTATCACAGCACAGACTGTGTAATCAAAATGTATGCTTGCTAAAAAACTGTATACTTATTTTTGTGCCCACCTGTAACTATAGCGTACACTATCTCAATGCACAGTGTGCACAGTAGGCCGTGCAAGTTTACCCGTTGCACGCCGGAATAGTCTACCGTGCACTCCGTAGCCTTCAGAGCAGTGGGAGAATGCCCATCTTGCAATTTAAATGCACAATTGATTGTGCAACAATAATAATCGAACTGTAATATGAAAGACATAATTGTTATATAAATTGTTTTAATTGTTTCTTTCATTATCATTCAACTATGTACCTCTATCTTAATTAAAAACAAATGAACAATAAATTGGCAGTTTAAACAAAATGAAAATAATTGACAATCTACTTACAATACAGCAGTATTAAATAACAGCTCTAAGAAAAGCAATAAGCACAACATATTACCCAGAAGTGGAACCTAGTTTTCTAAATTTTTGTTGTCTCCTTTGACACACTAGGTTTTCAAAATTAGATATCAATATTTGTGCAGCAGCTAGTCTAAGTTGACATTTTAAGTTCTGATCCAACTATTGAATTCTGCAGCGGTTTTCGTTTAATTTCATTAGCGAGAAAAATTGTTCGTATATATTGTATATATATATATATATATATATATATATAGAACATACTCAGAAAACGAGCGGCATTTCTATGTAATCGAGGAAATGTGTTTCTTGGAAAATGTGAATAGAAATCACTCAAACTAATTCTATTTTGGAATTTATTTTTCATTTGACGATTGCATTGCAAATCGATAAGTTCAAGTTGCAATTCAGATGGAACATCAACATCTGTTGAGTAAGGCTCAGCAAATATTTGGAAAATTGGCTCTAATTGCAACACGTCTTGAAACCTTTTCTGAAATTCTTGGTTCAACTCTCTTAATATTTGAACATATTCTTGCTACTGCTGAACTGTTGAAAGCTTTGGGAAATGTACTAAGTTCTTTGAGGTTAACTGCATTTCCCATAATGATAGTTTCATTTTGAATGCTCTGATACTATCACTTTCTATAAAAATGAAGCACTCTTCCCATGAAGGCATAACTGTAGAAGTAGATGTCCTACGTGTCACATTACATTCTCCAACCGACATTATGTTTACGAAAACAAACCGCAAGAGACAACACTGCTGTCCAATTCCGCGTCTTGTCTCAAACTGAAGTCGCACGGCACTTGTGGCAGTGCACAGTGCTACGTCGTTTGCTCTAGCACAAAATCAATCCAGTTGGTGACCGCTGGCGTACACAGCTCATGCTAAGTAGCGCACGCGACTACTCTTCTCCACTTCCCTGGTTTGTATACAACGTAAGCAGCAATATAATAGAAGCTAGCATAACCTAAAGTCATATCCGAGGCCCAATCATAAGCAAGTGAATGGTACACATTGTTATTGTGTAGTTGAAAAGTTTGAAATGGGTAAAAGAGGGAGCTTTCAGCAGAAAAACACATGTGTAACTTTCGGTCTTATGTTGTTAAATCTGAAATAATTGATTTTTAGACCCACGTACATATGAACTTTTTTACTATTTTGATGTCAAAAACACGTCCCCTAAATATATGACACCAATAAAGTTACATCCTGTATATAATAAAGGTTTGTAGATCTAGAGAATAAAAGAATATTAACAATATATATATTTGCTTCCCATAGTGACTATTTTCACCATAAATATACGGAACGCAAAAATTAGCATGTAGGGAGCTTTCTGACCATATGAGAGCTAAGATAAAACAGTAAAATATTTATCGATGTTTATCCTAATTTACCTTACCCCTTCCTATAACATTATTAGGAGGGAATCATATGAGAGTTGAGGGAACTGACCATGATAGCTTAATTAGAAGAACTGTTCGAAGATCCTTTGTTCAAACCGAGGATACCAAAAGTTATGTCTTAATCGGATACAGCTTTTCTGCTGGTCAGAGCTGTAACAGCTTAATACAAACTGTTAATGGAGAAACTACTATATGACTATTATGATCATTAATTTCACACTTATGCAGATATATGAGGAACAAATTAACAGCGTACATCCAGCTTTTAAAGAAAATATTCCGAATATTTATCTAAGGTTAATATTACAAAATAAATAGAAACAAGTGTAAAGAAACAGCAAGTTAATAAGGAAAATGAACGGATCCTATATAGTTGGTGGAGGGTTTTGTTATGTTCTACCTCTAGATTCCACTACACCACCAAACACTATATATCTTGAAACTCGGAGGAATTCTGCCGGCAATAACCCTGGACAATTGCTTAACAATTTAAGACGGGGAGGATGTAATAAAGCTAATTAATGGCGTGTTTTCCTTCCCAGTAATAATAAAAAGCTGGGTTGGTGTACTACCTTCTACCTGATTGTGCACCAACCCATTCAATTGAGAAAACTGTACACAATAGCTTGACCGTTGACTCTGCAGTAAATTAGTGTATGTACCACGGCAGTTGTTGTCATTAACTATACTGCAAACGAGAGTGTATTTGAACTCCAAAATTATTATCTTAAATATTGTAACAAAAGCGAATCATACAGGTTATTATACTGTTTTCAGCTTGCATAATTAAAGCCATTGCTGTTTATACACAGGTCAGATAATCTCTCGAACTTTAAAGTCGAGTCTGCAAATTACAAAATTCAAGTTTCATCCACTAATTAGTCACAGAGTAAAAACAAGAGCAAAATATTCGAACTAATATAATAAGCGAATAAGTCAGAGTTAGGTAACTGTAAATATTCAACAAATATTATAGTCATACCTAAAATAATTGCCTTTTATGTCAAGAAAAAGAAAGAAAAACCTTATTCTGCACTTGCGCTTCTTTTTAACAAACTTATTCATTCCTGTACACAGGCAAGATTAATTATTACAAACTAAGATGCAGTAAGCTTAGAAGGCAAACTAGGCTTGAAAGTAATAGATAAAGAGATGGTCTATTTTGAACATATTAGCAGTGTTTTAATGAGGTGGAATTAATTAAATGTTTTTTCCCTTTTAACTGGACGTTGTAAATGCCTTGTTACCAGAACTGAACCGGTATAAAATACTACAGCTATTATGTGTTTCAAATTGGAACAGTTCTCGCCTGTAGTGAATCAGATGCGCTAGAGCCTTCAGCGTTGCCACCTCGTTATCCCCACTCTGTTTTATATTTCCCTCTCTCTCTCGCACACTTGCGAGTGTTCGTGGTACTAGACGTAAGGAAACGCAAACTGAATTTTCCAAAGTTTTATAATAATGCAGTTGTTGAAATCACAACATATTTAGTTTAAAGTTTTTTTTTTATTATTTTATTTTATCCATCGATCAGCAATTATGCTAGTTTAAAGTTAATTATAGTTTATGAATTACTTATTTGTCTAATCCAACGAAAATACCAGTGGTACGTCCGTATAGCTGTGAATATTACTGACGTTAAAAGGTAATTTTTTGTCATTGTCTTCAACGTCTGAGCACTGCAAATGTATGATGATAGGTTCCAAAATATTGTTACGTGCTATTTATTTCCAAAAGTGGTCTTCTTGTAGTCGTCTTCTTCACCCCGGACGCATTGAGCATCATTTCACCCATTTCATTCATCGTCCGATGTGACTAAATGTTGAAAAAATAAATAAATAAAACCTCCCAGCTCTGGTTGGAGACTTCCGCACAGCTCTTGGTCTGACTAATTGGGACCCTTGGGCCCCTTTGGCCTACTGCGATTTTCTCATTTCTTCCCTTACTCCTGAGGATGCTAATTAGCAATGGGCCTGTGTAGATGTCCCAGTGGGTGAGGTTTTTCTCTCCGTTTATAGCCTAAGTCCTTGAGCTGTTTACTCTAGCTGGCCAGGATGGCATCGGGGTGTCTACAGAACTCCACCCAAGTTTCTCCACCCGTATATACCCAGTTTCCCATGTGTGTCAGATGACAAACTCAATCCGATCAGCTTCCCAACGGATTGGACTGCGATGTTCGGCTCCTCGTTCGTCTGATACAGTCAGAAGTACCACGAGTGCTAAGCCTCCGCATAACACGTACCGCTGTAGCTGAAGGGATAGGAACCCCTTACTTTTTTTTTTTAATTTACGTCCTCCAACGTTAAGTCATATCGGACGTTGAATGGAATGGGTGAAATGACGCTCAAATGAGCCCAGGGTCCATAGAGTTCGTCTTTCAGGATAAGGGAAAACCCTGGAAAAAACCTTATGCAGGTAACTCACCCTGACCGAGATTCGAACTCAGGACCTCTTGAGCGTGAGGCAGACACGCTACCACCACGCTACCGAGGCAGGCTAGGAACCCCTACCGTACAGGAAATATGAGACATGTCAATGTGGAGCAGAGTTAGCTGACTTAACAATATTTGATAAAGTATGATCGACCAATTCCAAAACCCCCCAAAAAAGGGTGCTACAAGAATAATAATTAATATAATGTAATTATGCTCATATTAGAAACTTTGCATTTTATTTTTAGAAACAGCGGAGGTCGGAAAGATATTTTATTGCTTATTTCTGATAGAACAATAAAAGAAATGTGCCAAGATAATACTTAAATGGAAGGAAATATCTTTTTTATCATCGTGGTGCATCCCCCCTCAAAGCAGTTACGCTCTGTATATCGTCTCCTGCGATGGTACTAACTCATGAGCTATACTTACTTGTCATTTTTATTTTGTCCAAACATGCCTTCAAAATAGTAAAATGGGATGTTCAAATGATGAGTACCAACAAGAGCAAGAGAAACGTTTCTAGTAAACAATGATATGTTTTGATGTTCCGGATGACAGACTGACAGACACTATTGTTCAAAGAACTAGAACTTCGTACAACCCAAAGGTTTACTTCTGGTTGTATGAAAGCTGGCATCCTTTCTGTAATGTGTTGTCAGCCAGCAGAAATTGTTTTTTTACAAATGCATTTTCTCTTTCGTTAGTTTAAGGTATCATCACTATTTTGTGTTCCTGTCTGTTGTTTGCTAAACGTTCGTATTATAATATCCTCATTATTGTTTTAGGCATTTTGTTTCTGTAAGGGATGCTATAATAGGAGTACCATTTCACTTTTCCAAATCAATAAGAATTATTTGTTTTGTTTTCAGAGAGAATAAATATTTATATCGCTGTACCAAAGAAACATGCCACTTATTCATAATATTAAATTTGCATTTGCAAAAGAAAGTGCAAAATATGCTCGTGTCTCTCCAGTTCACGATGTAGTAACAAGTGTATCACAGAGACTTTTGTCTTTAGGCTAGTATTAAGTGCATAAAGATTGGCATGAGTTTGTTTTCAAATATAGTGCATATAATAACTGCAGTTACTACTATGCATTTTTCTTACCAGAGATAAAATGTGAAAGGGCCAAAAACATTGAAGTAGCAAAGCCCCAGTCACCATTACGAGTACATGTGTAACAAATAACATTTATAAGTATACAATAATGTGCTTGCTGAGATTCAGTACAAATCATGCAGATGGCTCTGGCAGTTCAAGGTCATACAAACAAGCACAGTATGATCTAATTAAATCAAATAAGATCAAGTTCTCAAGGGTTAGGAGTATAGTGCAATTATGATATTATATGCTCTCTCGCTTCAGCATCAATCGATGGACTGCAGACGTGCCTTGAGCATGTAAATGCTTCGAAATCTCATTCTCGCTCATGCATTGAAAAGCATCACTTGAGACAACGACCCTGCAGATGTTCAGGATTGCGATGCTTACTGTGAATAGGGTAGTTTCTAGCAGCCGAATCTGTAAATGGAGTTTATCTGCGGTGTAACTTAAAGAAATGTCTCCAGACCTTCACTACTGCACAAAAATATTTTCTTTCTTTAGAAAAATGTGATACCAAATGCTTCCAAGATATATATAATGAATAACACTCTAACGGATGCACTACGTAAAAATTGAGACGAATATTTGGTCATGGTTGACCAAATATTTCTCAAAGTAGATAACCGGAGTGCTTATCTAAGTGAGGCAAGGAGAAAACTGTTTTTGTGATCCCTTTCCCGAAGTGTCTTTCACCCCCCTCCACCTTGCTTCTCCTTTTGTATCGAACGCATGCACATTAACATTGTTGTCATGGCAGCCTTATAATGAGAGCGAAAATGATATCCCTTTGGTATAAAATATTCAGTTCTTCTTAGGAGGAACAGGCTTTAAGATTTAAAAATAAAATTACACAAGAGATGTTCCATTCGTGAAAGCAGTGTCGTTCCCATTAGAGCAATTGACTAACAGCAAAGTGAACCTCGGCTTTGAATTGGAACTTGAAGAAATAATAACTTCCCTTCTACTATACTGATATTATCTATACCGTATCTAGATCTAGGGTAGGGCGGTATTAGAACTAAGATACCGAGAATAAGGGTGCCATTTACTTTCAGAGATCACCAGAAATATTACTTCCGTTCATAACAACAGATTATTAACATTTTGGCCTAATAAAGAAAAATCTAACAAATAAGAACGGATATCATCATTATGTCCAAAATGTAGCAGAAAATCATTTTATGTAGGTTTTTTGATGTTTATTTTTTCAGCCAGAAATGATGTTTGCATGACAGCTGAAATTGGCAGATCTAGTGTTACAGGTATTATATTATCGGACTGTCGCGGTTTCTCATTTCAGTGTCAGTTATTTCCATAAAGCTACCGTTTGTAATGTGACCATCCTTTGTATTTATATATAGCAAACATTGTGTGTCAGTGTTTCAGTGTTCTGCTAAAATCAGTGGCGTAGCTTGACTTCTGTTTTAAGGGGCAGGACATTAAAACATACTATCTATTTTTTTTGTAATTTACGTCCTCCAATGTTAAGTCATATCGGACGATGAATGGAATGGGTTAAATGATGCTCAAATGAGCCCGGGGTCCATGGAGCTTCGAGTTACCCGACATTCGTCTTTCAGGATAAGGGAAAACCCCGGAAAAAACTTATCCAGGTAACCCACCCTGACCGAGATTCGAACTCGGGATCTCTTGAACGTGAGGCAGACATGCTACCACCACACTACCGAGGCGCGCAAAGAAAATACTTTAGAAATTCTATGATCAATTTTTTTCCTGTAATCAGTCGGTCGTTCAGTCGTTTGATCGATCGGTCGGTCGCTTTACTGGGAATTAAGTCAGCTTCATTTTGTAATTTGTTCCTCCCTCTTCCTATTGAGCATTCTCTTTATGTTGTCATCTAGTATGTGATTCTATCTCAAACCTCTTTCCCGTACATCTTTTATCCAGCATCTTTCATCAAGGTGTATCTTTACACACATTAGGTATTTTTCTTCATCTTTCAGATCGGTTTGAGAATTGTCTTCTTATCCCTTATATATTTTAAAATGTTTATACATCTAAATATTTACATTCCTAATAGTATTCACATTTCAGATATTTTCACTTGTTTTTCTCATTTTGACTCATTCTCCAAGTTTCTGCACTAAATATTTTCAGTTCCATACAAACATTTCATTAGTGAATTCCCTATTTGTTTCTTCAATATTCTATAACAAGGGTTTCCTTTTTAAATTAAAAGATACTTTTTGTCATTATTATTCTTGTCTGATAGCTCGGGCTACTGAAGTTCATCTCAAGTATTTAAATATATCAGTTTCCACCAATAGCTGAACTCGAATTCATTTCTTACTTTACTTACAATAACCATAATCTATCTTTATTGTACTTATTGCCATTCCCTACTTTTCATAATTATGATGTGATCTTATATATCTTCCTCTCGTTCCCATTTCAATTTCCACTGCAAATAAAAGCTGTTCACCAAACTTCGAAGTCAGTGTCCAACCTGTGTGTGATAAGGAGTATCCTTGCCTTATGGCTCTACCTCAGGCGTGCTCAATTGTACAGCACACGCTTCCTTCCCCTACACATGTTGTTTTCACCACACCAGTGACCAAGGCAGCGAGAGACAGAGGTAGCAGTCAGAGGCGTTGCTACTAACGTTTGGCGTGTCTTTCTTCTGGGTGAGGCCAGATCACAAAAATTGGAAGAAGTGAAAGCACCTGTTCCATATGACCCTAATGTTGAAAATGTGGTACAGCTTTCTTATAAACTTGCGGAACTTATTGGAAAAAAATATGAAACCATTTAGTGAAGGCGAATTTATCAAGCAATGTTTGCTAGTTGCTGCGAAGGAGTTTTGTCTCGATTTATTCGATTTATTTGCATCAGTCTCTCTCGAGGTACAGTAGCGATACGCATAGAAGAATTGGGCTGTGAATTGGAAATGCAATTAAAGGACAAAATAAGGTCATTAACATGTTTCTCTTTAGCCCTGGACAAATCGGTGGACAGATCTGACGAAGCGCAGTTAATTGTTTTTCTGAGGGGAGTTGATAATGAATTAAATATTTAAGAAGAAATGTTAGATATAGTGTCCCTTAAAAGTACATCTTGTGGAAAAGAGATGTTCAACGCTGAAATAAATTTGAGCTTCCATGGGACAAACTCGTGAGTGTTGCGACCGACAGTGCTCACTCAATGAAAGCACGAGAAAATGATCTTACAGGATATTTTCCTCGATGTGCCATTATCTTCGTTATTTTTGTGGATACTTATATTTAGATTGTATTGTTTTCCAAGTAAATACATTTTATACATTTAACTTTGAAGGCTTTCTTCCTTTTCTTGTATTATTGCTAGGTCATCAGCATAGAGTAACACATTTAAGTTTTTATTTCGTTTAGTTGTATTTCTTCAACCACTTGTTTTTTGTTTTCTTTTTCCCAGGTTTTTATCAAATAGTCCAAGTATATATTAAACAGTGTGGGAGAAAGGCTAAATCCCTGTGTTACTCTTTGATTTACTTTTATTTCTTTAGTTTTTGTCGTGCCTGTATTTATGATAATTAGCCTAATAATAAAAGTAGGTAATAAAAATACGAGGGTTGTTCGATAAACAATGATCACATTTTTTGACAACGTACCTTTACTCATCCTTATAATTTTAATAGTACTTCTCAAAATAGTCTCACCTGGGTTGCGATGCACTTGTCCCAGCGTTTCTGCCAGTCTTCAAAGACATGCTGGAAACTATTTTTGAGAAATCCTTCAAAATCGCCTCCGCAACCTTTACCACTGCTTCTGATGATGGATAATGCCTCCCACGATGACGTTTCTTCAAGTTAGGGAATAGAAAAGAGTCACATGGCACTAAATCCGGACTATAGGGAGGGTCAGGGATGCACTTCACGTTGAATGAATTAAATATTTAAGAAGAAATGTTAGATATAGTGTCCCTTAAAAGTACATCTTGTGGAAAAGAGATGTTCAACGCTGAAATAAATTTGAGCTTCCATGGGACGAACTCGTGAGTGTTGCGACCGACGGTGCTCACTCAATGAAAGCACGAGAAAATGATTTCATTGGCTGATTGAGCAAGTTTTAAAATATAGCAATATTGAATCTGACTTCTCGCCCACACACTGCATAATACATAGGGAGGCTCTACGCTTATTTTTTCTTTAAAGGTGTAGCCCCGCTTCCGCCACACCCGGTGGCGGTCATCCGAAAGGGATCTACGTCGCCTCCCCTACCATGCACTAAGCTACACTAAAGTGATGGGTAGAAAAAGTGGTAACTGGTGTCCGGTACCACCGAAGCAATCCGAATGTTAGTGGGTGATTACTAAAAAGACGCCCGCATACAAGAGAGCATACGGGCAGAGTTGGGAATTAGGTACTGGCCATGGCCGAGGCCCTGACCAGGGACCTATAGTTAGTGGAGGTTCTTCATGCTCATTCAGAGGAGCTAGATATAGGGGTCATGCTAAATAAAATTTGGGGTACCTTACCGTAATTGTGGCTTCAGCTGGAGAGGGCGCTGAGTCTGGGAATACTCTTCGGCAAGCCGCTGATGGTCCTGTAAAGAAACTAGGGAAAGGGAGGGAGGAATAGATATATATGTGGGAGCTATACATACTTTATTTATTTACACTTACATACAAACTCTTACTTAAATAGACATATTGTAATTGTTTTTATTTATTTATTTTACTGTTTTTGCTTTCTTTATTTTTATCTCTTTTTTCTTTTTTTGTTTTCTTCTTTATTATTATTTTAATTTTATCAGTTTATACATACAAATAAGACATAAATCACTACTAATTTCTACAATGTTGCCTGCCTTCTCCTGTGGTCTCGCCGAGTCGTCTTCCTTTGGGGTCGTCCGTCACCCCGGGCCGCCCAGGGAGGAGAGTGACATCCTCCCAGGGTCTTGCGGACCTCTGCGTGCATTTATGGAGGGACTAGGTAGTGGAGATAGTTTATGATGGCTTATGTTTTATCTGTATTGTGTATGTTTAATGGTATCTTTCGTTTAAACAACGATAGTGGTCTCTTATGTTTGTTTGCGGCAGTGTTGTATTTTGCAACATTGCTAATAGTTGGGTTATAATGGTTTTGTGCAGTCATACATGTTGTCAGCTAGTTTTTAAATAAATTCTTCAACCGTGTGCATCGGTAGATCTTCATGAAGTAAGTCCAATGGGACTGCTCGTGGGACCTTCGCAGCTATTCTCAGGCATTTGTTTTGAACTAGCTGCAATTTTGCGATGTGCGTATTGGCGCAATGTCCCCATGCTGGGGCCGCGTATGTCATAAGCGACCCCAGCATGGGGACATTGTGCCAAGTCCGTCACGTTAAATAACGCAATGACAGTTGTCAGAGTGTAAATTTTATTAGACTCAGTAGTTTTCGAAATAGACAATTTCAAAATCTCATGCAAGAGTTCGGAACAGAATTTTCAAAATTACCATACCACTGTCATGTCAGGTGGCTCATTAGGGAACCCATGTTAAGATGTTTCTTTTAATAGCGTCACGTGATTGCTGAATTTATGAAAAGTAAAGTAAGCATTCCATACAACTATGTACTTTCGACAGTCTTAAAATACTAACTGTGTCTTATATTATTCTTTCAGGGAAATGAAGTTCCGGTACTGGCACAAGACGAATGGTTGTGTAGCTTGGAATTTTCAACAGGTCTTTTTGGTTATCTGGATCAATTTAATGCATCCTTGCAGGGTAGAAATCAAAACACAATGTGCTTAGTTGACGCCGTGAACACATTTATGGCACAATTCCGACTGTGGGAAGGACAACTGGTAGTTGCAGTTTTATATCATTTCCCTTGATTGCGTTCCGTGTTCACAATAAACGTCATACTTTTAGAAAGCTACGCAGAACTTCTAAAGCAACTACATGATACATTCTCTTCGCAATTTGAATATCTAAAAAAATTGAGACAAATTTCAATTATTTTTCACTCCTTTAGAGCTTCGTTGTAGTGAAACCCCACACGAGCTACAAATGGAACTACTTTTACTGCAAAATTCCACGGCAGTAAAATGTTCTGAGAATGAAGGATGGGAATTATTTAAATCTTTGCCCTGCAGTGATTATCAGAGATTACGTTTGTTTGAATTTAATTTAATGGCAGTCTTTGGCTCTACATATATCTGCGCACAAACCTTTACAAAGATGAACTATATTAAAAGTGAATATAGCAGGAAGATCCTAAGAAACATTAGTTAGTCAGGAGTAAGCTATGAGTGCGAACGCTTATGATTTCCCATACCTCAGAATGATAGCACAGTTCCGCCACTGGAACTCAGTAAACACAGGTAAACGCGTGATTGTATCGCAGCGGGTGGAATGAGGTGATTTCAACCTCCCCTTTCCTGCTTTAATTGAGAACCGCTACTCTACCTGTTGTCTTTTCTGTAACTGTTTCCTGCTACTTTGACAGATTAAGTACACAAATGTTCCTCAGAGTCCTATTAAGTTACTTTCAGTCACTTTGACAAACACATTTCTGTATTCAAAGGTAAAACACATATTTATTTATTTTACTGTAAGTGCAATCTTCCTGTTCTCAGTGGCAGTCAAGTATTGCAAATGTTGAATATTTTTTCTTTTGAAGCAGTACAGTTCCTGTTCTAAGGTTCTATCTCGCTTTCGATCTTAGAATGTAGTAATTCATCAATATTATCAGACATTTCCGAATGACATATTACATCGACTGCCTCGAAATCATTTTTGTTCTTGGAATAGCTTTTATTTGGAATTATACGTTTACTATTAATTTATATTTTTTCACTATTCGTGATTGACACCACCTAGTTTGTAACAGAAGTGTCTGTGTTAGTGTCAGTGTTAAGCTGAAGTGTAGTTCAAGGAGAAGTAGGATCAACGTAAATTACAAAACTCAAGCAGCGAAAGAGGGACTTTAAGCTCAGTGGAACATAGATTATAAGCATAGAATATAAAACAATCTAATATGGATCTAAGTACACGGTCTATAGAATATAGAGTATTACTAGTCATCACAATAGATAAGAAGGTAACGATAAGCAAGCATGAGGCTCTTAGGAGTTGTACCCTAATGAGCTCATAGCAGCAACTCCCTGCACTAGCAGGAGGCTTTTGTGCTTTAGGGATAGATTGGCTATTTATTTATTGTCTATTTGATAGTTTATTTTATGCAAGAGTAGGCAGGTGGAAATAGCGCTACAGGGTTTATTATGGATAGTTTGTTGTGTTTCTGGATTGATATTTTATGCACAGGATCAATCTGAGCACCAACTTTTACAGTTCCCAATAATTAACATTTCAGGCATTTTGTAAGTTTTGTTGTTGCAATTTACGTCCTCCAACGTTGTCATATCGGACGATGAATGAAATGGGTGAAATGATGCTCAAATGTGTTTGGGGTCCACGGAGTTTGGAGTTACTCGACATTCTTTTGTCAGGATAAGCGAAAACCCTGGAAAATACTTTATCCAGGTAACTAACCCTAACCGAGATTTGAACTCGGGGAAGTGCACTTGCCTCGTGATTTGCAATTTGTTCACTCAGATGTTTCAGATCCTTACAACCAACCGTCGTCCGGAGGCCTTCACAAAGTAACAAACAGTAAAAAGAAAGGACACATTGTTTCTCCTCACTTGCAGCTAGGTACGATTTCTTACTAAACTAACACTTACAGAAATTTCTTTGTTTCTTGCTTTCCTGTTGCGTAAACGTAAAATTATTCGGTTGATATGCACCTAATCTTTTAATTTCAAGTTCTTCTACCTTTAATGAATGAAAGGTACTGCTCAATAAATAATCCACTCTATTCATTTCAAAGCTACACTACTTTGACCACCAGGCAATTAAGATTCCAACAACAATCATACGAACGTATGATGTAACGGGCCGCAACTAGTTGGCCCCAAGCACTGCTGTGAGCCATGTACGGGGAGTGAGGGAGGTATATGTGTAGATACCTGAATGGCAAACTGTATAGAGGAGAGAGGAGTGACCGTGGATCAGAATAATCTGGCCAAACATTCTGCTTTACAAGGTGACTGTCGTGTACAACACTGAGGGTTACAAGCTTCGGGAACCATTAAGAATCATGATATAATAAATTATTGTTTGAAATGATTATTTCAATTGAATAAAATATAAAACAATTTTTTCTTAGAATTAAAAAATACCTATAAGTTGCGTGATATTATCGACGGTGTCTGGGCCCCCCTGTGGCCCTTAATGATAGTCCACCCCTGGTACTGCGCATCATTTAGAGGGGGTACCAGGTTGATATTTTTCTCTTCTGTTGCTGAAATAATGTACGTCTAGTAATCATTGATTTTCTTTCCCAGAAGTTAACTTACAATTCTGGTCTTTCGTTTCTGTTTCGCAGTCTATATTTCCTTATTCTTCTCGATAGTGACGTTGTCGCAGGGATGAAAACCTGATACATTCTAAGTTAAATAAACGTACTACGGTTGTTGGGAAGGCTTACCAGGCACAATTTCACCAGCTAAGGGCTAGTTTGCATTTCGTCTCCGCTCTTCTCCTTAATGAATGTTGTATGTATTCATGGTGTTTTAACTCACTTAAAGATTATTTCATTTTTATAATGTAATTTGAGTACACTAGTAGTGTATTATGGATGCAAAAGCATTAAATATTCAGGAAGTTGCTATCCCGGTAATCAGTGCTTCGGTTAGTATAGAATTGGCCAGTTACACGTAGTTATATTGTTAAGCAAAATGCTGAGCTTCTCAGCGTTCATAGAAATCTATTGTTAATGCTGTTATGAACGAGAAGTGCTGAACGTTTAACTACTTTGCTTTACAATCAACGCCGAAAAATCTTCAAATCTTTAATATAATGGGTTTTTATTCACATCCATAAAACTGTTATAACTTCATGGTGTCTAGCATACGAAAGGTTTGGCTAAGCCTATTATAGGAATGGGATTTCAAGTAGCTGCAGCTCCATTTGTCAGTCTAGAAGAGACATATATTTCCTGAAAATTTTGAAAGCGGAAACAAATCTACCAATTTCTGATACAGCATATTTTTTATAGCTATCAAAGCTTTGCATTAAAGGCTATTTAAAGCTATTAAAACCTTTAGTATAGCTTTTTAAGATGCTTTATATGTAAATTGCGTATCCGGATTATGCCGTTAAATACTCTGAACCAGAATATGAAAATATACTCCAAATATCACTGCAAAATGATACCTAGACAAACATTCGCTGGTGATATCTATTCAGAAAAATGTGACTGCTGCAAGACAATATACTCCCATTGCAAAAGATGGTCTGAGATCGAAACTCAGCTGGGGCTATCCGAGTTATGCAGGGCTTTCGTATTTTCGAAGAAGATAAATGTGGGGTAACTCCAGCTCTTTGTAAGTAGTGCATTTTTCCTCTTCCTCTTCTTCTTCGTTTCCTTATGCCTAGTATACCACTTTTTTCGGTGTAAGGGGCTTGTTATTTCTCTGTTCCTTAAGGCCGGGTCTGAGGAACGCGATTATGGAGCAATTGGTGGAATGATGGCGGGGTAAACCGGAGATCCTGGAGAAAAAACCCGCCCCAGCGCTGCGTCCACCACAAATCTCACTTTGTGGTCGCCTGAGATCGAACTCGGGCCACCTTGGTGACAGTCGAGCGATCTAACCACTCGACCACGGCGTGGCCTTCATTTGAACATTCATTAATCATAATTTCATTCATGTTCTCTGCATACGTAGGGTTACCGTAGACTTTAAACCTCAAAAGAATATTTGTTATTTGTGAGGTTCCGAGAACTTGGGTAAACGCCAGTGTTTCTTGGTTACTGATTTATAAAATTTTCTTACTCTAAGGAGATGTATCATAACTTACTGTGACGTAGCCTGAGGTTACTGAGAGATCGGTGCCGGACATTTGGAGGATAAACAGAGATAAGTAACGCTCTCACTCAGCGTAAACACTAGACGTGTTATTGTTCAGATTAGAATCTTATATAAGTTTCCCTTCCTCCTCATTCGGAACGGTTGTCTAGTAATTCCTAGAATGCTCTGTCGGAATTTCCGGAGGATATAAATGGTCGCGAGTCAGCCTGTTACGAATTTGAGAACTAAAGGAAGTTATTATGTCTTTCAAATGGGATGATGTTTGTCCTTGAGCGCTGCTAAGTGAGCAACCAATCGGAGTCCTGCGATGTTGTCGTATTGCATTCTCCCAAGTGATATGTGACGAGCGCCAACCTAATCAATCTCTAATAAAAACTACTCACGCTCCTAATGCACACAAATAAAACACTATTATATTACGACAATGCATCGTAACGTAAGCATTGTAAAGGATATCATTATTGGTTGGCATATATGCGTGTACCTTTATTTGTAATTACTCAGAACTTAAGAGTAAACGTTTGATATGATGTGATAAAAGAGCTACTTTGAATAAGCCAAGGTATTTGTTAAATTCGAGCGAGAACAATACACATCCTGCTGGCTTGTGGAATGGTGCATCGGCAGAAATTGACCTGTCACACTGTATGTTTGTTTATGAATCACACGTAATCTCTACCCTAGGGAGTTCAAAGCAGTATTATTCAGTTGTTCTTCCGTTTAAAAATCAGGGAAAATGTATCAAATGGATCAGCTAGCAATTCAAATGAGACACCTTCCCCCTTACCATTGCCAGAACAATCCAGTTAAGTTAATGTGTGCTCAAATAATGTTGCAAACAGAAATAATACTTTTAAACTGACTGACACTGAACGACTTTGAAACAGTACACTCAGATTGTGAGTGTACAGGAAGAAGTACCGCTAGGCGAACAGAGACAGGTAAGGAAGGGTTGGTCATTACCCCCAAGAGGGAAGGGGTAGTACCAACTGGAAAACGAGGAGACAGGTGAATGCTCTACCTGGAGGCACTCTTGCTCAGAACGTCGATGGACACAGTGGGGTAGGATAGTGAGTTCAAAGCGATGTGTGTAAGAAATGCGTGTGTGAGTGAAACCCAGACAAGAAGAGTAAGTGATGATGAATAAAGAAAGGGCAAAAACGAAGCAGTCTGTTGTGTACCACTCTTGGGATCAAAGAGAAATGCTCTGAGCTAGCTACGAACCCATAACCCGTCCCAATCAAATCCATAAAACCAACTCCACGCTTATACCCCCTTCCAAGCACGTGTACCTCCTCAACTTATTCACAAAAATATTTATAAAGTTGCACAAGACTGGGAAAACTGCATGAGACGGTCAGATAAACTACAAGAATACTGCTTTTGGAAGAAAAAGCACCTAACGAGATTTTGGAGCCCATCATCATAAACTTGCAACACTCAGATGATCAAGACAGTGACAATGACGAATTGTCTCTTAACGGAATGACATTCATAGCTATATATAGCTATAGTGTACATAAAGTAAAAGTTGCGTTATGTAGGGGGTGTTTCGACATTCGTGCTAGCTCGACCAGTTTGGTCGCAAATTGGGATAGGCGGTTTTAGCGGTTTTTCAGAAATAGCGGCCCAACGGTGCGAGATGGCGGGACGGTGCACATGACCGAAAAGAAGCACCTTGCATTTATGGACCGAACACTTTTCCCCCCGACCCTCTAGCTGCCATAGGCTCGGAGAAAAGCCTCGAAAACCGCAAAAAATGGCCTATTTTCAGAGTTAAAGTCCGTTAAAAAATTTCAAGTTTTAATTATGTGTTTAATGCAGTCAGTACCACGTATTTTGGGCCACTGATCACTCTAACGTGTTCCGTTTCTCCGTAGCTCCCTTAGTTTAGCCACTACGGCAAAAAACCGCCAAAAATAGGGCATCGGCGCTCCTAGCGGCGGAACCGCGAGCTGCGGACCGACCGTCTTAAGCTGAAAGGTAGATCTCGGGACGGCGATATTATCTAGTGAATCCTAGTAAATTACCTGGTGAAGCCTAGTGACTTACCTATTGAATCCTAGGTGGGTTACCTGGATAAGCTTTTTCCGGGGGTTTCCATTATCCTTAAAGACAAATGTCGGGTAACTCTAAGCTCTATGGACCCCGGACTCATTTAAGCATGTTTTCACCCATTCCATTCATCGTTCGATATGACTTAACGTTGGAGGACGTAAATTACAAAAAAAAAAAAAAAAAAAAAAAAAAAAGCTATATGGATGCGCCGCTGGCAGTTTCGTGGATTAGAAAAATAGGTAATTCATGAACTATAATTATTTTTAAACTGCATATTTGAAACATGTGCGTAATATACGAATATCCATGTTGCAATTTGAACAACTGCATCATTATAAAGGTTTGGAAAATTCAGTTTGCGTTCCCTTATGTCTAGCGACAAGAAGACTCGCGAGTGTGAGAGAGAGAGGGAAATATAAAGAGTGGGGATAACGAGGCGGCAACGCTGAAGGCTCTAACACATCTGATTCGCTACAAGCCAGAACTCTTCCCATTTGAAACACATAATATTATAAGTTAAGTTTAAGTGCAATAAAATATGTGCTTTTTGAGAATTTTGTAATGAGTGTTGCTTCTGCAGGTGAGGTTCAGGAAGTGCTAGACTTCCCAGCGAGGTAACAAGAAGAGGTTACTTCGTGCGTGTTACATTACGGCTGCTACGTGACGAAGAAAACGAAATGATAGTGAAGTATTGAACTATATCACATCAGTAAAATGACACTAAAAACTGCGTAAAGTCTGAATATTTTTCAAGGCTTCTGACCCTTCTCTAAGATATACATTTATTCCTAAACACAGCAACAGTGCTGTACTTCCTATAGTGATAGTAATTATTTAAAATGTTCAGTAATTTAGTATTTCCATTTCAGATCACCTGAAGTTGTTTTCATAAGCAACTAGTTCGAAATAAGACCTGAAGCTTTCCTGGAGACGAATATGTTCGAGATCTACTCGGGAAACAAGCCAGTTGAAAAGACGATTAGAAATCGACTTTTGGGAGCGTACATCTCTCCCATCAACAGGATATTTTCATAAATTAATTGCAGTCTATTAATGTATTTGCACTATTTATTTATATTGTCCACTGAGGAGAATAGTTTCACCACACACGCACCTTTAATGTGTAATTGTCGGACCCATAAGTTTGCACACCTCTGCTAGACTGGTACTGACGTTCAGTCTCCCTGGATGACTATCTTTGAAAGGGGGTGAGTGCTATGAGCTCTTTAAGCTTCCGTACCTCTGTGTTCCGTTAGATCTGTATTTTGAAAAGTCTAAGGAGCATTCTTTGCAAGTAGTGGAAACACTGTTTCGGTGGAACATTTCTCAACTCATGTTACAGTGTTTTACATTCACATTTATTATATTTAAACATATATAACCCTCTCATCTTTATACAATTATTATTTATATTACACTTATATATTCACTGAAGTACTTATAAATAATGTCTCAACTTTGGAGACCTTCAGTTCTGTGCTGCTGATCTTGTGATTCGTGAATATATGGGACGTAGTGTAGGATTATTTCAGTGCACTCAGTGGAGCGCAAAATCAGCGTAGAGTCTCCACCCACACAACCTGACAAGAATAATGGTCGCAAAGATATGAGTAATTAAATTGGGATAAAGCGTTTGGACCTTACAAATAAAGATTTCTCCTTTCTCACATAAATCTGTTCCAACCAAGTGAGTGACAATTATTCCATTGCTGTAATCCCTAGCCTTAAGACAGAAAGAAATTTTACCCAGCATATCTGGAAGTCTAAATCTATCCTACGTGTTACTCTGTCACTTTCTTCACACTTTGAGGACCGTATAAAACGTATTTTAAATACATTTTATTAGCTCTAACTGTGGCAACTCCTATCGCATGACCGAGCGGGATGGCTCAGACGGTTTCATCTGTGACCCGCTTTCGGGAGGCCTGGATTTGATTCCCGTGGCCGACCTACCTCACCCATGGTTTTCTCGGGGGTTTTCCCGGGTCACTAGGCGAATGCTGGGTAGGTTAATTACATCTCCCGAATTTCCTGTCCCTCCATTATCATTTCACATCCTCTCTCATCTGGTGGTCTCTTTTAGGGTTGCAGTGTCGGCGGGAGTCTCGGCGGTGCATGGCAGGATGATATGCTCTGAGGAAAACTACTTCCTCCTCTGGTAGGTAGGTTGCCGGTCTCCACTCCTCTGCTGGGACCATTTCGTGACCGCCAGCCAGGGACCTTTGGGGCTCGGATCGTCTGCCTGGGACCATTAGGTCTCGGCGGCTGGGCTCGTTGCCATTCCACTGTAGGGGGGCAAATTCGTTGTCCTGGCCTGTCGGAGGAAGTCTCTATCCAAGTAAACTGTATGG
Organism: Mantis religiosa; assembly: GCA_030765055.1. Taxonomy (NCBI): domain Eukaryota; kingdom Metazoa; phylum Arthropoda; class Insecta; order Mantodea; family Mantidae; genus Mantis; species Mantis religiosa. The sequence goes on along the minus strand of CM060950.1, from coordinate 26,409,067 downwards.
ACTGATACCGAAATTAGAGCATTGTAATAAGTAAAGAATCATGATGGATTTCAAGGGAATGTTGGTTCTTTGTTACAATACGTGCAGGTGAAGTTGATTCAAATAGCAGTTAGAGTGAATAGTTTTAACAAAAGAAACGTAAGAAACAGTGTCCTTAGTAGATTTCTAAAGGGTAGTACTTGACTGTTTGAATAGGCATTCTTCGGACCCTTAATAATGGCATGACAAAATAGTCACAAGGGAATCTTTGGTTCAATAAAGAGGACTTCCAGAAAGTGAAAGTCACACATACACCCACGCGCAGCTGTGGAGGACAGTTCGTGGATTGGAGCCGATTAGGGCAGTCATCTTCTTCTGTCTTGGTCGAGGGCAGACCAGAAGTGATGAGGGAAGATATTTTCGGCTTATACGTAACTAATTAAGTAGTATCGAGTAATAAGCACGCCACCTTTAGTAACTCTAAACAGCGATATATTGGTAACCCTTGGTCCGCAACTTCAAGTTCGATGTTCTGATAAAAATAAGCAGTCATTAATCCAGTTTGAAACGGACATTCCAGTGTCATTAAAACTATCCTTCTCATACATGCTCACGCATACCCTGTGAGAAACCTCATTGCTTTCCTCTGAGCTAAACATTATTAGTATCAAACCGTCGCCCCAAGTGGAAATCTTTGTTCGCCAATATTTGTTGTATCAGAACCCTGCCCTCTGTACTGTGGTGGCTCCTTGGGTCGGTCGCCCTGTCTCCTTCGCCTCATTCTTCCCCCCGGGGGTGCACCACTTGGGGGCATAGGAACAATGGGCCCAGCATCGTGGCCTACGTACCGAATCCCCTCCGTAATGGAATCCCAATCCCTATCGCATGACAGCGTCCTATGGGTTCGTACAGGAAGGAGAAATATTAAATCTTTCATTGTAGCCAATGAAAGAGCAGAGCTCGTTCTAGCCCATATCCATCCAGTAGAAATCAATTCATATATAACTTCCTTTTTGTCCCCGCCTTTAACTGTAATAGTCATATCGGCGGCGGTTCTCCCTTGAAGTTATATTGTTAACTCTTTTCGTTAGGTTAACGTTACTTTGGATTTTTAGTCACTAGATCACACATTCGCACTCTCATTCATAGTCTCTTCCAGACTCTGGTCAAAATGGGGAATCATCTTGGTGGAAGAAAAATCTGCACTCCCAGCCGGGACTCGAATCCGGGACCCCTCGCACGGCAGCTAGGTGCTATACCAAATGTGCTACGGGACTAGCAATATCTAAGTTTAGCCTGTCAGAGGCATCAGAAATCCTTCCATGGTGGAATAAGTCATGTGATATGACCTGGTTACGCTTTGCTGGTGTGAACATCTAGAGGTAGGTGACAACATCAAACGCGTCGACGTCTGCAACGCAACATGGGAACATGACTGTCCTGTTTGTCGCTATAGTGATGCAGAGAAACATGTGTCTGCATCAATACGCTAGTATTATGAGCTGTTCATGTGGCCTCCTCGAGTGAAAATTACGTTTTGCTGTACACGTGTATGAAATTGCGAAATAAGATAAGAGAATGAGCGCACAATTTTAATTTGTCAATTGCTCATCACGGTGCTTGTATCTTACTAAAAGTTCCGGTAAAATTTCAGTCATATTATCGTATATATGCCGAAAGCTATAAAGACACAAACTACAGAAAGGCTATAAATCCTGATAAAAAGCTACTCATAACACTAAGATAAGTTTAAAACTTGTGATAATAACTTTTTCTTCTAAAATTTAACGTCTTTACGAGGCAATACAGCTTAAAGCTGGGTTATCTCATATTGGCAAAGAATGTACATAATACTTGCCTAAGTATTTTTTGAGCTTATTTTCTTCTCGGGCAGCCAGCCAGGTGAAAAGATGATTAGATATCAACGTTTCGGGAGTGTGCATCTCTCCCATCATCACGATATTTATAAAATGTTATAATCTCAAAGGATATACTGGATATAACACAACTATAACCAAAGACAAAACACTATCAAAATTCGCATTACTGAACAAAAGACTGTTTTCAGCAAATTAAATGCCAGGTCAGGAGATGGAGTGAGTATAGAAAATTGTGTCAAAGAAACGTAACTACTTAACTTGATTATCAAGGTGTATTGATCTTTGCTTCTTAATTCGACGGATTTCCATTTTAAGGCCGGTTTCCAAGAAGAGCTGAACTGAAATCCAGCATCACGATTAAGCGTGCTCCTTTCAGAGGAAATCGCCAAAGCCTCCTTAATTCTCCGCTCCCAGTAAATGTTGCATTTTGTCAAGATGGTCTTCTCCCGAAAATTCGTTCTATGTTCGTTATCAGAACAATGCTCTGCCAGCCCAGACTTCTCAGATTGCATTAAACGAATGCTCCGTTCATGTTCGATTATTCTAGTAGCGATGGTCCTTCCGGTTTGTCCTATATACGGTGTTCCACATCCACAGGGAATGTGGTACACTCCCGGAACCTGGAAGTCCAGTTTGTCTTTCACTGGTCTCAACAGATGTTTAATCTTCGGAGGTGGCTTGTGGATGGTCCTGGTGTTGTATTTGGCGAGAATTCTGCTGATTCTGTCGGATAGGTTGCCGGTAAACGGGATGCAGGCTGTAGCGGTGGGCTTATGTGACGCTTGCTGTATTACAGGTTTCCCTTTCCTAGCTTTTTTTGTCCATTCTTAGAATGCTAGAATGTGTTACATGGAATAGTCTTCTAATGATTTTACACTCAGTAGTTAAGGGATAGGGGAATTTGTGCTTTTTAGCGTTCTGCAACTTCATTTTGTTAATTTAACGACAGATCTCAAAATCAGAGGACATCGTTTCCCCTATGTATGCCAATATCGCGACAAAGTGTTTCGTCAGAACATACTATTAGTATAGTGGTGTTTACAGTTTATCATCCCCCAGAGATACGAGTACGTTTGTACGTAGGATTGACGTCGTTTGAGGTACGCGAGTATGAGTTGGCTTAAGTAATTTCGCATTAGCTCACAATCATTACTCCCTTGGCGTATTTCTCTCGCATGGAATGCAGGAGCTTGTTTTCACAGAGGCCATTCCTGAGAGTGTAACATCATAGCTAGTCTTTCTTCTAAGGAGTATTTGGTAGAGGAACAATCCCTTTCATGTAGCAACCTGACCCCGCAATGTGTTCACTGTTTAGCTCTTTCTTACACTCCATTTTATAATTAGACTGACAGCTAAGGTGTTAGCAGCATTAAAGCGGAACCGGGTTCTCTTATGTGGTTTACTAAGTGGAGAAGATATTCTGACGTCTCTGAATGTTTAGAGTTAGATATGAATGGATTCCCAGTGGATGGAATATTTAGAGACCTCAGAATATCTTCCACACTAAAGTGAATCACGTGATAGAAGCTGGTTTTGCTTTACTGTTGTGAACACATATTTGCCAAGTCAATCTAATTATGAAATGGTATATACTTCCGTTGCTTCCTCCGTTTCCTTTGTTGCCAAAAGTTTTAGGTGTCAATGATCAGGCTTAGGAATCCAAAGAAGTACCAAAATAAATCTTCACATCTTTAAATGCACTTAACGAATTGGAAAATGTTTTAAATTTACGTGTTCTTAGGGAATCTGTATTGAGTATACATAGGCAATTGATGGAAATTAATCATTTCTTCACACTAGCCGTATATAGGCTAAAGTCTTTGATACATAGAGTCAACATGAAAAAGTCAATGCCATGGCCGGGATTTGAACCACGGATCTCCTAGTTTCCGTCCAGTCGCTCTAACCCATTGATATACCATGGCCAACTTGCCGTCATGACATTACGATTCAAATGGAAAATTTAAGTGAACGTTCAGCATTTTGGAGATGAATATGCTATGCAAAATTTAAAATAAACTAAGAGAAGAAAGATGGTTGTTTAGTTTAAATACTCCGCTGTAGAGTAATGATAAGTTGTGTAATCTTATCCCTTTTAAGCAGAAATAGTTTTCTATTGCGCACAATTGAATTATAAAGGAATCCGTTATTGAACTACCGGAGGCTGAACAGATTTGGGTTTCGTTGTGATAAATACCTTCAAATTTCAGAGCGCAGTTTACCTTATATTTTGTGTCACATCTGTTTTACACTTGCCTTAATCGTCTAGCTGGCCTGAACGTGGTATATTTGGTCAAACGATGTTCTTAAACAGTTATTTTCTTCTCGTGGCGTTCATTTTAAACCTGATTTCCTGTAACTCCTTCGTAATATTCTCTTTTAGGTCGTTAGCACTTCCATTCATTTCACTATCGCGCTTATTCGTACTGGATTTAACCGAATCAATGCTCCTACTGAATTGAGATTTAGATTTCACTTTCCATAATTCCGTTATCAACTCTGACTTCATCATTTTGAATTGCATTTTCTCCAGAGGCTGTGACTTCAGTGTCACTAGCTCAGAAAACATTTTCATAATTACCTCTTGTAACATCTCCATGGAAACGTTGCAATACCACTCCGGATATTAATTTAATCCTCAAGTTTCATTCAGTGTTTGTTGTCTTTGTGCAGTTATTCTATGGGTCATAAAACCCGCACAGTTCACTTGTTCCTATTTTTGCAATCCATGGCCTCGAATTAGAACAATGTTCTTTTGCTTCTGCGTCGCCCAGAGAAGCAGTCAAAGACTGTTAACAATAGTCATTTACTTAGCTTCTTACTTGGGACAATCGTCATGCAACGATACATTAGACGCATCAACAATTCTTCCCTTATAGGTATTTGACTAACCTTCGTTAGAGAATTTTCTGATAATCAAAAGTGTCTCACACTTCCATTTACTGTAGACTTTCTTTTTAGCGGTAGTTTCAGAAAGGCTCCCTTTAGCCCAGTGACCACCATCTCAATGCTCAGTGTGCACAGTAGGCCGTGCAAGTTTACCCGTTGCACGCCGGAATAGTCTACCGGGCACTCCGTAGCCTTCAGAGCAGTGGCGGAATGCCGATTTTGCACTTTAAAGGCACAATTGACTGTGCAGCAATAATAATCGAATTGTAATATGAAGGATATAATTGTTATATAATTTTTTTAAATTGTTTCTTTCATACCTTTATTTTAATAAAAAACAAATTAACAATAAATTGATATAAAAGGATGGAGCCAGACTGAAAAATTCAATGCCATAGCCGGGATTTGAACCACGGATCTTCTGGTTTCCGTCCAGCCGCTCTAAACCATTGAGCTACTATAGCCAACGTGCCAACATGACATTGACATGGCATCAGTCTGGCTCTACCCTTTCACAGTGCGTCCTACACACAGCTAGTGTGAAGGAACAATTAATTTCCATTATTTTACCTAATAATGGTCCAAAATATAAAGCCTGGGCCTTAAAGTAGTTAGAGCATAGCAAGTCGCCATTAAGGTAGTTGTCTCACATGTTTATTAGAACTCCTAGTGATTTACCGAAAAAAACGAGCAGTTGGAACATTTAATGTCATGTTGGCATGTTGGCCATAGTAGCTCAATGGTTTAGAGCGGCTGGACGGAAAGCAGAAGATCCGTGGTTCAAATCCCGGCTATGGCATTGAATTTTTCAGTCTGGCTCTACCCTTTCATAGTGCTTCCTACACACGGCTAGTGTGAAAGTACAATTAATTCCCAATAAACTGATAGTTTCAACAAAATGAAAATAATAGACAATCTACTTACAATAGATCAGTATTAGATAACAGTTTGAAGAAAAGCAATAAGCACAGCGTATTACTTAGAAGTGGAACCTATTTTTCTAGATTTTGTTGTCTCTTTTGGCACACTAGTATTTAAACATTAGGTATCAATGTTTGTGCAGCAGCTAGTCTAAGTTTACATTTTAAGTTCTGATCCGACGGTTTTTGTTTAATTTCATTAGTGAAAAAAATTGTTCGCATGCATATGTGGATCCGAACATGCAGCGAACACGAGCGGCATTACTATGTAGTCGAGGAAATGTATTTATTGGAAAATGTGAATAGAAATGACTCATACTAATTCTGTTTTGGAGTTAATTTTTCATTTGACGATTGCATTGCAAATCGATAAGTTCAAGTTGCAATTCAGATGGGACATTACCAACATATGTAGAGTAAGGCTCAGCAAATATTTGGAAAATTGGCTCTAATTACACCACGTCTTGAAACCTTTTCTGAAATTCTAGGTTTAACTCTCTGAATATTTGAACATATTCTTGCAAGTCCATGACCTAAACAAACTGCTGAACTGTTGAGAGTTTTGGTAAATGTACCAAGTTCTTTGAGGTAACTGCCTTTCCCATAAGGATAGTTTCAGTTTGAATACTCTGATACTATCACTTTCTATAAAAAAGAAACACTCTTCCCGTGAAAGTATAAATGTAGGAGTAGATATCCAACGTATCACATTACATTCTTCAACCGACATGTTTACGAAAACTAAATGCAAGAGACAAGACAACACTGCTGTCCAGTTCCACGTCTTGTCTCAAACTGAAGTCGCACGGCACTCGTGGCAGTGCACAGTGCTACGTCATTTGCTCTAGTACAAAATCGATCCACTTGGTGACTGCTGCTTTTGCCCAACCATTTCACTGGAACAGTGGGCCCAACTGCAACTGACCGCCTTCTTTGCCAAACTAGAATGCATGCTCTCGTTAAATTATGTACTGATTTAACAATGGAGCTTTTACTGTTGCAGTATACCGTATTCAGGGCCAGTACGTTGCATATCATGGACACCCAAAGTGATATTATATATCGTGTCATAACACTTCACTTCCTAAGTTGAGTGCAATTGGAAGTATCTTCCTGTATGATTAGTGCCTTACGGGATGATTCTTATAGTTGTAGTTCCATCAGTAATTCTATCGCCTACTGGTTTTTGTAATGCTCACTAAATTATATTAATGGCTGAGTAACTTTGCACTATTCAGTACGATCATGTTAAACTGTGACTCCGCGGGCCTTGTTTCATATACACGTCGTCACCAATACGTTACGATTTTTAGATACCAAATACATCAGCCGGTAAATCGCCTGGCCTGCAGCCAAGAAGGAATGACCATTTTTTTTTTAAATCTTACCCTGACTTAATTTCTAAATTTGGTATTTTCAGTACTGGAACGTCCTCATAGTTTACCTTTACGATAAGCATATGCTTCTTTTGGTGACATGTAGTAGATTTAGGTATTCCATTCTCAACTTATTGGAATTTGATGACTGTGAGGTATTTGAATAAGCTGGATACTAATATTGATATGTCAATGAGGTAAAGTGTCTACATATTCCAATACTATTTCTAGCCTGAAACATTATTTGCAGGGGTATAATAGAAAACGAGTCGACATATTAAGGATTTCTTCCAACTTCTAACAGGCTTCCCAAATAACCTTTGTTGTAAAAAGTAAAAGCTAATCGTAAATGCGTTTACAATATATTATTGCCTATATTATGGCTTAAGTATGCATGGCATCATCTTTGTGAGATAAAAATATATTGGTTTTGATAGTATATATCATATAATGTGTTTGTATTCGAACAGTCGGAACTAAACACTGTAAAATGGAATTTCACGTCCAACAACAATGAGAAATGACATTATCGAAGAGAGCTCATCGTTGAGAATCTTAGGACATCTTAAGATATTTTAGTGGGATGCAGTAAGAACATTCTTGAAAAAGCTTTAATGTTTAGTTTGACCATTTGAAGTCTTTAATTTGAAAGTGTTGTGATGATTAATACAAAGGGAATACCTATATACTCTGATGGTTAGTACTGCAATGTCCAAGTTTAGAGGTTAGTACACTATAAGTTAAGTAAGCTGGATGGAAGGTAGGAATTTTTCTCTAATCACGGTTATTTCCTATCTTTTTAGATCCTAAAACTGAGACTGTCAATGTGTGGTTGATATAAAGTTTATAGGAACGTTTTAAGTAACACAGCGCCTAGGTATTAAGCGGATTGTAAACGAACGTTACCTAAATGTGATTTTCCCGAAATCAAATCTGGTGAGAAAGCTTATGTGTTTCAAATGGGAGGAGTTCTCGCCTTTAGCGAATCAGATGCGTTAGAGCCTTCACCGTTGCCACCTCGTTATCCCCATTCTTTTTATATTTCCCTCTCTCTCGTACACTTGCGAGTGTTGTTGGCGCTAGACGTAAGGGAACGCAAACTGAATTTTCCAAAGTTTTATGGTAATACAGTTGTTGAAATCACAATGGCAATATGGATATTCGTATATTACGCAAAAGGTTTAAATATTTAGTTTAAACTTAATTGTAGTTTATGAATTACTTATTTTTCTAATACAACGAAAATGCCAGAGGTGCATCCATATAGCTGTGAATGTTACTTACATTAAGAGATAATTCGTCATTGTCATGGTCTTCAGCGTCTGAGTACTGCAAATTTATAATAATAGGTTCCAAAATCTCATTGTGTGTTATTTCTTTCCAAAAGTCGTCTGCTTGTAGTTTATCTGATGCTTCACGCAGTTTTCCCAATATTGTTGTGTTCCTTGTCAATTTATTCGTGAATCAGTCGTTCAACGTCAGTCAGTTTAAAAATATCTCTGTTTGCAACATAATTTGAGCCCACATTATCTCTATTGGATTGTTCTAGCAGTAGTAAGGGGCAGTAGTAAGTATAATTTCTGAGCAGTGGGTTATGTGCCAGGAACCTTATATGACTGGGAGTTCGTTGGGTGTTAACTGCGTGGTTGCGATACACAACTTTCTGGCGGACACATGCTGAAGCTTAGTACTGGCGTTTCATTATGACAAATTTTTCACTCGTGTTATCATAGGACGGATACGATTCGGAACAGCGAATTAGTTGAAAGACAAATAGGGGCACTTTATAGTCAAAGGTTTTCAAATAGACAACTGAAATAATTATGTTCTCTACAACATACTCACGCCAACAGAAGTTAAGACTTAACACGAGTTTAGCAATAGTTAAAATAAAAATTGCATTTCACCAAAAAGTGTTAGCGTAACACTCGTGTTAAATCTCTTGTTAAATTAACAATACAATTTTTTAAAGTTAAATCCTTAACAATTGTAAATAGTCAAGATGGCGGGCATGAACTCAGCTGTTGATGTCGATTTGCTATATTTAAGACCGTCTAAATGGCATTTGTAATAGAGTACGGACTATGAGGAGAAATGATTTTGAGGAGCTATCCGAAGAACATTTTTTACGGAGGTAGACTGTGGAAACAAGTTGCTGTGAAGGTTACTGCGGAAGTACAAGAGAGGTTAGAACATGCATCGAAAGGAATATGGCGATCTCGCCTTTGCTTCAAGTATTAATAACTCTCCGATTTCATAATTCACTGAATTACGTGGATAATACACTGTCCACCTCCCGTCTTCAAACGTTTAAGGCATTTGTCCTTCTTCGCACATCGTTTTAAATTTGCGTAATATTGAGTTAGAATATGCATCGAAAGGAATATGCCGATCTCGCCTTTGCTTCAAGTATTAATAACTCTCCGATTTTATAATTCACTGAATTATGTGGATAATACGCTGTCCACCTCCCGTCTTGAAGCGTTTAAGTTAGTTGCCCTTCGCACCTCGTTTTGACTTTACGTAATACTGACAACTTGTTTGGAGCTTGGAGTAGTGGCACATGCATTTGAATTAAATTCGATTCCAATATTTTTCCCGCGACCTCTTTCTCTTTTACATTCACCGCATGCGTCCTCTTATTTTCTGCGATATCCTTACACTTCGTCTCCAATTCAATTAACAATTCTTTCTCCACCGATGAGAAATTTGTCTCACGGCTTTATTTATGATTTTGTTCATCCGCCATTTTTCAGCTTGTACAGACGAAAATGAAAACAAAAGCGCCTCGCAGTACGTTCAGAAAATAATACGACTCATCCATAGTCTTTTATAGCTGTAATATTTACAAGTTTCCTGGCGTTAACACAGGTTTGTTAACATTTTCAGAAAACAGGTTGGTGAAATGCAAGAAATTTAGCATTAGTGTTAGTGCTGTAACAATTGTTACGTTACATTTGTTAACGTCGATTTTAACATCTGTTGGTGAAATCGGGAATGAGTAATTAGGGAAGGTATTTTTTTCTCCCTCACAAACTCAGTGTTAAAATTTCGCCGGAAATACGTGTTTTGTGACCCCTGCATCCAAAGAAAGCCTTTCTAGAACAATATTTGTATGTATGTGTCAGTGTGCCTGTGAACATTTTAACTAAAAAGAGACAAGTCAAATTCATACCAAACCTGGCATTTAAATGAGACACTTATTACAATGGTGAAATGTGTAGTGTTTAACGCCCGCTTTTACTACATACGGCACCGCAGGCGGTTTAGAATGGTGGCACAGGATGTTACGGTTTGCCTATTTGTAATTGTAGCACACTTGTTGGAGAATGTGAATGAAGTCGTGGCGTTCTTTCCGAGGACACACCGGGCTTATTTAAGCCCTGCGGCTCGGTGGCTCAGTAATGGTAATTATTAAGCTAGTATGGACTTTCTAGCTGTTTTTTTTTAAATTAATCGACGTCCTCCGACGTAAGACATCGGACAATGAAAGAAAAGGATGAAATGATGCTCAAATGGGCCCAGCGTCCATAGGGCTTAAGGTTATCTGGCATTAATTTTGCAGGATGGGTAAAGACCCAGGGAAAACCCGTATCAAAATAAATAACCCTGAACGAGTTTCGAATTCGGGACCGCTTGAATGTGAGGTAGACACACTTCCACACACTACAGAGGCAGGCTTTCTAGCTGTTTATTGCTTCAGGCGTCACTGTGAATATGAATGATTTCTCCACTGAATTGATAGAAATAAAATGTGCAATAAGGATAGTCAACTTTATGAACACTTCAAAAGGTTTAATGGCCGATTATTTCTTTGAGTAATCGTCAGGGAAAAACTTTGATTATCTAAGCTGTGATTACTGCAGCGCAATACTTATTAAACACTCTTTCACGTACTACGTAAATATTTGACACTTCTCTCGGTACAAATTGTCACAGAGGTCCTGTCTCCCTTTTGGGGATAACTACCTCTCTTCGCTGTTAATGCAACGTGTCACCTATCACGAATACTTTTTCACATTTCTTGGCATACACGGGCAAGGTGATCGCATCTATACTGACCGATGATTGCTTCGATCTTTTTTGAGCAACCCATGTACATATGTAGCTTTTCTACTTCGACTAGAGAAAATCATCCCACCTCAAACTACACTTTACATGGAACATTTTTCAAAATCTTCTGGTTTTATAAAAATGATGGTAACAATTTTCATCAAAAAAACATTGAAATACTGTTTTGTCAAATAAAATGTGTACTTTGAATTGTATACGTAAGGATTAGGAATTCACTTTATGATTGAACAATATATATATATATATATATATATATATATATATATATATATATATATATGTGCAATTTCTTGTATCTAGAAAAGTAAAATAGATATTTATATAAACATTTACTGAAGAGAAATGTAGAACACACATTTTGTATTAACGCCCCTACATTTAGCCTTTTCGGAATAATCATGTTGTAATTTCAAGCCTTTGCAAATATTGTGTGCTGTAACGCACGCGTGTAAAGATTTGCGATCATCTGTATGTTTCTTTGTTGTATTGTTTTTGCCTTTTTTCATCACAAGCACTTGTTACCACGGAATAAACATTTGGATGCAGTTTAAGCATGTTGTCATTGTGTTGTTGTTCGTTTTTGTAATTTTACGTCCTCCAACGTCGTCATGTCGGACGGTGAATGAAATGGGTGAAATGCTCAAATGTGTCCAGGGTCCATGGAGCTTAGAGTTACCTGACATTCGTCTATCAGGATAAGGGAAACCCCGGTAAAAACCGTATCCTGGTAACTCACCCTGACCGAGATTCGAACTCGGGACTTCTTGAACGTGAGGCAGGCATGCTACTATCTACGCTACCGAGGCGGGCATTGTCATTATGACCTTTACATCGGGGAGTCCATTTCATACCATGATTTTGTGAATGACTGTAAATATGGTGATGTTATAAGTTATTTTGTTTCATAGTATCATTTTCAGATTTTCGTTTTTGTCTTTCGTTTTCCATGTTTACATTATAAAATGTCTTATGATATCCAATAAGAAAGGAGCCAGTTTTAATTTTAATATCAAGAAGGGTTTTATGCAAAAACAGTGAATATTTCGTACCGAAAATGGGTTAAATATACCGCTAAAATAAAATGGCAATAAAATAATTACCACTAAAATAAATTAATATATAAAATGGGTTAAATATACCACTGCGCAAGTTAACTCACAAGGGAACTATGCTCATACCTGAATTCGCTTGAGAGTTTAATGGCATCATCTCTGATTGATGTGGGGCCTGTGAACCAAAAATCTTCTGTGTAGTAGATTCGCAACGCCCAAAACAAACCTGAAGAGTGCCGCGTGCGACCACTTACAAGCAACTGCTGGACATCCCTCGTGGGCTCTGTGTCGGCGCTCCTTATGTATGCCATGTGTAGATGCTGCCCGCAGGGGTAAACAATCCCTCCCATACAGTGCTGTGTTGTTAAGCCTATATATTCCTAAATATTCTGGACGCGATTTTTGGCACACAATTTTGGCACATAGATCAGAGCTGATGCCATCAGACTCTCAAGAGAATACAGGTCTGGGCATAGTGTTAGTTCCTTTGTAAGTAATGAAATTTTATGTATAAACTGTCATATGTGTTAATACTGTGACTTTGTGGGTTCTTAGAATTAAAAGTCCAAGTTGCAGAAATTTAAAATGCTCTAGAAACACACTTTGGTCAAACCTTACAGTAGCAGAATTACGTAACATACACGAATAAAATCTTCCAAAGTCGTTCACCACACACAAAAGCGTCCACTTTCAAAACACAATTGCAGGCACACGATGCTCAGTTCCGATTGCACTCTCATTTCGACTCCGTTTACGACTGTCCGATAAACTAGCCACGGCTTCTTTTATACGACCATTCATGTTTCCAGACGGTTGTAGAATGTTCCCTATCAATCAAGGTGTTACTAGAATGTTCCATTTATCTAACTTTATTTGTTTGGGCAGGCGCTTTATCTCCGCGCTATCTTTATCTGTTTCAGCATGCTCTTTATCTCCGTGCTACACTATCTATCCTTTATCTCCCCGCGCCGCGCTGTCTATTTGAGCTCGTTTGCCACCAGTCGCGACAATACTCAGAGTTCTGTTGTAATTGTTAACATTGTTCATTCTCACAATCATGTAAAGGGAACGGAATATCTAAGCTGTCATACGAAGATGAATTTGACTATAGCTGAGCCTGCTGTATTTCCATTGTACCTACTGAACAACGTTTAATGGAACACTTATCTGTTATGTATAATATTTATCTCAATTAACATGAAGCAGATTTAAGAATAACATCTTATAAGATCAGCGGATACGGAAGTGCATGAAAATGTAACATACACAAAACTGTTTTTTTTCTATCGATTGGAACCGTAATGCATAATTATATTCTGTGGGATACCTTAATCGGCAACAAATGTACTGTGATTGTAATTACGGTACGAGGCTGTTACCATAAACCCTCATACCAGCTGCAGAGGTGTTGTGCATAAGTAGGACAGATCTTATTTTGAGCATCATTTTCACTTCCCAATACATGACAATAGAACCTCCTGCAGCGACAGGGAAGTAGACCACCGAATCTAGTGTTCAATATCCATCTGGGTTATCGAACATGACAGTAAAAACTCCTGCATCGACCGGCGATCAAACGTATTGCTGAGCACTTATGCGACTCACACAGTTAATTCTTGAAAAGAGCAAGCTATATACGTTTTAAAATAGTGGCAGACAGAGAGATGAGAAAAAAAATCACCAGGAGAGTATTGCTTCATTTGAAAGTAAAATATCATGTGGCATACTTGTTTTTATATGTATTAAGTTGTTTCCAGCAAGACTTCTACAGTAGTCTATCAACAGAGAGAATGTTTATCTCTTGTACTTTTATATCGATTTCTTGGTGTGCATGTATGTGTATATATAATATATACTGTACAAAAGCAGCAGCTCGCTACCCGTTTTCCCTCCATTTCCATCTCCCGTACGTGCTGTTTACTTTTCCTTTACATTCCATTCATAGACTTTGACTATTTTGCTCAAATATAAATTTTCTTTCTGAATCTGATAAAAATGTTAAAGTTCACTGTTACATGAGACTTGTGGTTCACTGAAGCTAAAGTTTTCAAAGGGGATAAGAGATATGCATATCAGTTTGTTGTTGACTGAGACGAACACTTAGGACGTTCTTGAATAAATTTTGAGAAGTTATTTTTAAAGTATTCCACAACAGAGGGAGTTTAGCTGCAATGAAATCACTTAATCCCTTAAGCGTTGCTTAGAAGTTCATTAAGTATATAATGGGTGTCTTATACTATGTATGCTTCAGAAACCGGTACATATCAAATAGCTTTAACAAGCCAGCAATTAAATCATGTTTACTATCCCAAGCAAAAACCATTATATATGGGCAAACCGCAATTTGAAATGTATCATGCTGGACCTAAATATAAAATTGCATATAGAAATAATAGAAATACTGCATTAAAATGAATTTTGTGTGATCCTACCGCTATCAATAATTGCTTCTGTATGCAATTCATGCATAACTGGTTGATTATTGCATGAGGGCCAATAGTAGCACTAACATGTACTTATAGCAGAGGAAGACAGCTTCGAGAGCTGAGTGACGTATTTCAGCCGGGAGCGAGGTCTGCAGTGCGTGTGACGTCAGGCAAGAGCCGTGTAGCACCAAGTTGCCTATACGAATGGCGCTGTGAGTACAGAATCTGAGGGTTCAGTCAGATGTAGCGCACTCGATGACAACAATGTAGCTGCCACGTATCTAACGGAACTGTTAAACTTACAATGTGACGATTTATTGAATGACAAATATACATACAAGAAAGACTTGGCTGATTTTTACAAGAATGTCCCCCAAACCAGATTTCCGAAGTTGTATTCATTTGCCGCACGGACATTGTGTATGTTTGGCTCGACATATGTGTGCGAAAATTTTTTTCTGTTATGAAATTAGGTAAGTCCAAACCCCGAAATACCTTGTCGGATCACAATCTAACATGCAGTATTTTATTACAGATTTCCCAGACATTACGTCCTGACATTGACGTCCTGACACCACCTCCATCACCACCGCCTCCACCACCGCCACCGCCAATAATGATAATGATAATGATAATAATTATTAATGCTTTTTTGTTCAGTGAAACGAATTAGTTTCTCATGTTCTAATAATGATGATCATTCAAGCAACAACTGGATCGTTGGAGGACGTCAACTTAAAAAGAACAAGTGGGTAATCTAGATAGTTATGCTACAAACAGGTAAATGTCAACAGCAGTGAGTGCAACAGTTTCTACAAGTTTCATTATATCATTGTCCACGAGTTATTTCACATAGCATTATAGCATTATACATCTAGAAAATGTAGTAAAAAGTTAAAAGAATAGATCATGAAATAGTTCATCAACAGCTGAAATAGTTGAGAGTTCTGTGTACTTTATATGAAATTAGCTTCTATTGCTCCATTTCATTTGTAGGTGCTGAAGCGATAAACAAGAGAGTCACTTTCATGTAGTTCCTCCCTAGGAGTAAAGTGCCTGGGTGTTTTGGACTCTGATATGGTCTATGATCAGCACAGCGTTGTTACTATAAGTTCAGATTTTAATTATAATATAACCTCTAGGGTATCAACCCTATTTGCTCATTTCGCCCGGCCGCCGTGTCTTCAGCCACCGCCAAGGCCACTGAGAAGTGCTGGTTGTAGGTGGCGAACTCAGCGCGCCGACTCCTTAAACTGTAAGACAATTCTTGACCTTTGCGGACGCCACCTTTCTATCAGCATAGCTATTCAATTGACATCACGAGGCTCAGTGCACCCTGGACCAGACCTCATAGCGGGGGAAAATCCTACGTCAGTATCGGGGATCGAACTGAGTGTCAGAAGTAGGCACTGCGCTACTTTCTCACATCTTAATTATTCTGAAGATAATAATGTAAATAGGTTTTTCACTTCATTGGTCAGAGAAATGAATTTTACAAAATGGTTTCATTTTCTCTCTCTCTAAGTCAAGGCAATTTTGGATACTGCTCTTTCGTCATGTCTGCTATTGACATGCGTGCCATCATGAGAGAATTACACACGATATTGAATATAATAAATTTTTATGATTTAATTGCTGTATCAATATATTTCTCATTTCATTTACAGACTAACTGGAGACACACTTTTGAGACCAAAATTTTATATAATGCTGATAGAATTTTACCTTATAACTACAAACAACTTAGCTCATAACTATAAATATTAATTTTCAGAATTAAATTTTTCCTCATGGAAATATGTATATATTATGTAATTTATAATAGCCGCAGCTGCCAGTCATTAGTACATTTAACATGTGTTATTTTTAACATTCATCTCCTAGCTTCTGTTCTTTGAGCTTGACCTTGGAGGAACATAGGGAAATGCATTCTAAGGGATTAAACAGTTTTGTAATTTTTGCTGCTGTATTCTTAAAACAAAATTGCGGAAACATTTTCTCGGTTTAAAATTAATAGAATGAGCAGCAAGTATAAGATCCAGCAGGCAGTGGTTTCTAGTACCGGGTGGAAGAGGTGTAGGTGTCATTCTTTAAATTAGAGGTAGGTGCATCACAATGTTTATGAACATTTTAAATATATTTCATAGTGTTTTAGAAAAACACTTTGAAATGTAGAGCACCTTGGCAACAACGTCACATTTTATTCGAGGATGGTGAGAAAATGCACACCTGGCGGGTAAGCTAAAGCCTGCTGATGAGTAGAACATACGCTCTCTTTCCGATAGAGCTGCGAATATTTTACTGGATTACGGAAACATGTGATAGTAGCACTTAATCCCCAAGACCGGTCTTTCATGTAACTTCAGAAAAATGTTTAATGCTTAATGAAAGCAGCTAAAACTGAAACACTCATGTTTAAAATTTAATGAAACAGTCATAGAAAATAAAGTTTTATCTTAAAACTTTACTTGTACAATAAATGTAAAAACAAAAGGGTATATGCAGTACATTAAAATTATCATATGTTCACGCAACTATCCAATCATTCGATGAGAAGAAAAGTAGGGGGAAAATATTTAAGTTGTTGCAACAACACAATTTAGGTTTATTTATTAAAATATTTAATACGTTAGTTTTATTAAAATGTTCAATACTAAAAGAAAACAAATATCACATGCACTGCTGGTAAGGCTGTTTATACGGAAGACTCGAACGCTGGATACCAAGTGTGCGTGGTCAATCACTGTTGTTGCCAAGACGTAAATATGGTTTGTATAAAACAGATATGTTAAATTGTGGCGCAGCGGGATACTCAAAAGAAACACAAATTTTGATATACTTAAGGGGAGCCAGAAGGGCATTCTGGGGTGAAATTTCACAAAGTGAGTTATTGACAAAATAATCTTCCCTAATGATTGTAGAAGCGAATAACGATATTTATTTTCTTGTCCCATAATTTTAAAAGTCCTAAATGGACTCATTTTAAAAGGCTGCAGTGTGCCACGCCCCCTATTAGCCATTTGTAGGACCGAAGCCTCCCACGGTCAGAAGAATAGCCCTGAAGCCTCCCGGACCCTTGAGGTTCCTTAATTACATAGCCCCCATGCCTCCCGGTTCCAGTCCCTAATTACATAAGCTCAAAGTATCCTGATCTAAACAAGTACAGTTCCAGTTTGGTGTTTATAATATTTGATGAAGCCTTACATACGAGGCATGTTTTTTTAAGTCAGTACCATTTTGGAATTAAAAAAAGACGTGCATAGATATCGCAATAATTTTATTTTTACATGAAAGCCTGTACCTTAATCTACTTTTCTACATAATTTCTGTGAATATTGAGGCACTTGTCATAACGTGGCATCAGTTTTTGAATACCCTCCTCATAAAGTTCTGCCGCCTGACGTGTTAACCACTGTATCACAACTGTTTTGACTTCGTTATCGTCTTGAAGACGCTGACCGCCCAGATGTTTCTTAAATTGCAGGAACAAATGGTAGTCGCTGGGCGCCAGATCAGGGCTGTATGGAGGATGATCCAGAGTTTCCCATTGAAAAGATTTGATGAGATCTTTGGTCCGATTAGCCACATGTGGACGTGCATTGTCATGCAGCACAACGATACCCTTACTCAACTTGCCACGTTTTTTTGTTCTGGATTGCACGGCGCAGATTGTTCAATGTCTCACAATAAGACGCTGCATTGATTGTCTCAATACGAGGCAGAAACTCCACTAGCAATACTCCTTTTCTGTCCCAAAAAACTTTGGAAATGATTTTCCGGGCAGAAATTGTTTGCTTAAACTTCACTTTTGTGGGTGATAATGAATGTCGCCATTCCATGGATTGTTGTTTCGATTCTGGTGTGACGTAGGCCACCCATGTTTCGTCACCAGTAACAATTTGGTCTAAAAACTCTTCACCTTCATTGTGGTACCGCTCAAGGAAAGTCAATGCACTGCCTAAACGTTGGGTTTTGTGCTAATCCATCAACATTTTCGGAACCCAACGTGAACACAATTGCCGGTACTTCAAGTTCTCGGTCATAATGCGTTACAAAACACTACGAGAATATTGAGGAAAATAGTCACACAATGAGGAAATTGTAAAGCGTCTGTTTCCTCTCACCTTTTCGTCCACTTTCTGCACCAAATCTTCAGTAACGACCGAAGAACGCCCATTCCGTTATTCAGCATGCACATTTATGCTCTCACCCATTTCCTTACCATTCCATCACTCATAATGTTTTGTCCGTAAACTACACAGATCTCACGATGAATATCGATCGGTTTTACGCCTTTAGCACTAAGAAATCGTATAACAGCCCGTACTTCACAATCGGCGGGACTCACGATTGTCGGAGGCATCTTAAACACTTAGTAACCAACGTATACAATGAAGAATCAGACTGTAATGTAGTCAGTGCGTAGACAAGAGATGTACGTAACCAGTGCGCATGCGCCAAACGCCGACCGTAGCGCTGCGGCGGCGGAATCGCAAAAGTACTGACTTAAAAAACATGCCTCGTACGAGTTCAAGATTTACATTTATGATTAATAACAAACAAACACGGTTCTAGTACTAAAAGAAAATTAACCTCCAATGCTTAAATTTAAATTACTGCATTTTGTTTCAATTCGTTTAGCGTTAACCAGGGTGCACCACTAGGAGGCGAACTGGCTCGCACCCCAAAATATTCCACATTTATCAGGTTCTTTATTATTTATTTTCTGTACAATGGATCTGAATTTAGATGCTTCGTTATTTTGACATTCTAAACCTATATCATACAGTAATATGTATTTTTCGTCTTTAAAACAACCGGTATTTTTCCTTTTAAATTTTATTTCCATGTTGTATCTCCAGGGTTGGTTTTATAAGAAATCAACTTCACGTATTCCATTTTGAAATTTTTTCTAGCTTTGAAATTTTCTACTGGCTGCATCATGATTTTCAAGTGCAGATATGACCTTTAATTTTTTTATTTGTTGAGGAATTAATTGTAGTTTTAGTTTTAGTATCCAGCTGAATTTGCTTCAGTACTTCAACAAATCTATACAGATCTGGGCTGCAGGAGTAAACTGATTTAGTATCCAGCTGAATTTGCTTCAGTATTTCAAAAAATCTATACATATCTGGGCTGCAGCAGTAAAACTGATTGTTGTATTTGTTGTGGAAACCTCCGCAAGCGTTGGTAATTCTGTCTATTGCAACTTAGTTCTGCCCACAAGGAAGGAGGAAAATAATGCATTTTCGTCTGTGTAAATTTCCACTAAACAGTCGGAAAACATATGCAGTTTTTCCGAGATAGGCATTACTGTCATGAAGTCTTCAACAAAACAGTCACCAACCATATCAGGATCCAGCATTGGCAAACCAAATATGTAGTTCAGAATTTTTTCGATTTCATTACTGGAATATTAGTCATGTGCAAGTCCCAAGTTTTGTATCTTTCGCCACCAGCTTTGTGTTAGATGAAATTTACATCCTTGAAATTTAACAGCAGTCGACACTTCTCTTCCAGCATTCATTACGCTTTATAAAATTCCATCAATATATATTGTGTCATACTGACCGAGTACTCTTGAGGTTTCCAGGTACACAAAATATTACAACGTTCCTTGCAGCATCACTATATAGCAAAAACTCGGCTCCATCAACAGTTTTCACATTTAATGTGCTCAGAACATAATGAACCTCCTCTATACTCGTCTTCAATAGAAAAGGCTTTAATAGAACTTTTGCAACTTTAACATTGCACGTCCATCATGCTAAACACTTCTAGAATACGAAAGTATAACTGTTCCGAAGTGAAATTTTCCTTCCTGTCCTATGCACCTAAATTTCAGTCTCGTCGGAAAACATGTTAACTGCTGGCTAATTACAGCTTTTTCCGTGGGAGGCTTGGGGTTGTTACCTGCTAAGCTTACCTGGGTACGAGAGGATTCGGTCCGGTACCCGTGTTATCTGCTTGGTTGTAACCTTATTGAAGCTATATTCCAGAGCACACCCTTATTAGGAAATGAAGTCCTTGTTTTTTTCTGTTAATATTCATCTATCCATCTGATGCTAATTCTCCCATGCTTTGTTTAGTACGAGATTATTTTGAATTACTAGTGCTGTTTACAAGATGGGAAGAAGCAATAATTTTGGTGTAAGAAAACGGCATGGGAGCCAGTATAACCAGTTTAAGTAATCCTGATTACAAAATAAGAGTTACAACCCCTAAAATGGAAAAAGTGCAGTAATCCATTACAATATATTGACTTCGTCAAACCCAACCTCAAACATTGGCGATGAATGTGAAGTGAAAATTGGTTCTTCAAGGAAAAAATTGGTTTCTTCATTGTGTAATGACAGTGAAATTAAATGTGTAGTGTTTAACGCCCGCTTTTACTACATACGGCACCGCAGGCGATGACACTGATGATATATGAGATGAAGATGGAGCACCGGGGGAATGAGATGGCGGGGGAAACCGGAGATTTCGGAGAAAACCCGCCCAGCACCGTGTTGTCCACCACAAATCTCACTTTGCGGTCGCCTGGGATCGAACCCGGGCCGCCTTGGTGAGAGCCAAGCGGTCTAACCACTGAGCCACGGCGCGGCCGATGACAGTGATGACAATTTAAATAAAGTAAATAATGATATTAGATCGACAAGTTTTCAATTAGTAAATATAGAAACTTTGTACAGTGTAAATTTTGTGAATATGAAAATTGTCATATCAGAGGACACCAAGAAACGAAATGGCTTATTAGCTAAATTATCACTCAGTTGCCAGTAATAAAGAATATACATTTGAAACATCCAGAAGTATTAAAAGTGGCGCAGAAGTAAATCTAAGGTTTGCTTATGGCTTGGGAAGCATTGACAAGGGAATTGAGGCAGGTAAGACATTGGTTGCTTTTCTTAATTTACCAAATCCCAACAGCCAAATTTAACAAAATAATTAATAATACCATACAGCAAGTGACCATGGAGTCTAGGAAGAAGAGAAGGAGTGAAAAAAGAAAGAGGAAGCATGCTGATGGTGAAAAAGATGCAGAATATGGATCTGGAGAAATTGTGAGGTGTAGTTCCAACATAGCAAAACTTTAATGCTGTTTTTCTCTGTTTTATGTTTTTTATACTTTGGGTGCGCTCATCTATAAAGCTACTGCAGCAACAAGTGTACATTTTTTGGAATTAAAGTAATACTGAAGCTGTTTTTAGAGGTACTTGTATAAAGATATGTGAAAATTTCAATTTTTTAAAAAATAAACATTGAATATCTTTAGAATTAAATTCAAGACATTTATTTAAAAAATCACATAACCTTTATTAAAACTCCAAAACAAGATCTATTATCTTTAATGAATTGTGACAGTGTTGTAAAATAACAAGTAAAAGTTTTAAGTTGAGTTCAGTGGTTCTTGGGCTAAGCGCACCAGAAAACTCCCATTTTAACATTGGTGAGATAGGCTGTACCGGCTCCCCGTAATACATACCTATTATATCGACCACCCATTCTCTACAAACTAGTCCTAGAAAGCTCAATTATTCTATCTGATTCATGTTTTCAAAAAGAGTTTAATTACATATTTGGTTGTAGGTGCACTGGGAATACAGAAAACCAAAGTGGGATGTTTAAAAGCGGTTGGCTATATGACCTTGAATTATATGTTTTTTTTCCATGACAGCGTGAAAAGCAACTGAATAATGACACCACTTTAAAGTGGACAAAGTATTTAACAATTTAAACCAATAACGTATATGCTCACTTTCTTCTCGGGCAGCCAACCAGGTGAAAAAATGATTAGATATCAACGTTTCGGCAGTGTGCATCTCTCCTATCATCAGGATATTTATAAAATGTTATAACCACAAACGGAACACTGGATATAACACAGCCATAAACAAAGACAAAGGACTATCAAAATTCGCATTACTGAACAAAATGCTGTTTTCAGTAAATTAAATGCCAGGTCAGATGGCGTGATTATTGTGACTCTGTGGGTTCGTGAAATTAAAAGTCCAATTGCACAAACTCAAAATGTTCTTATTTCCACCGAATTACAGTTGGAACACTTTCCGATTACATAGAATTACGTAGCGTACACAATTACAATTCACCAGTTCGTCTGTCACAGGTCCACTCTACACTCGCAATTACGTACAACTCCTCAGATGCACGTACAGTCTTCCAGTCCGTTCACTAGCACGGCGCTCCTCCGGCTGCTCGCCAAGAACTGAACTGTCTCGCCAACTGCAGCCCCTTTTTATAGGAAGATTGCTGTTTCTGGAAGTCTCGCGGTTCAGTGAATCACCCCGAAGATTCCAGACGCCAGGGAAGGGGAAAGAGATGGCTAGTGATGTTTTTCCAACCATCCCCTCGTTACGGCTACAAGATAAATGGGTAGGCGTTGCCGAATGCTTCCCGGCCCTCACTCAGCCGTCAGTTAGTCGTGCCTTCCGATAATTGGGTGACATTATAGAAAATTGTGTCAAAGAAACATAACTGCTTAACTTGATTATCAAGCTGTATTGATCTTTGATTCTTAATTCGACGGATTTTCATTTTAAGGCCGGTTTCCAAGAGGAGCTAAACTGAAATCCAATAGAAAATTGTGTCAAAGAAACGGAACTACTTAACTTGATTATCAATACAGCTTGATAATCAAGATAAGTAGTTACGTTTCTTTGACACAATTTTCTATACTCACGCCATCTCCTGACCTGGAATTTAATTAACTGAAAACAGCAATTTGTTCAGTAATTTTGATAGTGTTTTGTCTTTGTTTATAGTTGTCTTATATTCAGTATTTCATTTTGTGGCTGTAACATTTTATAAATATCTTGATGGTAGGAGAGATGCACACTCCCGAAACCTTGATATCTAATCATCTTTTCACCTGGCTCGCTGCTCGAGAAGAAAGTGAGTGCATTCGCTGCCAGGAAAGCTTCAGGTCTTATTTTAATAACGTGTATCTTCCAAATGCCTATTTTTACAAGGCATTAACGTAGCCCATGGTGTAATAGCCCGAAGTGAACCTGAGCTCGCCAACCGAACTGACGGCCCCTCACGCCCAAATACGTAAGGTAGAGGTGGGGGATCATCCCAACGATACGGGGAGGAGATGTGGTCAGCATCTCGGTACCCCCAGCCAGAAAGTTGGCTTTCTAGACCAGGGTTCGCTACCTAGCGCAGCTTCTCAATTACCTCACAATGCTGAGTGAACACTGGTCCTAAACCTGGAAATTAAAATCCGCCCACCGAGGGGTGTGATCCAACTTGGGCACAGACACAGGGAAGCAAAGCATAGGCTCTAGCTCACTACGCCAGAGTGCAGGACATCAAAAGGCATTATTTTTAATAAATTGTGTGTTTAAGACATATCTCAGGATTTACCTGCCATAAAAATTATATATTTAAAACTCGAATGAATAGGTTCACAGAAATTTCAAGATATAGTTTTTATTTGCCATGTAAACTGTTTTACTTAAATTCTTAGTCATTTTTGAAAAAAAAAAAAATATCAAAGCTGTTACTGTATAAAAAGGTGAGGGTGTGGCAGTTTATTCAAAATCTTATACTTTACTTAAATTCTTACAGTCATTTTTGAAAAGAAATCAAAGCTGTTACTGTATAAAAAGGTGAGGGTGTGGCAGTTTATTCAAAATCTTATACTCTACTTAAATTCTTACAGTCATTTTTGAAAAAAAATATCAAAGCTGTTACTGTATAAAAAGGTGAGGGTGTGGCAGTTTATTCAAAATCTTATACTCTACTTAAATTCTTACAGTCATTTTTG
This sequence comes from Mantis religiosa, assembly GCA_030765055.1. Taxonomy (NCBI): domain Eukaryota; kingdom Metazoa; phylum Arthropoda; class Insecta; order Mantodea; family Mantidae; genus Mantis; species Mantis religiosa. Next base: position 26,384,681 of record CM060950.1, on the reverse strand, counting down.
AAAAAAAAATATCAAAGCTGTTACTGTATAAAAAGGTGAGGGTGTGGCAGGTTATTCAAAATCTTATACTCTACTTAAATTCTTACAGTCATTTTTGAAAAAAAATATCAAAGCTGTTACTGTATAAAAAGATGAGGGTGTGGCAGTTTATTCAAAATCTTATGCTCTACTTAAATTCTTAAAGCCATTTTTGAAAAAAAAAAAAATCAAAGCTGTTACTGTATAAAAGGTGAGGGTGTGGCAGTTTATTCAAAATCTTATACTCTACTTTAATTCTTACAGTCATTTTTGAAAAAAAATATCAAAGCTGTTACTGTATAAAAAGGTGAGGGTGTGGCAGTTTATTCAAAATCTTATGCTCTACTTAAATTCTTACAGCCATTTTTTGAAAAAAAATATCAAAGCTGTTACTGTATAAAAGGTGAGGGTGTGGCAGTTTATTCAAAATCTTATACTCTACTTAAATTCTTACAGTCATTTTTGAAAAAAAATATCAAAGCTTTTACTGTATAAAAAGGTGAGGGTGTGGCAGTTTATTCAAAATCTTATACTCTACTTAAATTCTTACAGTCATTTTTGAAAAAAAAATATCAAAGCTGTTACTGTATAAAAAGGTGAGGGTGTGGCAGTTTATTCAAAATCTTATGCTCTACTTAAATTCTTACAGTCATTTTTGAAAAAAAATATCAAAGCTGTTACTGTATAAAAAGGTGAGGGTGTGGCAGTTTATTCAAAATCTTATACTCTACTTAAATTCTTACAGTCATTTTTGAAAAAAAATATCAAAGCTGTTACTGTATAAAAAGGTGAGGGTGTGGCAGTTTATTCAAAATCTTATGCTCTACTTAAATTCTTACAGCCATTTTTGAAAAAAAAAATATCAAAGCTGTTACTGTATAAAAGGTGAGGGTGTGGCAGTTTATTCAAAATCTTATACTCTACTTAAATTCTTACAGTCATTTTTGAAAAAAAAATATCAAAGCTGTTACTGTATAAAAAGGTGAGGGTGTGGCAGTTTATTCAAAATCTTATACTCTACTTAAATTCTTACAGTCATTTTTGAAAAAAAAATATCAAAGCTGTTACTGTATAAAAAGGTGAGGGTGTGGCAGTTTATTCAAAATCTTATACTCTTAAACACACTAAACTTATATAGAAACTTTGATATTTATCACTTTCTGCTTTTGAGTATGGTATTCCATACACAAGGAATTTTGCCTAAAGCGCATGTTTTGTATTAAGTGACCTCAAAACCGGTACTTTGATTTATATCTCGATTCCAAATTCTGAGTGAGATGCACCACTTCCTCTAACAAGTGAGTGAATGAGAAAGTTAAAAGGAGAAGATAATAACAGTAGATTCAGTTGCTGTTCTATCACATGCTTAATTGAAATTTGTCTTAAGCTTTCAATTTCTCAATTATGCTGGTACAAAATAGTAGGCAAATCTTAATTTTTGTGCTTAAATCAGCATCCATAAAGTAAATTATCAATCCAGCTTTTCATTCATTATAGACAGCCACCTCCTAAGATTATATAATATGCAATGTAATCCGCGTTCACGCTGTATATAAAGTTTGGGGCAAACAAACGCCTCACTTTCAAGAGGTCTCGAGTACGAATTTCGATCAGTGTGCACTTTCCCTTATCCTGAAAGATAAATGACTGATAACTCTAAGCTTTATGGACCCTGGGCTCATTTGAGCATCATTTCACTCATTGATCTTTGGATATGACTTGACGTTGAAAGACGTAAAGAAAGAAAAACGGATGCAGTAATCAGTTACGGAAAAGACATTCAGATTTACCTAACGCTAACTACTTAAAGATGCATTGCGTACTACAATTCTAATGTTACTCAAGACAGGCACAAAGAAAATCAAAGCAATGAATGGAAACATTTATAAATTCTAAGCAATTCAAACATATGTTAAAATGCTATCTAGTGATAGCTCTACCGCGCTTTTTATGATTTTAATTTTCTCTTCTGCCAAGGAGAAGAAAAGCCAAGTAGCTTAAGTGGTGGAAAAAGATAAACTACCCTCCCTCTCTGTCTCTATCTCCCTCTACCTTTAAAAAAATGAAATGTGTAGTGTTTAACGCCCGCTTTTACTACATACGGCACCGCAGGCGGTGACACTGATGATGCATGAGATGAAGATGGAGCACCGGTGGAATGAGATGGCGGGGGAAACCGGAGGTCCCGGAGAAAACCCGCCCCAACGCCGTGTTGTCCACCACAAATCTCACTTTGCGGTCGCCTGGGATCGAACCCGGGCCGCCTTGGTGAGAGCCAAGCGGTCTAACCACTGAGCCACGGCGTGGCCCCTCTACCTTTATCTGGAATAATTAATGATGATGGAAATGTTACAACTGAAAAATAAAACAATTCAGACTATGGGCATTTATGTTATTTAAGAAACCTTAAATACAAATATTTGAAGATGAATGACAGTTACTAGCAATTAAGGCAATTTCATTAAGAAGAAATGCTACGAGTATCTGTCAATAAGTGTCATGGCTACTTAAATTGTTACATTTGGAGATCTTCCTTCATAAGAAATTTTATTTTTTGAATTCGGAATATGCAGTGACTTTTGATACACTCATAGATTTTTCTAATGACTACGGTATAGAAGTACATGTCGATGAATTTTACACTGCCGTAATACTTAAGGAGGTATGATCAAAAATGTTAAAAACTAACCAAAATGGACTCAATTCTTTAACAAAAGCGCGGGTAGTAAGTTACTAAAGAGGCGTTTTCCTCGGTTCCCTCCGCACCGAAAAGATATTGCTAGAATTAAATATTCCGATTCCCTCCTGCATGTGAACTTTGTCCTCAGTTTTGTGTTAGAAATATCTACTACCCACGTTGATAGTAGACACCAATCGATTCGGTCGCGTAGTATGTCTTTGGCCTTGGTAGTAGACCTGCTTATTCAATACAGCAGTGCACTGGAGCGTAGACGCATGTGTTACAGACAATGGCAAACGTGGAAAATATCAGAAGTGAAAGGGGCAGTGAAGTGATTCTAGTAGGGAACTATAAATATAGCTTCCAAAAATATTGAAGGATGAGGTTGGAAGGTGGAAGTGTATATTAAAAACCTGTAAGTGCTTTATAAAAACTGATTCAAACGATGAATTTTTCTTGTGATAAAACGTGCAACATAATAATGTTTGTGAAAATGATGCATAATAGAATAAACAAGCCGTCAGAAATAGTATTAGAAGGAAAGCAGTTGAAGATAAAAGTGAACATCCATGGAAATTCCCTGACAAAGAGGTAAGCCAAGAACAATTACATTTTCTTACTACTGTGGACATACAATGCTTAAGGTCCAATTGGTCCTCGACTGTCCGATGTCTGTGTAAAGTGTGACCGAAAATCGTACGATTAAGCCATGGGGGAATCGGAATACACGTTATTTGAGTAATAGAAATTTGGGAGGGAAAATAACTATAACCTTTTTTACGAGGTAATAAGAACCTCATTTTTGGGATGGAGTCGGTAGAATACGACTAAAGATGGTTAGCGCCCGCCTCGGTAGCGTGGTGGTAGTGTATCTGCCTCACGTTCAAGAGGTCCCGAGTTCGAATCTCGGTCAGGGTGAGTTACCTGGACAACCTGGATAAGGTTTTTCCGGGGTTTTCCATTATCCTGATAGACGAATGTCGGGTAACTCTAAGCTCTATGAACCCCGGACTCATTTGAGCCTCATTTCACCCATTCCATTCAACGTCCGATATGACTTAACGTTGAGGCGGACGTAAATTACAAAAAAAAAAAAAAAAAAAAAAAAAAAAAACGACTTAAAGTTGGAGGACGTAAACTACTTAAAAAAATGGTTAACCTCCTGTTCGTTCCTGTCAATATGCGTACGTAGAATCAACTTCAACAATGCAAAGTGAGCTTCTTATTAACGTAAATTATAATGTGAGTTCTATTATGGGTATTCTCTTTATGAGAAACAACTTCTAAAGAATATTTCATAAAAGTGTTTTTTTTTTTTTTTTTTTTTTTTTGTAATTTACGTCCTGCAACCTTAAGTCATATCGGACGATGAATGGAAATGGGTGAAATGATGCTCAAATGGGTCGGGAGTCCATGGAGCTTAGAATTATCCGACATTCGTCTTTCAGGATAAGGGAAAACTCCGGAAAGAACCTTATCCAGGTAACTCACCCTGACCGAGACCTCTTGAACGTGAGGCAGACACGCTACCATCTACGCTACCGAGGCGGGCTAAAAGTGTGTAAATTGGCTACTTACCTATATATCATCTGTGCCATAATTGTTGTATACACCCTTAGCTTCTACTTTTAGCAATCTACTTCTGCATTTACAGTAAACCCCCAGCTGTTCATACTGACTACATAAAATGTATATTCGAAGCTCCGAAATGAAGAATCAGAAGGAAAATGTCTTACTTGAGAACACCACAGAACTATTTTAATGACAGTGATAAATGTGCTATACCTGAGTTAAAATATTAGAACCTTTCTGAACAATAAAATATGATGAGAAATTCCACGTGCTGTACTAAATAGTTGCTCAACAAGATATACAAAACAGTGTACACCAATAGCTCTGTAGTTATTTTTGTCTACGTATTTGATTTACTTGGTGCTGCATTGGTGCTTTGTATGAGTACGGAGTTGAAAAATTAGATACAGGGAATTTTTGAAAGCCATAAGTAGTCTTACTTTGTACATGTACCAAGCCGAAAGTGACGAACACTTCTCTAGATTGTCAGATAGTGATATTTTTAAAATACGAAGTTGTAAAATATCAGCACGAAGTTTTTTGCAGTTTTGATTAACGTATAATTTTTGCCAACTCATATGTTCCAAGTGCACGAATTTTGCTCTTAATGACCAAGCGGAATATTTTTATCTACAAGCGGTTTAAAATAAAGTGAGGGTATCTTTTAAAACATCCGAGTGCTGTATAATTCCAAATAAGGATTAGGTTTAGTCAAAATCTTACCATAAATATTACTGGATGGTTCTTCAGTGAAATTTGAGGGAATTTTGGAGATATAAACGATATACAATCTCCCTTGATTAACTCAGTATCAAAATATTTTAAGCCACACCATTTAGCCCTTTGAGCTCGAAGTCATTAAAAATGCACCATATTGGCAACAACTGCCAAAAGTAGCCTCTGATATCCATATTCAGCGAAACGGGATTGAAATTTGGTGACATGAATATGTAAAAGGAACCACTAATCTCCCGGTTTTTTTAATTGGAAACATTATATAACCTGTGCCCATCTGGATGAATAGGAATTTTCAATAGTGAAACAATATCGGTTGAGTGGTTTTTGATATTACGATAAATGAATGAGTGAGTGAATGAATGAGGGAGTAAGTGAGTGCATGAGTGAATGATAAACGAATCAATATCTTTTACCTTCTTATGAGAAGCATAAGGGATTTTCAAATTATTTCCATCGGTCCCTGTTTCTTTCCAACTTATTTACTCTCTTCCATTTTTTCTCTTCTGTAGCAATTTATTCGATAACTGATCTCTTCCATATGCGCTTTGGTGTTCCGCTTCTTCTACTACCCTAATGCCCGATTTCACCAACAGATGTTAAAATCGACGTTAATCAAAGTAACGTAACAACTGTCACAGTGCTAACACTACTGTTAAATTTCTTGCATTTCACCAACCTGTTTTCTGAAAATGTTAAACACGTGATAATGCCAAGAAACTTGTAAATATTACAGCTGTAGAAGGCTACGGGTGAGTCGTATTATTTTCTGAACGTACTGCGATGCGCCTTTTGTTTTCATTTTCATCTGAACACAGCTGGAAAAATGGTGGGTGAATAAAATCGTAATGAAAAACCGTGAAACAAATTTATCATCGATGGAGAAAGAATTGTTAATTGAAATGGTGACGAAGGTAAGGACATCGTGGAAAATAAGAGGATGGATGCGGTGAATATAAAAGAGAAAGATGTCACTTGGGAAAATATTGGAAACGAATTTAATTCAAATGCATGAACGAAAAAGCTTCGTCAGTATTACGTAAATGTAAAACGAGGTGGCAAGGACAAGTGACTTGAACGTTTCAAGATGGGAGATGGACAATGTGTTATCCACATAATTCAGTGAATTATAAAATGGTAAAGTTATTAATACTTGAAGCAAAGGCGAGATCGGCATACTCCTTTCGATGCATGTTCTAATTCAGTATTACGTAAATTTAAAACGAGGAGCGAAGAAGGAAAAACTACCAGTGACTTGAACTTTTCAAGATGGGAGGTGGATAGTGTATTATCCACATAATTCAGTGAATTATAAAGCCGTAAAGTTATTAATACTTGAAGCAAAGGCGAGATCGGCATATTCCTTTCGATGCATGTTCTAGCCTCTCTTGTACTTCCGCAGTAATCTTCATAGCAACTTGTTTCGACAGATCATACCTCTGTAAAAAATTTTCTTTTGATAGTTCCTCAAAATTATTTCTTCTTATAGGCCGTACTTTATTAAAAATGCCATTTTGACGGTCTTAAATATAGAAAATATACATCAACAGTTGAGTTCGTGACAGCCATCTTGACTATTTACAGTTTTCAAGGACTTAACATCAGAAATTTATCTTGTTAGTTTAACAATTGATTTAACAGTGTTACGCCTACACTTGTTGGTGAAATGCAATTTTTGTTTTAACTATTGCTAAACTCGTGTTAAGTGTTAACATCTATTTGTGAAATCGGGCATAAGAATTCCAATTCAAAGTCATTCTTTCCAACGACTTCGTTTCCTCCTAGCGCGCGGGGTCGCCCCCCTCCCCCCCCCCCCACACACACACACACACATTTTCCTCTTTATATTACTAGAATAAATTTGTCCTTTCCTCTGTTATTTATCCATGTGTTTACTCTTTGTTCTTGATTACGTACATAATTGTTACCTCCGTTGCTAGTTACATGTAATAGACAGGGAACGAATTGTGTTCCTTTCTAGTTTGCTGTATGTGAATAGCCTGAGAAGTTCTCTTCAATCCTATCGCTATATCGGCTTATAGAGGCCCGTTAGGCGGCGTGTATATCGAGGTAACATTATACGCGCTTTTTATGATATGCGCAGTTTTTTTGCAAAATGACGGGTTTTAACAAACGCTTGTGACACACACACACACACACACACACACAGACACACACACACACACACACACACACACACACACACACACACACACACACACACACACACAATGTTTCTCCCTCACACTGTGGCCACCGACAGTCAGAAAGCACGTCAGCAGTTACGCGTGACAGGGAACAACAGTTTTACGGAAGCTATTGTATACTTTATTTCATATTTACTCCCTGTTTATAAATTCACGAGTTTTAAAGAATTCTAATTAATTTAGGAGTGATGTCAGTGTTCAGTTCTTTTTTTTCACCATTTCTGTTGTAACGATATGTTTTAGTTACAACTTTTTATATGAATATTGTTTTCTGATATGACTTAGTAGGCCATGTAATGACATATTAAAAACAAATATATTGTGTAATTTTGTGATTGGCCGTAGAAATAATTGTATTACGTAATGCGGTGACGTAGCAGTACATCGGCCAATCACAAAATTAATATAGGAGTAACGATAGTTACGGAAAATCAATAATTTTGAGATGGATATGTTCTTCAGTCTTGTTCAATGACGAGGGAAAAATGTTGCGGTGAACATAAAAGTTTTGTAACAGAAAGTTATTAATCTTCAAAAAGAGTTATTCGGTATTCGTAATAGTAATGAGTGAATTGTAATTCAGATTAGACAATTAAATGATATATTACGAAATCGGAGTCATATAAAATTTTATTTCTGTCACCAAAATATCCACACCTGAGACTATTCAGACGATTCAGACGATACAATTAGTGACCTGAAGAAACTGAACCGCACAAACTGACGACATGGGAAAGAATTGTGCTTGCAGCGAAGAAATACCGCTACATATTTCGCCCGAACGTGTGGCTGATTAAGCTGGAGAAATATAACGCCACACTGTATATGCATTTACGATTTTTGAATGACAAATTGCGAATGTTTTTTTGGACGGTTTCCTATAATACTACGAAACTTATTTATTTATTTATTTATTTATTTATTTATTTATTTATTTATTTATTTATTTATTTATTTATTTATTTATTTATTTATTTATTTATTTATTTATTTATTTATTTATTTATTTATTTATTTATTTATTTATTTATTTATTTATTTATTTATTTATTTATTTATTTATTTATTTATTTATTTATTTATTTATTTATTTATTTATTTATTTATTTATTTATTTATTTATTTATTTATTTATTTATTTATTTATTTATTTATTTATTTATTTATTTATTTATTTATTTATTTATTTATTTATTTATTTATTTATTTATTTATTTATTTATTTATTTATTTATTTATTTATTTATTTATTTATTTATTTATTTATTTATTTATTTATTTATTTATTTATTTATTTATTTATTTATTTATTTATTTATTTATTTATTTATTTATTTATTTATTTATTTATTTATTTATTTATTTATTTATTTATTTATTTATTTATTTATTTATTTATTTATTTATTTATTTATTTATTTATTTATTTATTTATTTATTTATTTATTTATTTATTTATTTATTTATTTATTTATTTATTTATTTATTTATTTATTTATTTATTTATTTATTTATTTATTTATTTATTTATTTATTTATTTATTTATTTATTTATTTATTTATTTATTTATTTATTTATTTATTTATTTATTTATTTATTTATTTATTTATTTATTTATTTATTTATTTATTTATTTATTTATTTATTTATTTATTTATTTATTTATTTATTTATTTATTTATTTATTTATTTATTTATTTATTTATTTATTTATTTATTTATTTATTTATTTATTTATTTATTTATTTATTTATTTATTTATTTATTTATTTATTTATTTATTTATTTATTTATTTATTTATTTATTTACTTATTTACTTATTTACTTATTTATTTATTTATTTATTTATTTATTTATTTATTTATTTATTTATTTATTTATTTATTTATTTATTTATTTATTTATTTATTTATTTATTTATTTATTTATTTATTTATTTATTTATTTATTTATTTATTTATTTATTTATTTATTTATTTATTTATTTATTTATTTATTTATTTATTTATTTATTTATTTATTTATTTATTTATTTATTTATTTACTGACTGACTTACTTTATTCATTTATCCATCCGTCCGTCCATTCATTTAGGCACCTACTTATTTATCTATTTATTTATAATTTTTTATTTATTTATAATTATTTATTTATAATTGTTATAACTTTTTATTTATTTATATTTTTATAATTATTTATTTATATTTTTTATAATTTTTATGTTTTTATAATTTTTTGTAATCTTATTTATTTATATATTTTGTAATTTCTTATTTATTTATTTAATTAATGATTTATTGATTTATTGATTGACTGATTTATTTATTGATTAATTAATTGATTTATTGAGTGAGTGAGGGAGGGAGGGAGAGAGGGAGGGAGGGAGGGAGGGAGGGAGGGAGGGAGGGAGGGAGGGAGGGAGCGAGTTAGCGAGTTAGGGATCCTGTGAGAAGTACCAGAGTCCTGTTGAAATGATTGCTGGCATGCAATGTCAGCTAGTTGTTCGTAAATTCATTTTATTATTCGGAAAGGTAGAGTCGGACTGAAAAATTCAATACCATAGCAGGGATTTCATCTATGGGTCTTTCGGTCTTCATCCAGTTGCTCTAACCACTGAGCTACCATGGCAATGTGCCAGCATTACATTAAATTCTCCAATTGACCCTTATTTTTATCGGTAAACAACTAGCAGCTCTGATATACATATGAGACAGCTACCTCAATGGCGATTTAGAGCGTTTAAGTACCTTAAATCCCAGGCTTTATAGTTCAGGGCACTTTTAGGACAATTCATGGAAATTAGCTATTCTCTCACTCTACCCGTTTGTAGAGCAAGGTTAAGAAAGGCAAAGTCAGACTGAGAAATTCAATGCCATAGCCGGGATTTGTGTAAAAAATTAGAGCTAACATGGCAGTGCTACCTGGTTAAGGCATCATGCTTTAGTTCCTGTCAGGGAATGCAGGATCGGCCCAGGTTCGATCTCACCCTTGCGGGTGCGGATTTTAAGTCTCGGGTATAGGACCGGTGCCCCCTCAGCATCGTGAGCTTCCGATAGGTAAGTGGCCCTGGTCAAGAAAGTCAACTTTCGGGCTGGGAGTGCCGAGATGCTGATCACATCTACTACCCGTATCGATTGGATGATCGCCCACCTCTACCTTGCGTATGTGGGCGTGAGGCCGGCAATCGGGTTGGTAGGCCCTGGTCCGATATGGACTGTAGTGCCACGGGCTTAACTTTCTTATTGTTCTATGTACAATTAAAATCTCATCCAAGGAGCTTATGACTATTCACAGGCATTTTATAAGCAGATAAGTGTATTGCAACTGAGGGAGATGGTTTTCAGCACGTCGTATAACACAGATTAGTGATTATCTTTGTTTTTAGTTCTCAATAATATTTAATGCTTTTCAAATATCATTTTATGCTTTCGTATAAGCCAACTAATTTTTGTGTGGAAATATTATTTCTCTGCTACCCGTCGCTGTCACCTCAGTTCAGCAACGCGAGGCCTTGCTTATACGGCCTGCATCCCGAATATTTTTATAAATAGTATTTATTACCTCTTCTTCCTTCATACGACACTACATACGGTAATACTGGTGATACATGAACACATAATTAAAAAAGGGCAATTGGAGAAGAAAACATTCAAGACCTAAATTTAAGGTACCTTCCCGACATTTGACAGTTATATGAGGCGATTGGAACCGCAGAACTCCTGTTAACACGTGCGTATGCTAAAGGTACCAATCTGAGGCAACAAAGCCGGAAGGTGCCAACATTCATGAATATAGATTTTAGTAAAACCTACAAACTTACTTTAGCTCTTTGCAGTACTTGTAGCTTGTTTAGCTGCATGACCTTTAGAAGCATGTCATGCACCTATTTAAATGTCCTCCTGTAAGCCTTGATTTAAAAAATGTGTAAAAAGAGTATTTTAACTATCAAAAAGAACGAGGCATTGAATTGAACTTTCAGAAGCCTTAAAATATTAAATTAGCCACAGAGGAGCAGAGCAGAGGAAAAGGAAGGAGGCTCTGTATTCAAAAGATACTTTTTAAACAGCGTAAAGCCAAAAAAGTGACGTTATTTTAGCGTTATTTTAAAACTCTCTTTGATGTGTGTTCACACGAGAGGAACATTTCGGTTCGATTCAATGAAATGCTGTATACCTCAGTGTTGATAAGATAAAATCTGATGAGATAGTTTTGTTAACGTGCTAGTTGTGACGTTATTAAACATTTTTTGATACTGTGTAAACCTTAAAGTAAAATATTGAAGTGGCATACTTAAGTTTTGTTTTCTCCCTGCCAAAATACTCGTAGGATAATTAAACGTTAATTTTATGATTTATTAGTATGATGTTACATAGTGAAAACGTAGAGTCAAACTGAAAAATTCAATACCATAGCCGGGATTTGAACCACGAATCTTCTGTTCTCCGTCCAGTCGCTCTAACCATTGAGCTACTATGGCCAACGCGCCGATATGACATTAAATTCTCCAACTGATTGGTGTTTTTCCCGGTAAACCACTTAGGAGTTTTTTTTGTAATTTACGTCCTCCAACGTTAAGTCATACCTATCGGACGATGAATGGAATGGGTGAAATGATGCTCAAGTGGGCCCAGGGTCCGGAGAGCTAAGAGTTACCCGACATTCGTCTTTCAGGATAAGGGAAAGCCTCGGAAAAAAACCTTATCCAGGTAACTCACCCTGACCGAGATTCGAACTTGGGACCTCTTCAACGTGAGGCAGACACGCTACCATCTACGCTACCGAGGCGGGCTCTTAGGAGTTCTCATAAACACATGAGACAACTACCTTAATGGCGACTTACAACGTGTAAGTACTTTAAGGCCCGGGCTTTATAGTTAACCACTATTAGGTCAATTAATGGAAATTAATTGTTCTTTCACACTGGCCGTGTGGACACACTGACACGAGTCAGTTGGAGAATTTAATGTCATATCGGCACGTTGGCCATAGTAGCTCAATGGTTAGAGCGGCTGGACGGAGACCAGAAGATCCGTGGTGCAATTCCCGGCTATGGCATTGAATTTTTCAGTTTGATTCTACATTTCCACAATTTAGCTTACACACGGCCAGTGTGAAAGAACAATTAATTTCCATAATGCTACATAGTTTAAAAACGAAGTGTTGTAACAAATGATGTCAGTCGTAGCTAAACACATCTAATTTGTTTCTACAATAATGTAGCGAAAGTGCCACACTGGCAAGGGACACCTTTGACCCCGAACGCTCGGAGACGCACGAAAATATGCCTAGAATAACAAGCCTTCATTAAAACAGTGATCTGTATCATTTCCATGCAAACCTTCGCACTTGTCTACTAGCGCCATTAGACGATAGCGTGTTGAAGCTACACTAACCGGTACTCGAGTTACGTGAATGGTACAGCTGCAGTACCTAATTTGTGTCTCTTGGAGTGTTCGCCTGCGGGTTACTGTGTAAACTGTGTACAGTGATATCGTGAAGAGAATTAAACCTACGAACGTGGTCCATATATTAGGGACAAAGTTGGGGCGTGCTGAATATGGAAATGACATCGGGGTCGACGATATGGAGTTCACGGACATACTATATACCTAATATATTAATTCACAAATATAATGGGAATGACACAGAAATACTTGACGTTACACTGGACAGAAGTACTGACTTTGAAGAACAGAAGGAACATGAAGGGAAACAGTCAAATCAAAGTGAGTAGGAACCAGGGGCGGCTCGTCCTTATGTGCTGCAGTGCTCCAGCACGCTCTTTTCTGTTTTATAAATCACATTGTATACATTTTAAAGGACTATACAAGTAACAATGCATTAGTACAAGTATAGGAAATCGAGTACGACTAATAATGAACTCTTGATGTATGGAAAACATTTGCGTAACTAATGGAATGCATCCGTGACGTCAACATGCTGACAGCCAGCAAGCTTGGTAATCAGTTATTGCGCATGCGTGCAACTTTCCCCTCTTGCCTCCCTAATGTCCTGAGTTTCCAAGATTTTCGCAAAACTGCGTGCTGCAGCTGGGTGTTGCGCGGTGATCACTCGCTGCACGATGGAGCAGGGCCACCAACACTCATAGTTACAGCTGTAGAACTTGAATATGCATTTAAAATTGTTTAACAATCTACCTTTGCTTTATATTTTAGTTCTAGAAACTAATTCCATTCTTCTTACGTAAACAGATCCAATACGTAATAGTTATAAAATCGCAGGGAAGATTTTTTGTGATGCACCTATCATGTTGGCATGATACTCCATTCCCGCGACCATAACGAGAATCCCTCATAAGTGCATTTGGTTCACATGTTCGCATTATATCCAAGTATTTCTTTGTGTAACATTATTTAGTGGTTATATCAGTTTCTTTATTTTGTGTAAGAGTCTGAAACGTGTTATAAATTCGCTTTATGCAGTGTATGAGTAATTTAGTATTACGAAAACTTTAACCAATAAATAATGAGAAGAAAGGGTTAGTATAAAAATGTTAGGGCAATCAATACCCGATTTAAAATTTGAGCAAAAAGTGAAGGAACTGGAAATTCTGTTTATACCATGAAGAAACATCGGCGCATGGACTTCATTTTTCAAAACTAGGTGAATTTCATGAACTTTTTCCCGCAGCACGCTGTTATTTTTCGGCACGAGCCGCCACTGGTAGGAACTTTCTGCATTCAGAAGGTCGAGTCCCAGTGTATTAGAAGATACTGATGACAGCATACTAGGGAACATTGATGAAGACTATTAAACTCGTGGCTTCAATTACTGTGGTAAACCATTGAGGCACTCTAAGTGCATCCAAAATAAATCAAATTGAATATTGTGGAAACGTAGAGTCAGACTGAAAAATTCAATGCCATAGCCGGGATTTGAACCACGGATCTTCTGCCCTCCGTCCAGCCGCTCTAACCATTGACCTACTATGGCCAACGTGCCGATATGACATTAAAGTCTCCAACTGACTCATATTTTCCCTGGTAAACCACTTAGGAGTTCTCATAAACACACGAGACAACTACCTTAATGGCGACTTACAACATGTAATTACTTTAAGGCCCGAGCGTTATAGTTAGCCACTATAAGGTAAATTAATGGAAATTAATTGTTCTTTCACACTGGCCGTGTGTAGGCTATATTATGGAAACTTAGAGTCAGACTGAAAAATTGAATGTCATAGCCGGGATTTGAACCACGGAACTTCTGGTCTCCGTCCGGCCGCTCTAACCATTGAGCTACTATACGTTTACACAATTTAGCCTACACACGGCCAGAGTGAAAGAATAATTTCCATTAATTGACCTAATAGTGGTTAACTATAAGGCCCGGGCCTTAAAGTACTTACATGTTGTAAGTCGCCATTAAAGTAGTTGTCTCATGTGTTTAGAGAACTCCTATGTGGTTTACCGGGAAAATATGAGTCAGTTGGAGAATTTAATGGCATATCAGCACGTTGGCCATAGTAGCTCATGGTTAGAGCGGCTGGACGGAGACCAGAAAATCCGTGGTTCAAATCCCGGCTATGACATTGCATTTTTCAGTCTTACTCTACGTTTCCACAATTTAGCCTACACACTTCCAGTGTGAAAGAACAATTAATTTCCATAGGTTGAATATTAATTCTAAATCATGTATCTAGCAAATGGCGAGCAGGAGCTCGTTTCAAAAACAGACTGTTGAAACTTCAAACTATAAAACATAATGTAATATGACAATTTGATAGTGAAAAGACGTTTTGATCTACAGTCTGGCATCTGAAAATATGGGTACTGGAAACTGAAACAGCCTTTCCACATTCATGTTGAGCCAAGCGGAATTGTAAAAATGAAAATCTTACTTCAGTCCTCGGCGATCGTCTCATGTGACTTAACTTTGGAGGACGTAAATTAAAAACAAAAATCCTCGGCGAACATGTAACAAGTGAAAAGAGCCTATTGCTGTTCAACTCATAGATCTATCCCGCTAAATGAAAGTTCTTCAAACACAATTTTTATGCTAAAGATATTGCCAACGAAAAGAACGGAATATTGCCAATCCCTTGATGTTTACTTCTTTCGGCGATATGAGCTATATTCGCAGGATTTCTGATTTTGTAAGAGACCACAATTGAAGATTCATGATCGTTATTTCATCATCAAACTACAATCTGTGACTTACAATCAATTTGCTACACAAAACTATTAGCCTATGTTACAATATGCCCTGCGAAAAAAATGAAATGTGTAGTGTTGAACGCCTGCTTTTACTACATACGGCACCGCAGGCGATGACACTGATGATACATGAGATGAAGATGGAGCACCGGTGGAATGAAGTGGCGGGGGAAACCGGAGATCCCGGCGAAAACCCGCCCCAGCGCCATGTTGTCCACCACAGATCTCACTTTGCGGTCACCTGGGAACGAACCTGGGGCCCTGCAAAAGGCGCGTTATGACATTGACATTTCCGTATCATCGTTTGCAAATGTAATTAATGTGGCCTTTGTTATTGGATTGCGTGAATGTGAAAATGATTTGGAATGTGATAACGTGGCTTTACAGAGGCGTGCACAGTGTTCTCTTGCACTTCGTTTTAAGCACTTCATCGAAATCCGGGCTCTGCACTTCGGGGAATAACGTAAGCACTATTAAGTGTGTAGTATACATGTGTTTCGCGCTACTATCTTAAGCAGGTTTTTTTGGCACTGTTGATTGAAAATATGGTACACTGACGACATTGATAACGTATATTTATATGGTATTGGTATATCGTTTTGTTCTCTCTATTAACACTTTACTTGAGGTAGACCGCAATGCTCTCTATCATCGATTATTATTCTATAAATGTTTTCGTGCGGTTCCGAGCGTTCGAGTTTAAAAGTGTCCCTTGTGAGACACTGTTGAATGCTTTCAGAATAAAACACAATTAATCCGTTGAACTGAATCTCAACTTATATATAATCTGAAACAACGTGCCCATATTCGGCGCCTTCCATTTTACTCGGACTGTCAGTGTCTACTGAGAAACTGTCACTCTCAGCTTGACTGACACGTCATCTTGGCCGATTGACTCAGGTGATTGAACCAGAAACGGCAGACGGCACACAATGGCTATTGTTCGGATCGGGTAATTATTCAGGCAACAGGATCGGCCAATAGCGGTCCGGGTAGGATGTGTTAACCCCTTAGCGCCGGTTAATTAACCTTTGGGCCAATGTGATCATATTAATTTGTTCAAGCAATCATTGCATCTTATGGAGCAATTTTTCACATCAGTAAAAATACTACAAAAAATGAGTATCTCCAGAACTAATTTTAAAATGCGCATAAAATTTAGCCTATATATTATGTATTAAACCCTGGTATTATAAAAATTTTCAGTTGAGTCGATCTGAAATTGTGGATTTTTGAAATTTCAAAAATGGGGTTCTCCGTAACGATTTCAGTTACTCGTCCTTGTGTGTCCTGAACAACCTCTCACTTTATTTGATGCTGGAGTCATTGGAGGTTAACTACTAATCTCATGTTTGTAGCATTAGTCCCATTTTCTATAAATATTTGGTACAATTTTATATTTATTCAATTTAACATATTAAGTGCCACTTTAAACGCATATTATTCGATTCTGTCATTTCCATATATGTTGGCTTGTAAGAAAACTTAACACATATGCAAATGGTTGTGTTCTGTTTTCGACATATTGTTCATGGAGCCAAGCATAATTGCGTAATTTAAGGTAATTTATATTCGGAAATAATTGTGAAAAAACACGCGTAATTAGAAACATCTCTTTTGTACGAGATTTTTAAGTACGAGGGCTGTTCAATAAAGAATGATCATAATTTTTTACGGTCATAATTTTTGCACTAAAATTCAATCTTATTATATTCTGCTAGCTGAATGTGAAACAAATACGCCGCAGTAGACTCCTGGTTCCCGCCTGTGAGAACCAGGAAATGTCAAACATGTTCAGTATCGCCTATCGCTGCAATGGAGGTAACATGCAGTTAAAGTTGATGTTAGAGGAAGATCCGGAGTTCCTTTCAAACGTAATCACTTTTGATGAAACTTGGCTACATCATTTTGATCCTGAGAGCAAACAGCAATGCTCAGTGTGGAAATCTCCTTCATCACCAACCCCCCAAAAAGGCAAAAGTGGTTGCTTCTGCTGGGAAAGCTATGGTCATCTCATTCTTTGATATTCATGGAATGGTTTATCAGTATGTTGCACCTGCACACACATCAGTAACTGGACAATACTACAGGGATGTCCTGAAAACATAACAATTACATATCAGGCACAAGAGCACATTTGCATGAAGCAGGCTGGATGCTGCATCATGATAATGCGCGGCCTCATATTGCCAATGTTGTTGCTGAATATCTTGCAAAAATCAACGTGAGGTGCATCCCTAGCCCTCCCTATAGTCCGGATTTAGCCCCATGTGACATTTTTCTATTCCCTAACTTGAAGAAACGTCTTCGTGGGGGGCATTATCCATCATCAGAAGCAGTGGTGAAGGCTGCGGAGGCGATTTTGAAGTATCCCTCAAAAATGTTTTCCAGCATGTCTTTGAAGACTGGCAGAAACGCTGGGACAAGTGCATCGCATTCTAGGGAGACTATTTTGAGGAGGATTATAAAAGTTATGAGGATGAGTAAAGATACGTTGTCAAAAAAAAAAAAAAAATGTGATCATTCTTTATTGAACAGCCCTCGTATAACGAATATAGAAGGTCATGCGAGCATGATGCTTCACAGTTTTCCTTTGGAAATGTGACGATAACATTGTTTATGTTAATGTCACACTTAATTAGCGGGTATATAACTTATTTTGGAAAATGTACTACACTGATATGTTTTACTGATGGACTCGTGTATACCACTCATGCAACACCAGGTTGACTTCTGCTTTTATTTGAGTTGAGAGGAATGTTTCGCAAACCACAAAATCGTGCTTCTGTCCTTTAAACTCAAAGCTACACCACAGGCTAGAACCAAGCCACAATGAACATTTCCCAGATTGTAAAATATTCCACGTTTACTTCTGTGCTGACATCATTAAACTCTTATGTGTTACTCTGGTTTCACGTCGCTGTTGCTTTTCATAGGTTGAAATAATTCCTTGCACGTTATAATGAGTGTTATTCTTAATTCTGACAAATAACCAAGAAGGTTTTATTTTACCATATTAGTTAAAAGGGAAAATGCATAAGAAAGGAATTAAAAAAATCATATTTATCATTCTGCAGTTTTCATGAAAAAAAAGAAAGGGCGCTCAGACAGTGAATGCATTATCTAGGTCAACTAAGAATGACAATAGACAGCTTACTATCTTTGGCATATGAATAACTATTGAAGGGCCCGTAGCCATTCGACTTAGACTTGTGCTTGCATCAGGAATTCGCTCCCACTTTGTCTGTCACGCACGCACGCACACACACACTCACACATACACAATTACTGGCATCACGTGGCATTTGGTAGAATAGTAACTACACACGGTAACATTGCTCTGCAATGAGGCAAAATAATTACTGGATTTAATGAGTATAATATGCTTTACTGGGCTTCCCAAAATCTCAAATGAATGATAGCTCTTACCATTTGGGCATTGCTAGGCATAAACTTATCTGCCGGGGTTTCGTCATGATCTTGTTTACTGTATTATTATTATTATAATTATTATTATTATTATTATTATTATTATTATTATTATTATTATTATTATTATTATTATTATTATTATTATTATTATTATTATTATTATTATTATTATTATTATTATTATTATTATTATTATTATTATTATTATTATTATTATTATTATTATTATTACGGTTTTGAAACTATATTGACAATTATTTTTTGTTCCATTTATACCCCACCTTTAAGTCCAATGGTCATATCGGCGGCCGTTCTCCTTTAGAACATATCGATGGTGTTAACTCGTAATCTTTGGGTTGTATCGTTAGATCACGCACACATTCACACTCATTCATACTTCCAGACTCTGGGGAATCATCTTGTTTGGAGAAAAATCCCCAAACCCAGGCGAGAATCGAACCCGAAACCCCTAGCACGGCAGGCAGGTGGTCTACCGAATGAGCTACGGGGCCTGCCTCTAAATAAATGATAAGGCCCTGCACTTCTAGAAAATACACCTCTCCATATGGTGCAGAAACTTGATACCAGCAACGTAGTAGACCGCCGTATTTTAAATCATGTAGTTGAGGAAGGACAAATCATGAAACCAAGGAAATGCACGCTGATGACGATCACTCTTGAGGAGCAAATAAATGTCAATGAGAAGAATACGGAATATATCACTGAATATGTCTAGTAGGGACAAACAGTATCTTTTTCGAATAATTCTACATTGGAGATAAAAAGGCACATCAGTCT
Organism: Mantis religiosa; assembly: GCA_030765055.1. Classification (NCBI taxonomy): domain Eukaryota; kingdom Metazoa; phylum Arthropoda; class Insecta; order Mantodea; family Mantidae; genus Mantis; species Mantis religiosa. Next base: position 26,365,060 of record CM060950.1, on the reverse strand, counting down.
GGCGTGGAAGACATTTTGGAGCCTGAAATTTATCTTAGAGGACAGGTCACTTAAATTAAGCTTAAAAGAAGGAGGTAATAGAAACCTGCATGCTACCGGTATTATAATACGGCTGCCAAACCTGGCCGCTAACGAAAAAACAAAAAATAATGCTTCAGATTTGCCAGTGAAAGATGGAGATGAAAATACTGCACATAGCAATACGAGACAGTAAGAAAGAAGACAGGTATGATTGACGCAACTGTACGGGCGGAAGAGCTAAGATGGAAATGGGGAGGGCACGTAACCAGAACGGACCCCGGCCGATGGACCCAAAGAACAACAATATGGGATCCGAGAATAGGACCAAAATCGATACGGAGACTGAAGACACGGTGGGCAGATGACTTTAGGAGGACAGCAGGAACACTGTGGACGATACAAGCTAAGGACAGACAAACGTGGAGAAAGCTGGAAAGAGCAACCGCCCACAAATACATCATCTTCTAGTTTGCAACAGAAGTATTTATGTTAGTGTCAGTGTTAAGTTTAAGTGCAGTTCAAGGAGAAGTAGGATTAATGTAAGTTACAAATCTAAAGCTGCGAAACAGGGAAATTAAGACGATGGATCACCAAATTTAGAGAGTTTTTATTAGAGAAATATCACAAATCTATCATCTTAAGCTCAGTGGAACGTAGGTTATAGATCATAGAATATGAAACGCTCTAATATAGATCTAAGTACACGGTGTATAGAATATATAGCATTACTAGTCATCACAATAGTTAAGGAGGCCTCTGCCCTTTAGGGATTGATTGGCTATTTATTTTTTATTTATGTATTTATATTATTTTTATCTGATTTGCTAGACTAGAAGCACCAAATAGTTGGATTGAGCATAAGGGGCACATAGCATGGTCACTCCGCTCCCTCAAATAGAAGATATAAAAGTTATCACGGACAGATATGAGTAATATAATTGGCTGGTTATTCGTACATACTGCCGGAGCTCTGTACATATTTTGCCACTATTTTCAGAAGAAAGTTCCGCTGAAAGATCTCTGGTCTGCCTTGAAACTTAAGAGGTTTATTATGTTTATATGTACTGGTGGCTTTTCAGTTTAGACTTACAAATGTCTAATAGCTAAAAGGAATAACTTATCAGTTGTGATGTTTAAGCCCTAAATGTCCGAATGAGTGGCCTCATTTAGATTTAGCCACATGGAACATCCAATGACAGTAAAATAAAAATCATAAGCAAAATAATATTAAATGGGTATAACGCAGTATAAAGCATGTAGGCCATTTATTGTTATTATGGTAATTATTTACTATTAAATATACATTAAAACTACTATTTAAATTAAACCTTATATTTTCATTCTTTGAGAATAAAGATCTTTTATTTTTAATGGTGTAGCTCGTAGAGAAATACCCAAAGTAAGTAATCTCGCTTTTCCTAGACAGTACGTTTATTGCAGCTATTGTCTCTTGGGTTACATAGGAGATCTGTTTTCCATGATATATTTATTGAGAACGGTAATGACATAAATTGAATCCAAGAGGCAAATTCAACTATCTGCAGTGTTGTGAAAAGATGCGGGAAGGACCATCTCTTGTTTGGAGAGCAGGATGAAGCTTATTTGGACATTTTATTTTAGTTTCCAGGACATCGTAATTGAAGCCCCTGCAGCGAGCACAAGTAGACTACCCGTTCTACAACTCAGTATTTATACAAGACGGCCTGTGGAAAACAACGGTATATCCACAACATGTGGAACCAAATAAAACATGGGACGACTGCGATGGAAAGAATAAGCCTCTGAAAAAAGACAATTTTGTGTTTAGGATATTTATCGATGCAATAGCTTTGTTTACAAGCATTTACTCTTGTATTCAATCCTATAATATAAGTATATACCTACAGAGTGCGTCAAAAATGTGTACACACTTAGAACCGTCATACAGAATTTATGTTCCGTTTTAAAGATTAAATTGCTGTAAGTGGAAAACCTTTAGTTCAATGTGAAACATAAATACACTATCTGATGCAAATGTGATCATTGTTCAAACTGGCGGTCTTCAGCAACAATACACTGCTTCCTTACATCGGACCTATGTGTCCAATGGGATTTCTGCGCACACTGCTTGAATCTCATTCCAAAGTGTATCTAGTTTATATTTGTACACCTCATCTTTAACTCTGCCCCATAAGAAGGAACCCAGCAGCGTAAGGTCTGGAGAGTGTGGAGGATAATGAAGTTCATTTTGCAGTATCTTCCTTGCTTATAACTGGGTTAAGTAACTAGAGTGACAATTCTGCTGCCACCTATTGAAGAAACATATTACTTTCTCCCAGAAATTGAACCTTGTGTTGCGGGAAATACCGCTTCTATAACGGTTCAAAGTGTGTATACATTTTTCTGACGCACTTTATATGTTTCAAATAACTTTTTACTTCACCCCCCCTCAATTATTAAGTACGTTTTATTAATTTGTGAAAGAAACATTTGCTGCAGATTGAAATTATAAGTTACACCATTTTCTTGGTTAGTACCGAGCGGGATGGCTCAGGCGGTTTCTTCTGTGGCCCTCATTCGGAAGGCCTGGGTTCGATTCCCGTAGCTGACGTACCTGACCCATGGATTTTACGGGGGTTTTCCCGGGTTGCCAGGCGAATGCTGGGTAGGTTAATTACATCCCCCGAATTTCCTGTCCCTCCATTTCACCTCTCATCTGGTGGTTTCTTTCAGGGTAGTAGTGCCCGCCTCGGCAGCGTAGATGGTAGCGTGTCTGCCTCACGTTCAATAGGTCCCGAGTTCGAATCTCGGTCAGGGTGAGTTACCTGAATAAGGTTTTTTCGGGGCTTTCCCGTATCCATCAAGACGAATTTCGGGTAACTCTAAGCTCCATGGACCCTGAACTCATTTGAGCATCATTTCACCAATTTCATTTACCGTCCGATATGACTTAACGTTGGAGGACGTAAATTAAAAAAAAAAAAAAGGTAGTAGTGCCTCCGGGAGTCTCGGCGGTCCATGGCAGGATGATATGCTCTGAGTGAACACTTTCTCCTCCGGCGGGAGGGACTCCGGTCTCCGAGCCGGCCTAGTGGGCCGATTCAGGAACACGACTGGTGGGATGCCGGTTGTGCAAGCCTGCCTGGAGTCTTCCTTGGTCTGGGGAGATGGCCTCCGGTCTACGAACTGGTCTCGCGACTGTTTCGGAGCTACGGTACGTGGGATGACTATTGTCTTAGACCGCCGTGGAGTTTGTATCTAGTAAAGTGTAGGGATCCCGCTTTCTGTACTGTAGTGACTCCTTGGGATCATCTGTCCTCTGTCTCCTCTCAGCTCATCCTCTCACCCGGGGGCATAGGTACAAAAGGCAGGTCTAGCCGAGGTGCCGAAAGCTTTCCGAACCATCCAATCCAATCCAATCCAATCCAATCCAATCCAGACCTCGTTATTTTTTGGCTACTATAGAATATCTAATTAAAGCCCTCTTAACAATTGTACGTTCAGTTTTACTCATTAATTTACAATGAATAAACTTGCAATACATTGTGTAGTCTACAATGATTAATAAAATTATTATAATATTGTATTTATTATTATTATTATTATTATTATTATTATTATTATTATTATTATTATTATTATTATTATTATTATTATTATTATTATTATTATTATTATTATTATTATTATTATTATTATTATTATTATTATTATTATTATTATTATTATTATTATTATTATTATTATTATTATTATTATTATTATTATTATTATTATTATTATTATTATTATTATTATTATTATTATTATTATTATTATTATTATTATTATTATTATTATTATTATTATTATTATTATTACTACTACTACTACTCTTATTACTACTACTATTATTACTATTATTATTAGCGTATATACAACTACCATATAAGGGACTGATACGTCGCAACAGATAAATTATAATCATAAAGTAATGCTAGTCATAAAGTTCATGTAAAGGAATAAAATTATATGTTTAAAATATTATTTTCAGAAAATGGTTAAACTTATTGAAATATGCAATGGACTTTTATTTGATAGGTAATCTGTTTACAACATTGCCGTACTTGACAAATTGGCGGCTGCAAATGTAGGTTTTCTGTGCTGAGCAATATGAATTAGACTATTGAATTTGGTTTCATAATTTTGTAAAATCTTTTAACATCTTTATTTAAAAGAAGCGATTTAGTATTTCTTATAAGAACAGATTTGTAAATAAAAAGAAATGTGAAGTTAAAGTTAAATAATTATAAAGTCAAGGAATTAAGTTATAAGAGAAAATATGTTTTTTTATATATTTTTAAACGTTTTATAGATTATCTAAAACAAAATATTGTTTAAGGCAACTTAGAGCAAAGCATACTTAAATATTATCAGTATTTGGAGCATGGAGCTTGTGAGTGTGGCTAACAGTTTGGTTTCTTCTACTGGAATGTATATTGTTTTACCTAGGTACGGTGCCGTGATACTCGGAAAAACGAATTTGCCAACGTAACGTTATTTTCCGCCACGTACGTTTGATGATGCCGGACTGACTCCACCCACAGAGCAGTCGCCACTCCTCGCTCCGCGTCGGTTCTCGTCGACTCGACTTCGGCGTCGTGGCATTTACCGCGGGCACATCAGCGGAGCTAGCTCATTCTCTTGCCTGATCTTGGGTCGCGCCGGTCTCTACTCGTGCGTTCACGGTATTCCCCGGTTCTGCTTCGCACTTCGAGACAGCCCGATCTTTCATCCCCATCGCGTTAAATTAATTCTTCCCTTCTGAAGGGAAAATTATAAACGCTCCATTTACCTTTCCAGTAGTTATTAAATAATACCGCAAGTATAGATATTAAGAAGATTGACATTTAAATTGGAAAAGTTCGCTAAAAGTTTGTGTCAAATATCGGTAGCAAAACATTTGAAACTGCACACAACAAACTCTTTAACTATAAGAATTAATTATACTTGAGTGTTATATAAGTGCGTTTCTCTTTGTGGTGTTGTGTCTTGACGTTGTCTAGCTTTTTATTGTAGCATTCAGTGTTTCGTGGATACTAACCCCTTGGTGTTGCGCTTAACACATTTTCAAAATGCGTGGGCGTGGTTTTCTGAATTTGTTGATATTTCTGATATCACTGGCGAGCTCTAATCCCGATACTTCCGTCACCGATCAAAATGGCAATAGGGTTGACAGTCCCTTAGAGACAACTCGTAGTACCGTGGACACGGACGGTGGGACGACGGTGCTAGGTCCCGTCTCTCTGGCGAATTCAATGCCGACAGAGCCGGTAACTGCGTTGTCCGTCTTTGTACAAAACAAAGACACCTCGACGCTGCTGGGAGCGAATGTCTCTGAGACGCAGGAAGCATCTATGGCAGTACAAGTTATCGTGCCGTTGAGCACACCTGTTGCCAACATTATGGTCAAAAGCAGCAGTTCACCAACGACAGCTCTTCAAGAGGGAAGTCCCAAATCAAACGGCGGTAAGATCATCTATTGTCCTTTAAACCCTATCAACTTTAAGCATGCTCATAATCTCCAACCCTGAATGTGCATCCTATTTTATTGGGCAGTAACAATGAATACTGATATGTATTTATATCCCTTTGTGAGCATACATGCATACACATTACACAAAAGCTGTTACTTTATCGTTGAACTGATATTTCGCATTAGTGAAATAAAGTTTTGAAAAGTTACTACACAATTCAACGTAATGACACAAACTTTCTAGAGAGGAGATAAATGATCACGACCCAACAATTGTCTAATTCCCACTGCATCTCCAGTTTTCGTTACGATTGGAGTAGTTTTAAGAAATACAGAAATTCATTAGACCTGGCCAGTATAAACAACAAGAACACTTGCAACTTTGTAACAAAACAATTGAAATGTTATGAAAAATGTAATACAAATGTAGTGACAGTGTGGTTTTTGAAATAACTGAAGCTTTACATTAGAATTTTTACCATATTAAGTTCTCACACCGCTAATATATGAGAAAGCCGTTTAAATGGAATATCAAAATAAGCAGCATACGTTTACTTCAGCTGCTAAACAAAACAACACATAGAAGTGTTAGATATTAGTTGTTTATCGCATTTGTTTTTGAGTACTACAGAAACGATCTTATGTCGCTGTCAGAAATGCTTTGCTGAACTGTATTTCGGAGCACAGAGAAACGAAACTTCTTGAATTAGTTAATCAATTTCGAACTTTAGAGAACAACAGCGACTGTGCTATCTCAAGGGAATAGGTTTTCAAAGTAGAGGAAAGTTGAAAATGAATTTAAGGAGACGACAAGAACATTTAATTATCCGCTTGTTTTATATTTCTCAATTTGTCTCTGACAATATATTGGGAGCAAGGAAATATTGCTTCAGAAAAAGGATGTAACATTAGAAACATCTTAATGGCACAAGAAAAATTCAATTTCTGGTATGTAGTTAATGCTCGAAGCGCTCTCAAAACTATACATTTCTGAATTTCAAAGAAATTAGTATTCTAGTTGGCAATAACATGGGTTATTCATTATTTATAAATTATAGTAACAGTGAGAAGTCTTATGAAGTAAAATAGAAATCGAAATAATACTTTAAGGCAAGGCTATACTGAAAATTCGCCGAAAATGTTGAAAATCATGGAATTTTCTTTTTTGGTAGCTTTGGTAGCTTAGAGTTTGTAGTAATAGATGCCATGCTATTTTTATCATTTTCACCATTTTAGGCCATCACGTGACAATCTAAAAAGAACTTTAACAATCGTTAAGAGAAACAATCATTACCGTAAAATTAATTTTCTGAGAAACTTTTTTATAACACTTTTAAGTATACAAAATGCCTCACGCGTCAAAGCCTTTCATTAAACTTGGTGAAACTTAAAGAATAGTTCCATAAAATGTAAATAAGAAACTTCACGTTCCCCCTTTTTTGTTAAGCTGATATTTTGAAAACTATATGGTGTTAAGGAATAAAAAAGTTAATATTTTCAAAATTTTGAGAGCTAACACATGGGAAATATTTTTGAACAAATGCTACAAGAGTATTCCAAAATAAGAATGTGCGTCTTTTAAAATTGGTCTGTACTAGCCAAAAAACAACAATTCAACTTAAAAGCTCAATTTTTTTGACACGTAGGAAATCATTTTATATAGCGAGTAATTTGTACAATATGTTCACAAAACTAATTAATAATTAATGAACTATTTGGTGTAGCAATATGAAAATTTGATACACGTTTAAATGATTATCTAATTATGTGGCTAAATGTTCGTTTATTACTATAGAATTTGGAATCATTACGCACAGAATGTATTGTCATTTTAGACCGCTTATGGAGAGAATAGAATGATTGAAAAAAGAATAAAAAAATAATGTGGAGGAAATTTTAGATTTGTTTGAAAATATTTTGACATTGGAGTCCTGAGTTAACTTAAGGCATGTCGTTCGAATCTTTCTTTCATGAAAATTTCAACAGTAAGGTAAGGTATTGCTTGTAGAATGGAAACAATCTAATTTAAGATATCCTTATTTCTGGTAAACTCCATAATATTATCAGCATCGCACATTACTATTTTTAGCGTATTATGGTTTAATTACACGTAAAAGAAGATTGTTACAAAATTGGGAAATGTAACTAAGACTTTAAAGCAGTTTGATACATAATCTTTGTTACGTATGTGTCTCTGATCCCAGAATTAAAACAAAAATAACTATTACTGTAACATTTATCCGAATATTACAGCTTTTCGAAAGCTTGAACAATGGAGTGTTAAAAGATGCCTATGATATTTGATTAGGTCACATAATCGAATACGGTGGAGTAAAATACGGTGAATTAGTCGAATTTCCTAATAAATCTGTTTTCCTTTGTGCTCGAACCATTTAAATATTATTTAATTCAATTTGGAAATGGATTTGTGCCGCTTTCACCGCTTCAGAGATACCGTAATCAGCTTTAAGAATACCCTGACGATGAAAGGAAGTTGGTTGCCTTTATAAAAAGAATAAAACTGTTTAGCTTTAGTACCAAAACATGTCTTGAGGAAAACTTTACTATAAAGTAATTAAATAATAGGGTTTCTCCGTTCGAACCCATACAAGTGTCGGATTTAATAACTTTTCCATGCCTCTCATAAACGTAGCTACAAAATAAACCCTATACAAACGCTAAAGACGTTGAACCTGTAATACTATTGTAATATTTCAAAAGGGCAATATTTTATATTGAGCGAATTCAAACATGGAACTGTTAAATTAGTTCATAGATAATATTTATTTGAATACTTGGATACGTATATTCATTATTTGAATAGTTTCAGTTTTGATTAGATAAGAATATGTATTAAAATCACTCGAAAAATTCTTATAGCTTTATTATTCAATTAATTGCGGGATACAAAAAAGTACTCGTTGAAGAGAACTACTAAACACATGTTAGAAAAGAAGTTGTGTGACACTTACGTGTTTTCTATTAATCTTAACGATATGTATGACTGAATATTTCATAAAAAATTTCAAAAAATCTCATTTTCCTCTTTTTAGTCTATAAAATAGTGTAAGCATTCCTGAATCTAAAGAATGCTTAGATATCATCCGAAAGACATTTTAAATGCTCTAATCTAGGTTGAAAGTTACGTGAATGCTAATGTTAGATATGAATTCTAATTCTTTATCCTTGTTTTCTCGCTATTGAAAATTTCAGCATTTTTCATAATTTAAAATGTTCCTTGCCTCGCAGTTTTAGTGTTAGACAAATGAAACTTGCCAAACACGTTCATAGGGACACAGTGAATTGAAATTGCCCTGGGATTTATTATGAGATGCATTTTAAGTACACTTCCTTTACTTCAAAGCAAAAAAAAAAAAAAAAAAAAAAAAAAAAATTCAAATTTTGGGCAAAAAAGCAATATTCATAGCTTTAAACATTTCTGAAGCCCAAAGTTATTGAGACACAGAGAAATCTAGGGAAATTTAAAAAAAGGATGTATTGGGAGCCTGTTGTTAAAATATTTGACCAAAATTTAAGTTAATTTGTCGCAAGGGACTTTATGGGTTATGTAACCAAACATAAATAAATTTGTTCATATTTTCCAAACTATCAAAGCGAAATTGACAAAATTTGGTCTGTATCATATTTGTACTAGGTTACATCTGTGGTATAAATCTTTAAAAACTAGCGTTATTAGTTCAGGATTTCAGTCATAGTTATCCTTAAAACCGTTGTATCTAAGTATGTAAGTATCTAAGCATCTTCAAGTAAACTGTATCGGATACTAATTAGGATTGCTGTTTGTAAAACCCAGAACTGATGTACTGGGGCCACGAGTAATGCGAGGTAGAGATTAGATCATGTTCCTCGTCGTTAATTTTAGACCACCAGTTGCAAAGTCTTAAGACGCTACAGTTTAGATTTACTGCCTTAAACTGATATTTATCGTTGCTACTTAGCTCAGACCTTGGTGATTAAACATGTTTCCCTCCCACACAGACGTTTCATAGATGCATATCTTTTCCCTTGGCTTTTCCATAAAGCTGGCAAGCATTAGGTTTTATAATTTTTCTGCACCGAGAGCCCTCCAAGTTATTTCACTCGTATATGACGTAAATTGAAGATGCAGTGCAGCTATGTATAGTAATTCACTTCCTCTCCCTTTCAGTGAAATTCTTGCCCTTAAAGATGGACCACCGGAAGTGAAGGAGATAACTCTCCTAGCACATTCGTTCTGCAGAACGCATCCAGCTGCGGATCATATGTCCCAGTTAATATTTTTGTATGTACGTGCTAAGCCAGTTTTATAATGCAGCTGTGCGACCGCGTCAACAATTTTGTTGTTCTTTCATTCCTGAATATACTGAAAGCACATATATGCCATAAAACAAAAGAAAATTACTGAACATTATCTTCAGTAATACCACGAGGACTGATAGTTTTTCGGTAATTTAATTCAGATTACTGGACGTTTGTTGTCATAATTATTTGAAGACTTCATGTTTGAAATAAATTATTTAATGACAACAAGCATGAGTTTAAAGCTTTAATTAAATTACCTAAGAAAATTTATGAGCAAGATGTGGTATCAGTAAGATAATTACAATGTGATAACGATACCATTTTTTGTATTTTCAGTGAGATCACTTTTTTGTTGTAATTTACGTCCTCCAACCTTAAGTCATATCGGACGATGAATGAATTGGTGAAATGATGATAAAATGAGTCCAGGGTCCATGGATCTTAGTTACCCGACATTCGTCTTTCAGGATAAGGGAAAACCCCGGAAAAATCCTTATCCAGGTAACTCGCCCTGACCGAGATTCGAACTCGGGACCTCTTGAACGTGCGGCAGACATGCTACCACGACGCTACCGAGGCGGGCGAAAGTGATTTTGTATCAATCACCAATAGGAAATATCAAAATGCATAAGAAAAGGATTCTTAAGACTCGTTGAATTAATAGAGAGATTAAGGATTAAAAAGCAAATGTAGGAGAATAAAAGGTATCTCATTAGATTTTTGAGCACCGTGATTTGTAGCTATCGATGAAGTCCGATTGTGATTGATAAATTAAAACATCAGTAAGACCGTATATTGGCTGAAACGTGCTCAGGCCTAATTAACCCCTTTTATTTCCATTTATATGAAAAATAAACCACATATACCGTAATAATAAACTTTAGTGTTCCATTATTAGTGAGCCCGCCTTGGTAGCGTGGTGGTAGCGTGTCTGCCTCACATCCCAGAGGTCCCGAGTTCGAATCTCGGTCACGGTGAGTTACCCGGATAAAGTTTTTCCGGGGTTTTCTTTTATCCCAAAAGACGAATGTCGGGTAACCCTATGCTCCATGGACCATCGGCTTATTTGAGCATCATTTCACCCATTCCATCCATCGTTCGGTATGACAACGTTGGAGGACGTAAATTACAAAAAAAAAAAAAAAAGTTAATTCTTAAGAAGCAATTACTAGCTAATTTAGTGTATTATATATTTACTGGGAAGTCATGGCGTGTTATATCGATTCTCTTAATAAAATTTAATTAACGTCTTGTGTTGCGTGCTGCATTGAAACATCACAATAATTTCATGTGCATGAGATTGATGTGCTACAAATGTTACATTTTTACATATTTGCAAGCTAAGTATCTTGCCATTCTATGTTCAATACCTTTTTCTTTATAGCCTTGAAGTTAGTCATAGAAATTTGTATTCAGCTCAAACCTAAGATAGTGCAAACCAAAGAGTAAAACACAATGCTTTGATAACTGGGACACGAGAGATATTATAAAGACAGAAAAAGGACTAATTTCCTGTCCAGTGAAAAGTGAAACCCGTGGGGTTATACGAACAACGGTTTTAGGTAACTAGCCAATAAATCTCAATATGGAGTAAACACGAAGGGTGTTTGGAAAATGGACTCTTACTTCAAAGATTCAATTTCATGTACGGGACCCGAACCATGGTATTTCTTGCAACTTTCTCTGTACTTGAGCTGCTGTGACAAGGTACTCAAATGTCGATTAAAATTTCGTTTCATGTACCCAATAAACCACCATAACTCCGCGGAATGACTTGGTGTTTGTGTCAAATTTTCGCATTCGGAAGGGGGTGTTTGTAATTTCCGTTGGATTTATTGACCTTGGGGATTTTAGTCGTTTTCTCATAATAAGCGAAAACCACTAATTTTTTCCGGGCGTATCACTTCCTCTCATTATATTCCCATTCATCTTTCAGGGCTGCAGTGCAGGCGCGGTGGATAGTGATGTGTGGCGTATGTGTGGATGTTCTTTGAGCAAAGAGCTGCTTATTCCCAGGGATGTAACCTTCTCCAAATTCTATTCTGAGGATACTTGAATATCGAAGGGAGGGTGGGAGAATGCCCAATCTGGAAACCTTAGGGACCCCGTTGTGCTGGACTCGCTTGTTTGCTTTGCGTATTCACTCACCTCATCGCTTTCTCCCGGAGGTTTAGTAGACGGAGTAGATCTAGCCTTTTTTGTAGTGCTGACGTTTCTCCTGCTTTCCTAAAGGTAACACAGTTATTCAGGTTAATAAAAACAAAGATGACTGATGTCGCATATCAGCGTGGCCAACATTTTAACTAAATTCACTAGATACATAGTGAAATTATCATAAAACCCATTTGCAAAAATCTTTTTAGTTGAGTTTTTGCCTAATAGCATATCATATTCAACTTGATGTCATTATTAGAGCTCGGCATTTGTTTATTTGTATGTTCCGTTCGCTTGTAGACCTGTTCTTTGTCTTTCTCTGCTTACCCTGAGTATGGAGGACTTAAAATCCTGCCAGAACTTACAAATGGGTGCCTGGGGTCAGATCCCATCGGAGGGCAAACAAATTCTGGATCAGCTAGAATGGTTGATTAGCTCGAAAACTAGTGTGAGAGAGAGGAAGGAGATAACAGGAGAGGACATGAAATGTGGGCGAAATGGATGAAGGGAAAGATGATAATGAAACAGTTGATGGAATGAATGGCGGGGGAAATCGGAGAACCCAGAGAAAACTCGCTGACGAGCACTCTGACCACTCGGCCACAACACACACACACATACATACATATTAATTCTTATTAGTGTAAAATATACTCAGTGTTTTTGTGGCTTAAGCGCTTATTTTGACTTTTCTTGAAATGAGATACTTTTAAAACCTTGCCTATCGTAGTTCTTCTGTTTTTTGTTAGTGGCAGTTATTTATTAATAATATTCATTAACGTGGTATTAACCTTAGACTTGGAATTACTATTTTGCACTCCATGGCCATCAATTTGTTGTCCCATGCATGAGAAAAATTTAATACGGTACATCATCAATTACATTGTTTCGTCTGATAATACAGTTGCTGCTTAGATTAACAATGCATACAATAAATTGTCAAAAAGAACAAAAATTAATGAGTTGCTACTGAGAAATCGATCATTTTAATACTAATTTATGGCTGTGCTCAATTATACAGTGTCTTTGTGTTCTAATTCCTACGAGGGTGCAAACGTAATACTGTAAGAATAGCTTATTTAAGAATTATACATAGCAGACTAAAGAAAGTTACAAATCAACGTGGAAGTGTAATGCGTATTCAAGAGGGAAATTACATAATAAAACTGATACAGGAGTTACCTTAAAGTATACAGAGTAACTAAAGGATGAACATTCGACGAAACAATGTTTGCGATTTATAATGCATTAAAGAATAGCGGAATTGAATAAATATTATACGTTTGGCGTACCGGCATGTATGTATACATGTTTCCAAGTATAAGTGAAGAAGTGCTTGTACCTACGCCAATACATATCATTATTAATACTGCCTACATTAGTACCTATTTTTAACGTGTTGAAGGGCCTATTTGCCTACCTACTTTTAGCTCTTTAGTGCACAATTTCTTGATATCTATTGGTTATGTTCAAACTGTAAATATACAATTTTCCTATTGTGTCGTTTTCTATATAAGAATATTCCTACTCTCATCCATGCTATACCTTCTCTTCCAGTTTTGCCACATTGATCTATATATTTTCCCCTACCCCATTCTGTCTTTAATTGCTCATAAAATTTCAAAGATATCTTTTGTTCTATACTTTCCCATATCTCTTGCCTATCTATGTCTTGTAGTCTAGTTCTCACTTCCTTCCAAAAAACCGCCATAATTTGTCTCCTCTGCTCTCTATAGATCTCCCATGCCTATCTTTAATATCATTCTTTCCAATTCCGCCCACCAACTATTTGTATTTTTAATGATTTTCTGTTGCTTCATGCACAGATTCAACAATTTCCCTTTCTGCCCTTTAATACACTTATACCAGAATTTCAGTATTCTCTCTATTATTATTCCCCTCCTTTTTGTATTACCTAACTCTAGTAATGCCACCTCTCTTGGTGCCGATTTTAGCAGCCCTAGTAGTTTTTTGCAAAACAATCCATACATCTGGTCTAATTGTGTTCCTATCTCTGATGTGCCCCATACCTCCACTGCATACATTGTAGCATTTTCCTTGACGCCGTGATCATCTACATCATCTACATCATCTACATCATCATCATCTGCATCATCATCATCTACATCATCATCTACATCATCATCATCTACATCATCATCATCATCATCATCATCTACATCATCGTCGCCGTCGCCGTCGGCGTCACCGTCGCAGCCGCCGCTGCCGCCACTCGCCTCGGTAGCGTAGATAGTAGCATGTCTGCCTCACATTCAATCGTCATCGTCATCGTCATCCTCATCATCATCATTATTTAGGCACATTTTAAATATTTACAGCTACATTGCATGTCAGTTTTAGTCAAATGACCTCATGCTGTAACAACCTTGTACTTTCTGACCAAAAGTGGTGAAGGCTTTTTAATAAACTAACTGAGCTACATATTTTATTAATATTGATTTCTTAGAAGTGGTGAAAATTTCGGTCGTAGTACTGAAGTATCCCATTCTATATTATAACAAAAATATCCCAAGAAGATTGACCGGTGTATGAGATTTGATGCTTGAACCTCCCAAATGCCAGCTACGAGTATAGGCCATACCTGTCTGAAATAAACTGAAGCAGAGGTGTTAACGAACTGCTCTATCCTAAAAAGTCAGTAGTTGTGCTTATGAATGAGCTTTGTGTCCAATAGGTATGAAATTACAAATAAATACGAACAACGTAGTTAAATTCTAGCACAACGTCCTCAATGAAACATTGAGATAAGGGGTTAAAGTTAGGCAAAGCCTAACTTTAATGACGAAGCAGTCGGAGCGCTAAGTTTAAATTCTTGTGACTATAAAATGATACCAAGCTATAATCAGCCTTCACATTGCATGTATTAGGCATCTATTTGTTAACAATTTATCGGTTCTGAAAGGATCTAACAGCTGGAGTATAGCCAATTTCTACTGAGTTATCCATAATGATAGGAATGTCAAATTTATACTTCAGTAACCTACGAGCCCGCCTCGGTAGCGTGGTGGTAGAGTGCCTCACGTTCAAGAGGTCCCGAGTTCAAATCTCGGCCAGGGTGAGTTACCTGGATAAGTTTTTTCCGGGGTTTTCCCTTATCCTTAAAGCCCAATGTCGGGTAACGCTAAACTCTATGGACCCTGGGCACATTTGAGCATCATTTCACCTATTCCATAAGTCCGATATGACTTAACGCTGGAGGACGTAAATTACAAAAAAAGTAGCCTACGATAAAATGTAATCAGCATAAATCATATGGAAATCACAAGATGATCTCCAATATTTGGAGATATTGATTAAAGGCAACTTGCAACGTTGTAGGGACTTATAATGCACTGGTGTGATATGTCCATTGACATGACAACGAGGGTAGCCACTCGCAGTTTAAGCCCTTAAGATATGGTGAACGGTGTGGAGGGAGCTTACGCGCCCATTGGTTACTATAAGGTCAGCACTTGTCATAACAGTAAACACAACACACTGCGCAGAAAACATGCTGAGCAAGATGTTAGGATTGAGAAGTAACATTAATTCAAGAATAGTTAATCAATCATACCGTTGCATTTAGTTCATATCCGTTGTATTTGTCAGTGGACTGGGAACGCAATGAAGGTTTATGGGTACAAAATATTCTAATGCCGCCAAATAAGTAATATTAAATTATGTAGAATTCATGGCAGAATCGTGGAAGATAAAAGGTCAGAAGCTGGAGTTCCGGCGTGGCATTAAATGCTCCGAATGTGAGTCGACTTTCTAACCTCATCTTGGCTAGCGTGGAAAGCAATTATTATCAAACATTAACTAACTTTTATGTGATACGATAAATGAAGTTGTCAGCGAAGTGTGACTAGCGACTTACGTTTATCAACAGCAGACTATAAATTTTGGTATTTGTAAACCATGACATATGTTGACCTTCTTTCCCTTAAAGGCAAATTTTAATTGCAAAATCGTCAGCTTTTATGTTGACAATGTGAGTCAAGTACATAAAGTAAAGCAATGAAAATAATGCACATTCCAAAATAAAATCACTAGTAAAAATTTGTGATAATTTGTCATTTTTCTGGAAATATTTTATTTTTATTAAATAAATAATTAAGCATATGACCGGCTACTTAGACATGAATAATCCTATTTTTTAAATTTTATTTCTATGCATACGCGCCTCTATGTATTCCTGTATGCATGTGCAACCGATGTTTATGAAACTTTGTATATGACACAGCTTAGGTCCTGCTTGCAGAATAGGCTACATGGATTCTTATAACTTGCCTCAAGTAACGGGGCCAAGCATAAAAATAAATCAGAATGTGTTGCTTAACGTCCATTTTTAGTGAAATACAGGGCTATTCAGAAAGAAAGAACAGATTTCAAACATTTCCTTCAAACTGCAAAGGATAGAAGCATGATTCCAACGTTCATGGAGGGAGAAAAGTTCACAATTTTATATTATGTATTTAATATGAGCACCGTGTGTTACACGACAAATTTCAAAATGGTGGCTCATTTTGCCACACCCACATCGGTAGCGTGGTGGTAGCGTGTCTGCCTCAGGTTCAAGAGGTCCTGAGATGGAATCTCGGTCAGGATGAGTTACCTGGATAAGGTTTCTTCCGGGGGTTTCCCCTATCCTGAAAGACGAATGTCGGGTAGCTCTAGGCTCAATGGGCCCTGAGCTCATTTAAGCATCGTATCAGCCATTCCATTAAGTCCGATATGACTTAACGTTGGAGGAAGTAAATTATAAAAAACAAACAAACAATCAAAAATTCTTGCCACACACGAATCAGCTGGTCTCCAGTTATCGAATTCACAGCTTCAACAATAAGAGTGTCAGGCATAGGAGGGATAAAAACACGGTCTTTTACGTAACCTTATAGTTAAAAATCACATGGAGTGAGGTGTGGAACCGCCGATAAAGTTGATCTGCTCCTCCTCTTCCAATCCAATGTCCTGGAAATGTGTTATTCAAGTGACGTGGGACTCGTGAGAGAAATGAGGCGGGCCACCATCTTGTATGAAGATGAAGTCATCTGAATCTTATTCAAAGTTGGGGAAATAACCAATTTTCAAGATGTCTAGATACGTTAGTCGTGTCACAGTTTTCTCCATGAAGTAGAAAGCCCCATAAACCTTGGTTACATACATCGTACAGAAGACGTTCACCTTTGGAAAATCTCTTTCATATTGAGTAATTGCCTAGGACTTTTACTTGCCCAAAATTTGAACGTTATGGTGATTAAATTTACCAGAAAGGTGAAAACTGCATTCATTGGTAAAAATTAAACTTTCAGAAAAGTTGTCTTCTTCCATATCATCTAACACGCCATAACTTTTGTTGTGATCGTCAGGATGCAATGCTTGCAATAACTGCAATTTGTATGGCTTTAGCTGCAGACGATGTTTTAGAACTCTCCATACTCTTGGTTGAGAAATACTTGCGCGTGATGTGGATTTCTTTTGCCTCTTTTCGTACAGTGTATGAATACGCTCGACATTCTCGTCCGATGTGCGAGGACGTCCCGTGCTTTTCCTATAGCAAATTCAACCATCTTCTACGGTTATTTATTAAATTGACGGCGAAATGTTTGTTGAAGTGCAACAATGGACTCTGGTTTTGCTATTTGCCGCAAACAAAATGATTTCTCTTGTGTTTATTGTGTAATTTACGTCCCCTCGTAGGGGAGGGTATCCGTCCCCTTCAGCTGCCGTGGTGCGGGTGCTGCGGACCCCTAGCACTCGTGGTACCTCTGACGTTACTAGAGGAACCTCGGGCCAAACATTCGAGCCCCTCCCTGATAGGGAGTTGCTCGGATTGGGTTGTACTCGAGTGGGCAGTGGTTCCCGATAACCGTGGGAGATCGGGTACGTCTCCGGAAGGGGTTGAGGGAAGCCATTAATATTCCCGCGTACTAGCCAGCATAACTAGATCACCAGGCGGCCCTACCGAGGTCATATCGGTAGCCTTCCCATTTTGGAGTTGGTGCGCGTAAGTGGCGTATCCACTTCCATCCCGTCTTGTGTCCTTGGACCAGATGGGGGGGGGGCTTGTTAGTAACCCAGGTCTTGCCCTATGGAAAGCCCCACGGAGGACGCCGGTAGCCCTTTTGGGACAGCTCAGATACTCCCTGGTCGACAGAGGCCCGGGTCTTGGTCCTTCGGGTCCAGGAGTAATGGCAGTAGAACCCCTGGACTCAACTGTATTTTAAATCCTCCAACGTTAAGTCATTTCGGACGATGAATGAAATGGGTGAAGTGATGCTGAAATGCGTCCGGAGCCCATGGAGCTTAGTTACCCGATATTCATCTATGAGGATAAGGGAAAACCCAGGAAAAAACCTTATCCAAGTAACTCACCCTAACCATGATTCGAACTCAGGACCTCTTGAACGAGAGGTAGACACGCTACCATCTACGCTACCAAGGCGGGCTTCTCTTGTGGTGTTGCCACCATTTCACTACAAACAGCACAAATGCGGCCGTGATTGGAACTTCTACTTACCCTCCCAGCACTATTATTTGTAAAATTTTCTCTCTCCATGATCGTTGAAATCATGTTTCCATTTTTTGTAGTTTGGAAGAAATAAATGTTTGAAATCTTTCTTTCTTTTTGAATAACCTTGTATTAACCAATACTTTATCAGCACAGTTGATTCGCTGAATATTTGAAAAATTCTATCAGTACATTTTATTCTTGTGCGTGAACCGGTTGCCACGAGCAACAGCAGATTTCTGAATGTTTTGCAACCATAAGGGAGAGGTAGACGCCTTTGTACCGTTAAATCTCTTCCTTTAGAAATACAAAGTTTTGTTTCTAGTTTTTCAAGATCTTGTATGATATATATGTAAGTTGCACAGAGATAGAGGCAGAGAGATGGAGAGAAGACGAGAGAATGGAATGGGTGGAAAGGGAGAGAGAGGAACAAAGAATGAGAGTGAGGAAGAAGAGTAGGAGAGAAGGACTTAAGATAGGGAGAGTGAGAGATAGCTGAAAGGGAAGGGGATTGAGAGACATTGAGATTGTGATCGAGGACGACAGAAGAAACTCCACATGCTCACGTTTTCATGGTATAAGAGTAACGTATCTGCTTCACAATTCAGTGACGTCGAGCTCATACCCCGATTGCGATGCATTTCATGGATAAGCTTACTTCCAGGGCGTTACTTATTATCAACAGACAAATGTTATATGATTGTATGTTCTATGGACGTCGAGCTCATTTTAAGATATATTCACGTATGTACTTCATTCAATTTCGTATATGATTGACCCATTTAAAGGCCAATGTAGTCGCAGAAAAAATGAAACGAATAAATAAAAACATGAAAATTATGAGCAGTGTCTAGCTTCTGTTAGTCTGAATTAATGTTCGAGACGTGTACTTTAGAGGTATAAGGTAAGGGCACCATATTTCGGATGGGTGCCTAATTTCGGATGGTGGATTTTCTGCTCTGTGAGCTACTGCACTCCCTCGGAAATTATGCGAACAAGTAGCAGGAAGTACCAGGTGAACACAGTGAACCTCCAGGCATTACGCAGTTTGTTGCAGTGACGTAGTATTCGTAAGTCGTTTTGTTCCGATCAGAGTGTTTGAAGACCACTATTCAGAGCTATTTCTTGAGCTTAAGGTAAGGTCCTAAATCACGTGATTGCTGCCTGTAATATGTTAGTATATACAATTAACATTTGAAACTATTTATATCTTGTTTAATCCAAGCTGTTATTTATCCAAAATGGCGGAATTCTTAATTTCGGGTACCACATGTCGTCGTAATTTCGGATATCCGAAATTAGGAATGAACATTATTTTACCGATTAAAAGACTTTTTGTTCATCAGATGGCACTAGGGCACAGAAGGAGGTGGTCAGAAGTAATGAGAGAAGCAGTAAAGGCCGTCAAGGAGAAGAAAATGGGATTTTTAAAAGCTTCCAAATGTTATGGCCTACCTCGCTCTACACTAGAGAATTATGTAAACCACAAACATAAAGATATTGACATTTTATTGACTAAGACGAATTGGCATTCCAACTAGCTTTGATCAACAATATAAAGCATCCATTTGATTCGAGTAGCGGTATGGCTGAAACAAAATGTTTCAGGGATTTTATGAAAAGACACACTCAACTGGCTTATCGTACTCCACAAAAGTATACGAAATTAGGCATTTTGTAACCTAATCCAAATGCTCTTTATTTTTTTTTTTTGTAATTTACGTCCTCAAACGTTAAGTAATATCGGACAATGAATGGAATGAGTGAAGTGATACTCAAATGAGCCCGGGATCCATAGAGCTTAGAGTTACCCGACATTCGTCTTTTTAGGATAAGGGAAACCCCGGAAGAAACCTTATCCAGGGAACTCGCCCTGACCGAGATTCAAACTCAGGACTTCTAGAACGTGTGGCAGACATGCTACCACCATGCTACCGAGGCGGGCCATTTAATGGTTTTCATTATGTCTTAGGTGAACTTATTTTATAAGACATTTTTTTGACTAAGGGACTGTAAGCTAATATGAATAAAGAACGTTGACACAGAATTTCGTGTCTATTGATGTATAACATGTAGAATACCTAAAAATGAAAATAGTATCCGAAATAAGGCGCCTCTTACCCCACTACTATTAATTTGCTACACTTACTAAGAAAAGCGCAGCGGAAAATGTGGCATTGTCGAATTCTAACATCTTATATTACCTAATTAACAGCTCCAATTTTTAAGGCATCTAAGAGCATTTTTGGTTTATTTAACACAAAGTCGCTCACCAAGGCACCGCTATAACGCCCGTAAGCTCACCTAATGAAGTGTAAGAACACACCTTAAGATATTGAACAAATGTGCCATGGTACATTAACAAAGACTGAGACTGATTTTTTCCTGTAGCTTCCGTGATAGTTTCGTATCTATAAAATAAATATTTGAAAAGAGCGGGGTTTTATGTATAATGTCTGTAGGCGGCAGCACTCTCGTATTGGTAGGTCGGTAGTAATGCTCTATTTTGTAGACCCTACGTGCATTTCGCATACCAGACGTGGGGATGACGCGAGAGGAGCAGTACAGCGCAATCAAATTCTGTTTTCGTTTAAACCATACAGCCACCGAAACTTATGAAAAGCTGACTGATGAAGCAAGCGTATAGTGAAGAAGCACTACCTCCTGTAACAGTGTTTAGGTAGTTCAAGGACTTCAAAGACGGCCGACTTGTCAGTGTTAAGCAAGTTGGGCCTGATGCTTCGTCTTCTGCTGTGACTGAAGTCAGCATCAACACAGCTGCTGTGATTGTCTGAGAGGATCGGTGTATAACATTGCGTAACCTCAGTGAAGTGTTGACAATTTCATATGGCAGCGTGTTTACAATTACGCACGACCATCTCCACATGACCCGAGTTTGTGCTCGTTGGGTGCCACGTCTGTTGACTCCCGAACAAAAGGCTGTGAAAATGGAGACAAGCCGTGAGGTGCTGCGTCACTTTGCTGATGGAAGTGATGAATTTTTTAAATCGATTATCACCGGTGATGAGTCATGGCTGCATCATTATAATCCTGAAGGAAAACAAGCCAGCACAGTGTGGAAATCGCCAGGTTCTCCAACACCAAAAAAATGGCAAAAGTTGTTCCATCTGCAGGGAAAGTGATAGTGATCACATTTTTTGACTGGAATGGAATGGTTTACCAGCATGCAGTTCCTCTCACACAACTGTTACAGCAGCATACTACACGTCAGTATTGCTACACTGGGGAAGCACACAGAGCTTTCTCGGACTAGGTGGCGACTTCATCATGACAATGCACGGCCTCACGTCGCAAATCAAGTCATGCAGTTTCTGGCTCGATTCAACATTACCTGTGTACCACTTCCACCATATAGTGTGACCTTTTTCTATTCCTATCACTAAAGACAAAGCTCAGCGGTATTCGATTTGAGAACTCTGAAGCAGTACTGAAGAAAAGCGAGGCGATTCTCAAGGACCTTACACCCGCCACGATAGCGTGGTGGCAGCATGTCTGCCTCACGTTCAAGAGGTCCCGAGTTCGAATCTCGGTCAGGGCGTGTTACCTGGATAAGGTTTTTCCGGGGTTTTCCCTTATCCTGAAAGACGAATATCGGGTAGCTCTAACCTCTATGGACCCCGGGTTCATTTGAGCATCATTTCACCCATTCCATTCATCGTCCGATATGCCTTAACGTTAGGGGACGTGAATTACAAAAAAAGGACCTGACAAAGAATGATTTGTAGAACGTGTTCAAGCACTGGCAGAGACGCTATAAAAAGTGAATTGGAGTAGGAGGGGGACTACTTTGAAAAATATCATGTAAACATTGAATTGCAGTAAAAACATCTGTAAAAGAAGCAGTCTCTCATAGTTCATCAAAATCTATAAACGGTGAAAAGAGAAGAAGTAATCATGTTTCATGCAGGATAAGTAGTTTATTCCCTTTTGCTTTCTGTTTTATTAGACATGCTTTTGTACTTCATTCCTGATATCATTTTTAAATAAAAGAGCACAACTTTCATCTTGTTCCTCCATTCAATTACAATCACTTCAGGAGTGACCATCCTGTCCAAAGGCTATGCGCTGTGCTGTATTTCGCGATCAGTTAACCACTAACATTAGCAGTATGCATTGCTCGTGCTATTTAAATAAGGGAAGGTAGAACCTCCAGTTTGTGCATGCACAGTAACTACATTCGGCATCGTATGAGGTATCTATCTACTTGCACGGGTGCTCGAGGTCATTAAGCACGGACAGGAGGTCGCAGTTTGAATACCGCCAGGGCAGTCCTCTAATTGAGTTATCCTTTGAGATTTTCCTTAGTCGTCATAAATGCAAATCCGGTGAGGTATCTTACTTAGATTTGAAACGCTTCTCTGTTAAAGCGCCATAACCAACTTATATTGTCATTTTATGCTCAATCAGCGTTCATTGTCTGTGGTGCCGTATTCCGTATGAACGGGCGTTAAACACTTATTAAAAGAAGATGGTTCACTCTCTAGCTTGAACTTGGTATAAATATCTACACATACATGTTCAAATTTTTATTATAACAACCCTTAAGTATAGAGATGGGAGGGCTGGCTAGACTAAGAGCAGTAACTTTTAAATACGAGGGCTGTTCAATAAAGAATGATCATAATATTTTTACCGACACACATTTTCGCACTAAAATTCAATCTTATTATATTCTGTTAGCTTAATGTGAAACAAACACGCCGTATAAGTTTCATTTTTGGTACTCATGTTTCCCGCCTGTGAGAACCAAGCAAATTCAGACATGTTTAGTACCGCCTACCGCTGCAATGGAGGTAACATGAAGTTAAAGTTGATGTTAGAGGAAGATCCGGAGTTTCTATCAAACGTAATCACCGCTGATGAAACTTGCCTACGTCATTTTGATCCTGAGAGCAAACAGCAAAGCTCAGTGTGGAAATCTCCTTCATCACCAACCCCCCAAAAACAAAAGTGGCCGCTTTTGTTGGGGAAGTTATGGTCATCTCATTCTTTGATATTCATTGAATGGTTTATCAGCATGTTGTACCTGCACACACATCAGTAACTGGACAATACTACAGAGATGTCCTGAAAATATTGCAAGCCTATATCAGGAGCAAAAGACAACATTTCCGTGAGGCAGGCTGAATGCTGCACCGCGATAATGTGCGGCCGCATATTGCCAATGTTGTTGCTGAGTATCTGGCAAAAATCAACGTGAAGTGAATCCCTCACCCTTCCTATAGTCCGGATTTAGCACCATGTGACTCTTTTCTATTCTCTAACTTGAAGAAACGCCTTCGTAGGAGGCATTGTCCATCATCAGAAGCAGTGATGAAGGCTGCGGAGGCGATTTTGAAGCATCTCTTAAAAAATGGTTTCCAGCATGTCTTTGAAGACTGCCAGATATGCTGGGACAAGTGCATCGCATTCAGGGGAGACTATTTTGAGAAGGACCATCAAAATTATGAGGATGAGTAAAGGTACGTTGTCAAAAAAGTTGTGATCATTCTTTATTGAACAGCCCTCCTATATGCCACACTAGCGAACAAGTAGTTCCAGATATGATGACTTTGATGATAAACTGATGATAATAGGTTAAATTTATAAACTTTTAATTTTATCAAATCAAATCCAAAAACAAATATAATGGGATGTGTGCAATAGAATATCCATGAAGCTAATAGGTGAACCATCACTATGTTCATACCTGTATTCGCTTGAGTATTTGATGGCATAATCTCTGCTGTATGTGGAGCCTGTATACAAAAACTCAGGTGCAGAATATAGCTGGAAGTACCCGAAAATGTGTCCAAAATACGTAGGAACATACATGCATAGTAACACGGCATTGTACGGGAGGAATTGTTCACTCCTGCGGGCACAGGCATACCTAAGGAGCGCTGGCACAGAGTTCAAGAGGGATGTCCAGCAGCTACTTGCAAAGTGATCGCATGCGGCACTTTTCTGTCTTCAGTTTCGGGGGTTGCGGTTCCACTCCGCTGCAGAGTTTTGGTGCACAGGCCCCACATAAAGCAAACTTTCAAGCGACTACAGGTATCAGCATAGTGATAGTTTCCTTGTGGGTGTGATTATTGCGATAAATAAATTCCTCAGTTTCCACAAGCAGTAAGAACATTTTAAAGAATAGGAGACGTTGGGTTCAGAATTAAACATGGTTTATTCTTTCATTCTTTTTCAGTAAAGTATTTTAATTTTAGTATATTTAAAGCAGTATTATGCGCTTAGTGCACTTTTTGCTTTGAAAGGTACGTACCATTGTATTTTTAGACAAACAGTAGTGTCTTAAACAGGACTTAGTATTTCCGTAGGGTTTACCTAATTTCACCAAAATTTACGAATATTGAGGGATGTTTAGAAATCTTATCAGTTTTGACAAATATAATAAATAAAATTTCAAGCTAAAAGATATCATAAATGTCATTTACTGTGTTTATTAGGCAAAGCTGGCCTAAAGAAGGGTACAATAATATATCTGCACGTAGTGGCTAAAATAATATACAGGAGAAAATAAAATCGTCACGCCCTTGCAGGGACAAAAATAATAATAAAAAATAAAAAAGTACAAACGTATAGGTAAAGTCAGACTGAAAAATTCAATGCTAAACCTTGCCCTACACATGGAGTGTAAAAGAACAATTAATCTCTCCCCCCCCCCCGAGAATAGTTCATGTATTCATTGCATTCTTAGACAGAATTGAGGTTATATGCTATAGGTCTATCTCGGAAAGGTAAGTCAACTGATTTATGTATTCCAGGTAGCTGTATTGGAAATTCTATTAATTAATTTATTGTTAACATGAATACTCACGTTGTATATTACAGTTTGGCTACAATATTATATTATGTGTTTTGTGTACACAGAAGGTTGAAATTACATTTCATTTAATGTCCTGTTTATTTTATTCAGCATCTTCGAGAGGGCCAGAATTGCGTTTTCGTTTTAGTCTTCGTTGTTGTAGCTGTGGTGGTAAAAGTAGGAGACATACAACGGAGAAGCTCCTGCTACCGTAAGAGTGTCACACACAGGGTTCTTTGTGCTTCTATTGTGACCCTGGAAGGGAGGGATGAGGGAAAAGACCAGAAGGTGAACCAAATCCGGATGAATGGCTGGCGCTATCGTGGACGTATGTCTTAACGTTTCCAGTAAGAAGGGATCGGAATCCATCCGTCCCTGCTTTGGCAGTCCAACAATCCCAGGAGCCTGGCAAAGTGAAGGTGGACTCTGACCGGCACAGCTCCAGACAACGCTAGGGAAGATATCCAATGCTGCCCATCTCCAATACAGGTCTATGCTTATCAGAACGATGCCGGAGGCGAAATCTTTACTGCGAACAAGCCACAGCACAGCCGCAACCCACCAAACACTGTCAGCTATTCCTATAACCCTGAGACAGATGGGTGCAGGAAATAAGGGGCTGGAAAAGTATGATATAGGCATGATCCCTGGTATAAATGACAAGGGAGAAACCACAAGAAAACACCAAACCAGAATGCGCGGTCGGTGGGGATCGAACACACGACTTCCCGAATACGAATCACGCGCGCCAACACCTGGCTCGGTCGTAGTAGGTTGATATTAGGTGTGCGGGAATATGATTCAGGAGACTGTTAGGATAGTTGGTGAAGGATTTGTAAAGTTAAGCGTAGCAGGAACGAAGTGTTACATGTACAGTTCATGTGCGGAGGTTTGATAAATGTCATTCTTAACATAACAGAGGCTGGTTGTATCCTTCATTGGCTGGAGTAGAGTTCGCTGTTACCCGGCTTCCATCCCATGGGAATCGATTCATATCTAACTTAAGACAATCAAACACACTGGAATGTCTTCCCTTACGAAGAAAATTTTGTGATAGAAGCTGATTTCAGTTACTACTATGAACACATTAGTTTCGATGTCAGTGTAACTATAAAATGGTCTATACATGAAAGAAATGAAATGAGATGTGTAGTGTTTAACGCCCGCTTTTACTACATACGGCACCGCAGGCGATGACACTGATGACACATGAGATGAAGATGGAGCACCGGTGGAATGAGATGGCGGGGGAAACCGGAGGTCCCGAAGAAAACCCGCCCCATCGCCGTGTTGTCCAACACAAATCTCACTTTGCGGTCGCCTGGGATCGAACCCGGGCCGCCTTGGTGAGAGCCAAGCGGTCTAACCACTGAGCCACGGCGCGGCCCAATATACATGAAAGAGCTGTCTCGTGATTATATTTGGATTCATTGTCCACCTAACACAAGAAGGCACTTTTGCTGTCCGCATAATGTTTATGCTCGACGTCCGGATATCATAAGGATGCTTGGTTCATCTAAAACACGCAGTGTTGTTAGATAATTCACCCATGCATTATATGCATCACTGCAATTACTGAAACGAGCAGTAAATCTGGCAGCATGGGTGACTCATATCCACTCTCTCACATTCATTTCGTGGTAAACAGATTCACTACTAGGGCAGATAGATGTTCAAGCTCATCTCCCCGTTCACGCCCTGTTTGCTTCTTGTGGTGAATAGACAGCAGCTTCTTCGCTTTCTCTCTAATTTATAGTCGTCCTGATGCTCTATATAGAGTTATACACATTCTGGAATTGCGGGGACGAATGCATTTTCACCAGTCGTGCTGTATGCTTCTGGCTGATTGAACTCAGCTTCGTCAGCTGTTGGAGATTGGAAAGAATACCCAGCGCGAAATCGGACTAGCTAGGACGCAAGGAGCAGGCACTACCAAAATATGGAAGTGGAGGAATCGTATGCATCAGGATGTATGATGCATTTACCTACCTCTGCAGTTATATAAGAAAACAACTTTTGTATTCTTCCAATCATTGTACATTCTAATTGAGATGGCTTTGCGGTAACGTGTGAGGCTCATTTGGATGCCCTAGGTTTGATTTCCTTTGTAGCGGCTACTCTCACCATCGCTTTTTGTGCTTTCCTCAGATCAGTAACCACTGGAGTGGTTGATTTACAATTCCATGCCCATAATTTCCCCATAAGTTCTTTTCATGTATTTTACACCTCATTAACTTCAGTTTTAGAACTGTGGGATGACAATTGGTATGTTACTGCAATACGGTTCAACAGTTGGAATCTCTAGGTACTCCCTACTTGCGAACACATATCATTCTATCATTCGGATATGGTCAAACTTCAGATCTCCCCCCTTCATTACTTCCTGCCAGGGGTAACGTTGGAACCTCAGAGGACCTTCTAAGGCCTACATGTGATGCTGTGGTCCACTTACTGGGAGCCTCTCTGTCTAATTATTCCTAACCTCTAAGTTTATCAGTTTTATTTAAGATGTGGAGAAACAATTTGCATGAAGGATGCAGCAGTGGTTAAAGTACGCAACATGATTACATTGTAAACCTGTGATATGTCAATTTTATTCTGAACTTTGGCAGACATAACTTACAGTTTTGCGGTTTTGGGTAGCGTCTGCTGGCTTTGCTTTAACTACGTATAAGATCACATTACATCGTTTTCCGCAATGTTACTCACTGAAATACAAGAAAGGTTGTGGACAGTATGAAGTTGTAACAACTTCAACAAGTCCCATTTCCTGCTCCATCGGTATACGGTGTAACCCAGAAAATACAACGAAAAAAAACGTGTAATAGGATAAACTTCTTAGGCGAGTCATTTGGATCCTGTCTCTTGGCGAATGGTGTTGTAAACTGCAGTCAGGATATTTCGATAAGGACAAAGTTTTGAGACGACTCATCATATCTTCTGCTCTAAGGTGTAATAAACCGCAACCCCGTTAAACGTGTTTGTAATGAAAATTTGAGAGAACTCACATTAATTGTTTTCTCTCTGTATTGTGTATTAAACTTAGCCTAGGAAAACACGATTTGAATGTAAATCTGGGACGGAGTCTTTGAATCATACCTCGGTTGTATTCAGTAATAAACTTAAATAAACGCGATTAGAACGAACATTTGAAATTAGTCCCAAGCATTTTGTCTCCTACTGTAGCGTGTAGTACAACATTTTAAATAAGCCGCAGTCATTTTGTTGAAGTTGCCCTCGGGAAGCAAGCCAGGAGAAAAGACGATTAGAAATTGACGTTTCAGGAGAGTGCATCTCTCCCATCATCAGGATATTTATTAAATGTTACAACCACAGATGAATCACTGGATATAACACAAATATAAACAAAGACAAAACACTATCAAAATTCGCATTACTGAACACAAGACTGTTTTCAGTAAATTAATTGCCAGGTCAGGAGATGGCGTGAGTATAGAAAATGAATTGGCTCAAAGAAACGTAACTACTTAACTTGATTATCAAGCTTTATTGATCTGTGCTTCTTAAGTCGACGGATTTCCATTGTAAGGCCGGTTTCCGAGAAGAGCTGAACTGAAGTCCAGCATCACGGGTAAGCGTGCTCCTCTTGGAGGAAATAGCCAAAGCCTCCTTAATTCTCCCCTCCCAGTAACTGTTGCATTTTGCCAAGATGGTCGTCTCCCGAAAGTTGGCTCTATGGTCGTTATCAAAACAATGCTCTGCCAGCCCAGACTTCTCAGGTTGCATTAAACGAATGCTCCGTTCATGTTCGTTTATTCTGTTTATTTAAATATGTTCGTTTATGTTCGTTTAATGTAATTGCCATGTAATGTATTGCCATCTTGGCAATATGCAACAACTACTGGGAGCGGAGAATTAAAGAGGCTTTGGCTATTTATTCCCTGGGGAGCACGCTTAACCGTGAAGCTGGATTTCAGTTCACCTCTTCTTGAAAATCGGCCTTAAAATGGAAATCCGTCGACTTAAGAAGCACAGATCAATACAGCTTGATAATCAAGTTAAGTAGTTACGTTTCTTTGACACAATTAATTGTCTATATTCACGCCATCTCCTGACCTGGCATTTAATTTACTAAAAAGTCTTTTGTTCAAAAATGCGAATTTTGATAGTGTTTTGTCTTTGTTTATATTTGTGTTATATACAGTGGTTCATATGTGGTTATAACATTTAATAAATATCCTGATGATGGGAGAGATGCACACTTCTAATCGTTTTTTCACCTGGTTTGCTTCCCGAGAACAACTTGAGCATATTCGTCGCCAGAAAAGCTTCAGGTCTTATTTCACAGTAATTTTATCAAGCAATTTTGTGATATCATGCAATAAAGTGTAAGTCAGAAAATTTCGAGGAAAACTAGTGAATATGTCTTGTATGATTTCGTGAACAACCTTTAGTTCCTGTTAAATTCCTCCAAGTTCTCTTTTTTAACAGGAATAGGAAGAAAAGGCAATCACTGAAAAGTGGAAAGCCTATGAAAAGAAAAGGAATTATTTCGTGAAATCCAGATAATTGTAATCAGGACAAATTTACAAGACAAATTAAATGACTCCTCCTGTCCCTTCCTGTATTGTATAAAAACTGTGGCACAGGAAAAGGATTAGGATTAATTTCTGATATGTCATGAACTTCATCTCTATCATATAGCATATAAACTGCAGATCAGAAGGGTATGTTGATTAAGATTGTAGCTTTAACAGAAAATACAGGAGTCCGACTTTTCTGTATGGTATAATACTGTCCTAATTTCTTATGACCTCTTGTGTAGCTAAATGTGTAATGATGTAGATATAAAGCATAGCTAAATCGCTTATGAAGCCTCTTCTGTGTATATTAATATCACATACTTCTGGTGTGAAGAGAAAAAAGAAGGAAATAAGTGCCGTGTTCAAAATATCGTATTGATATAGTAAGCTCTAAGCTGTGGGCAAATCTCAATGATCTGTTTCACATTATTTTGTATCTATCTTCAAAAAATTCCTTCAAATTGCGTTTAGTATTTCATACTTTCTATAAAATAATTCATGAAAATAATTGTTGTAAAAGAAAAGTAACATGATTTAGTTTAAAAATATGTTTCTATTCTATTTATCATAGTTCGTAATAAAGATACGTTTGCGGAGACAAAGCTCACAGAATTCGAGGGCCCGAAGCTACAGGAGAACATCATGCATTCATAATACACATACACGTAAAGCACGAAAAAGAACATTTTATAAACACGTATCATTAGACATAACTCACTGTACTCATGTTAACATGCCTTTGTTTTTTCTTTAACCATTGGTTTGTCACTGAGATGAAAGAAATAGGCAGTTGATGCCGTATATGATTTTTTACTTCTTTTGGGCGTAATCCACATGGTGTTCGCGTTTTCAGTTTCTGAAAAAAATACAGGGAAACGTATCAAGGTAGTACTACCAGTAACTGAACCTGTTGGAAGGAAGAATTTCAGATCACTGTCAAGAAAAACAATAAATTCCCTTAACTTTTGCTCTCGTAAATTCATCCTATTGCTTGTCTTGAAAAATATAACAATCGCACAAGACCTTTACAATTGGAACCCATTCTTTTCTGTTGAAACTGGCAGCGTCGTCATTCTTAAGATAACTGAAACAATATCGTAATTATCAGAGGTAGGAAGTTCGTAACGCCCGCCGTTCCCTATGCAAGTTGCTACCGGCCTTCTCCCGTCATCCAAACAAGTCATAGATAACCAACGCACAGCGGAGAGGCATTGAAACCGGTTGCCCAGGGAAAAATGACTTGAGACATTCGTAAATGCACGTCTATTTAGAACATTATGTAAAACATACAGAATTTTATATAGCACAGAGGGTTTGTCTCTGGCTGATCTCATTATCTGAATAGGCACATTGTGGCAACATCCAACAATGATAACGCGGATTGTAACATTTCCTGATCGAATTTAAAATAATATCCAAATAAAAAAATTAATTTCTTAAATATCTGAAGACTCTTACTAGACAAAATGCGAAAGCAGGAATTTTACTACTTATTTACTCATCTGCGGCCGTATTACTAAAACAATAATGTATCTCTAAAGCCTTTCAAATGAATAACTCATTCTATGTCACGTAAAACAGGATTTAGGTGATTGATAATCTGTTGCAAATTTGTTGAAGATTTCAGCTAATTTAGTTTCTCGACCTGCCTTCTCTTTTTCCATGTTTGCTGAAGTATCCCACTGAAATGTAAATGTAAACAATGAAGTAAATAAAGACATGAATAAGTACACTTCTAGAAAGCATACAATGGTTGTACAGAAAATTTAATTGCTCGTCTTTGAAGCACAACAAAGATGTTATTCGAATGACTTCTATTACAACCAACGTGTTCTGTGCTATGCAGTTACATCTGTTCAGTAGTAATGAGTTGCATTCTACGATGAACCTTGCCCTTGCTAGTAGCGCTGCGTTGTATAGCCATGCCCGGCAGCTGAGCAGTTGTACACTGCTCAAGGAAATCGGTACGAACTTCGTAGCTCTGCTAATTACCTACCCAGTTATATGCTCTAATGCATTAGTACTGATTTTACAAATGGTTACCACAGAGGTAGAAGTAGAATAGGTAATGCAGGGGATACATAGCACCTCAACCCACAATTTGGTCTTTTGTGATCAGAACACCTGGAGGAATGGGTGAGTACTAAATAAATAAATAAATAAATAAATAAATAAATAAATAAATAAATAAATAAATAAATAAATAAATAAATAAATAAATAAATAAATAAATAAATAAATAAATAAATAAATAAATAAATAAATAAATAAATAAATAAATAAATAAATAAATAAATAAATAAATAAATAAATAAATAAATAAATAAATAAATAAATAAATAAATAAATAAATAAATAAATAAATAAATAAATAAATAAATAAATAAATAAATAAATAAATAAATAAATAAATAAATAAATAAATAAATAAATAAATAAATAAATAAATAAATAAATAAATAAATAAATAAATAAATAAATAAATAAATAAATAAATAAATAAATAAATAAATAAATAAATAAATAAATAAATAAATAAATAAATAAACAAACAAACAAACAAACAAACAAACAAACAAACAAACAAACAAACAAACAAACAAACAAACAAACAAACAAACAAACAAACAAACAAACAAACAAACAAACAAACAAACAAACAAACAAACAAACAAACAAACAAACAAACAAACAAACAAACAAACAAACAAACAAACAAACAAACAAACAAACAAACAAACAAACAAACAAACAAACAAACAAACAAACAAACAAACAAACAAACAAACAAACAAACAAACAAACAAACAAACAAACAAACAAACAAACAAACAAACAAACAAACAAACAAACAAACAAATACATACATACATACATACATACATACATAATAGGAGGCCGTGATATTCGTGGAGGAAGAATGCGAGTGTGTGTGCTCTTGATTATTCGGTGTTAGTGGCGTGACTTTCAAGTACTTGTTTGTGTTCGGCATTTCATAATTTTTTTTGTGAGGCTGTTTCTTTGTGGGCGTGTAAGTTGAACCGGGCATTGCTGAGTTACAGAGTTTTAAGGGAATTGACGGACCCAGGCATTGTTCATGGATTGAGAAGTATAGAAACTAGTATTCAGGAGGCCGTGAACCGCACGACTAAATCGAGAAATACAAAGTTATATCTTAATTGGAATGTTTCGTTTGAGTTAACAAGGAATAATAAACAAGAGATTTCAAAATGGTGGATGAAGTTAGTGAGGGTATTGAGAGTGCCTTTAGAATGCTCTTAAATGTTACGGAGGCTAGTAAAAACTTGCGTCAAGATTTGAAGCAGGATATTGTGAAGTCGGTAAGTAGTTTACGTAAATATTTTACAAAAATGAAAGACATCGTGAATCAGAAGGAAAATGAAACCGAAAGTTTACAAATGGCAGTGCAGAACTATCAGGAACAGTTGAGTGTTGGCAAGAGAGCGAGAATAGCATCACAAGTGACACCTGGGGTGATATCTTCCGAACGGGTTGTGGAGCAATTTGGGGTAGAAAGGAGTTATGCTTCGGTGTTGACTGGCGCTGCACGTACAGGGGACTCTAAGTGCTTTAAACTGCTTGTTCGGAGCAAGAATAATCAAAGTGTGGAATATATAAAGACACTGGTGAAAACTAAGGTTAATCCTGTAGAGATGAAGGTTGGTGTTCAGTCTGTAAAGGCATTGAGGAACGGACAAGTTCTAATACAATCGAACAATAAAGCTGAAGTAGATACTATTTGCAACAATATTAATAATAAGTGTGGAGAGGAGCTTGAGGCTACCGTCTCGAAGAAAAGAAATCCAAGAATAATTATTTTCAATATACCAGATGAGATAACAACGGAGAATGCTGTGGAGGTTTTAACAGCACAAAATACAGAGCTGGAGAATTTCAGCACAGAGATTCAGCCTAAATTTTCCTTTCATGATAGGAAAAAGAATTTGAATTTGGTTGTTGAAGTCACTTCAACTGTACGGAGGGAAATACTTGGCAAAAGATTAAAAATAGGATGGAATATGTGTAACTGGGATGATTATGTCAAGGCTGGGCGTTGCTTCAATTGCTGTAAATATAATCATCGTGCGCAGGACTGTAAAGGACAGCAAACATGTCCAAATTGCGCAGAGAAGCATGCTCTAAAGGAATGTACTGCTAACAGAGCTGCATATAAATGCATTAATTGTGTAACGTATAATAAATATAACAGAGACAACAAAGTGTCAGAAAATCATTCTGCACTGGATACGAATTGCTCCTGTTATCAAGCAACACTTAGGCGGCTAAAAGACAATACCGACTATTAAAATGGATAGATACAGATTAACATGTTTTCAGGTTAACTTGAAACATTCAAGGATTGCGACTGCTAATTTGGTACAGCTTGTGAATGAAAAAGCTATAGATATAGTATTTATTCAGGAGCCCTACTTGATTAACAATAAACCAGCAGGTGTACCATTACATTTTAGAATATATACAGTTGGTACTACGGGTAAACGAGCAGCAATATTTATAAACAACAAAAATATTGACGTAACTACCATTGGTCAGCTTTCCGACAGTGATTGTGTTGTTATACAGGTTGTATATAATAAGAAAACATTTTTTGCAGCTTGTATGTACTTTGATGGGCACTTGAATATAGAAGATGACATTAACAAGATTGAAAATATTCTCCAGCATATTAAAGGAAAGGGTCTGATAATACTAGCAGATAGTAACGCCAGAAACAAACTTTGGCATGATATAATAACTAATCAGCGTGGTAGAATATTTGAAGAATTCATTACAGCAACAAATTTACATATCATGAATGAAAACAACGGCTTGCCAACTTTTGAATCCCAAACTGGAAGGAGTTGGGTCGATTTGACTATCGTTAATGACAAACTCCTTAGAGATGTAAGGGAATGGACCGTTGGAGAGCAAGAAAGCTGCTCTGATCATAAGATAATATCGTTCACAATAGGAAATGCAATCAAAACCCAAACTCGTACATTAAAGGGAATTAAATATATAACTAGACCAGAAAATTATAAGACATTTGAGGAAACGTTGCCACGAAAGCTGACCAAAAATTTTAATTGTCTGGGCAATGGACAGAGTGTGGATGAACAGCTCGCCCATAAAGTAAAAGAAAATAATGTTGAATATACAATTGAAATGTTCTACAATAGTATGGAAGCTGCATGCAGGGAAGCGTTTAGAGTAAGCAGGGGTAAGAAGCAGGCAATTAAAGGCAAATCAGTTCCCTGGTGGACCATTGAACTAACCATATTGAGGAAAAAGGTAAATGCATTAAGACGACGATATCAACGAACTATTAATAATGAGCAGTTAAGAGAAGAAAGAAGGAATCAGTACTTGGAAGGTAATCGGCAATACCAAAGGAAAATAAATGACGAAAAGTTTAAATCCTGGAGGGAATTTTGTAATGTAACTGATGGGACTAATCCTTGGACTGTAGTCTATAAGATCGCAGCCAATAAAATAAGATATCAGAATTCACTTACTACATTGCAAAGAGAAGATGGAACCTACACTGAAGATATACCAAGCACATTAAAGTATATGCTGGAGAACTTCATTCCGGAGGATAGGGTACAAGATGATACTGAACGACAAAAAGACCTAAGGAGGCTTGCAGAGGAAGTAATTAGTACCCCAGATGACAAGGAATTTACACCTAATGAAATTTGGGTTGTATTAAAAAATTTCAATCCAAAAAAGTCACCGGGAGAAGATGGAATATCTAGTGATATTCTGTTAAATGCTTTTAAAATGTTCCCATATTTCTTTACAGCAATATATAATCAATGTCTTATGGAAGGAATTTTTCCAGAAAGATGGAAGCGTTCATCTATAGTTCCTATAGTAAAGCCAGGCAAAGAAGATAGTGTAACGATAACAAAATATCGACCAATCAGCTTGTTGAACATATGCGGTAAAGTTTTAGAAAAGTTAATGATAAATAGGATTGAATATCATATTAACACGAGAAACCTTTACAGTACAAGACAATTTGGATTTAAAGCTCAGAAAAGCACGACAGATGCAGCAATGGCGCTGAAGGTATTCATTGAAGATGAGCTAAAATCTTTTGGTTATGTTGTTTTGGTGAGTTTGGACGTGAAAGGAGCTTTTGATGCATGTTGGTGGCCTAGTGTCTTAAATAACTTAAGAGAGATGAAGTGCCCAAGAAATTTGTACCAACTTACAAAGGATTATTTTAAAAATAGGAAAGCAACTCTCTCTACGAATGAATTCAGGACTGAAGTACAGGTCCAGCGAGGCTGTCCGCAAGGATCTTGTTGTGGGCCTGGACTTTGGAATATACTATATAACTCTTTGCTAAAATTGGAATTTACAACGCGGACAGAGGTAATAGCATTTGCTGATGATTTACTTGTCATGACAAAAGGAAAAAGTATATTAGATGCTGAAAATTTTTCAAATCAGGACATAAAGAAAATTGAGTTATGGGCTAAAGAAAATAAAATCCAGTTTAACGACTCAAAATCAAAAGTTTTGGTAATATCAAAGAAGAAAACTAATCATAATGAAGCAATCAGCATATATCTGAACAATAAAACTCTGGAACAAGTGGATGTTATTAAATATCTTGGTATTTACATTGATAGGAAGTTTAGCTTTGATCACCACATAGATCAAGTACATGACAAAGCACTACGACTTCTGCATAATCTTTCCAAGTGCGCAAAACTCACTTGGGGACTGGGAAATAAGGCGCTAGAAACTATTTATAAAGGCGCAATAGAACCTATTTTAACTTATGGTGCTCCTGTGTGGGGATTTGCCCTAGAAAAGCAGAAGAACATTAAAAAATTCGAGAGGATTCAGAGATTGTTCAATATAAAAATGACGAAGGCATATAGGACAATTTCTTATGATGCATCTTGTGTTATTGCCGGCATCCAGCCAATTGGTATAACAATACAAGGCAAAATAAAACTGTATAATGATATACACAGTGAACGTGACTATGATGCACCCCTACCACCAAGCGTCTGGAACCATCCAGCAGAACGACCTCATATAAAAGCAGTTGAGGATGATGGGGCATACGTCTATCAAATTTTTACGGATGGGAGTAAATCAGATGAAAAAGTCGGGGCTGCTGTAGTTCTCTACAAGCACAATACTGTAATTCGACAACTGCAATTCAGGCTGGATGGAAGGTGTTCAAACAATCAGGCCGAACAACTGGCTATTTTGAAAGCACTTGAAGAGCTACAAAACATGGCAAATACGCTGAACAAAGAGAAGACTGTAGCCATATTTACAGATAGTCAGGTGGCACTATCCACCTTACAAAACAACAATAAACACAATTATATTCCTGAGGAGACACTTAATAGACTAGGAACTTTAGAAAGAAATCAGTGGACAATACACTTTAGTTGGGTGAAAGCACATGCAGGAGTTACTGGTAACGTGCTAGCAGACATATTAGCAAAATCAGCTGCTGAAGACATCGAAATAAAGACTATTTACAAAAAGGTACCAAAATCTTCTTTGAAAACTGAAATAGAGAGGGCAGGACATCTACAGTGGCAACAGAGATGGAGCAGTACAAGTAAAGGAGCCCTTACCAAATCATTCTTCCCTTTGATAAAGGATCGTCTTAAGACAAAACTACCATTAACAGCGACATTCACTGCAATGGTATCAGGACATGGAAAAACTAAAGCTTACTTGTATAGATTTCATATCATAGATGATCCCCAATGC
Organism: Mantis religiosa; assembly: GCA_030765055.1. Taxonomy (NCBI): domain Eukaryota; kingdom Metazoa; phylum Arthropoda; class Insecta; order Mantodea; family Mantidae; genus Mantis; species Mantis religiosa. The sequence goes on along the minus strand of CM060950.1, from coordinate 26,327,438 downwards.
ACCTGCAATAGCCCACAGCAGACCGCAAACCACCTCATTTATGAATGTAGAGACACAAAACATCAGAGGGACAAGTTGATTGAAGAAGTACACAAGAATGGAGGAAATTGGCCAGTGTCAAACCAAAACCTTATAAATAAACATTTGAAAGCTTTTTGTATATATGTTAATTCAATTGACTTGTAAACAATTTTTATTTTAAAACAATACGTGAATTGAACATTTAAATTCTAATATTTAAAAAACTATTGTAAAATAATATCAAAATCTGATTACTATTTATAATGTATCTATGTAATTAAATGCTTGTAATGTTACTCCGTAACGGGGCATGCTGTTAAAGTTCAATAAAAAAAAAAATTACATACATACATACATACATACATACATACATACATACATACATACATACATACATACATACATACATACATACATACATACATACATACATACATACATACATACATACATACATACATACATACATACATACATACATACATACATACATACATACATACATACATACATACATACATACATACATACATACATACATACATACATACATACATACATACATACATACATACATACATACATACATACATACATACATACATACATACATACATACATACATACATACATACATACATACATACATACATACATACATACATACATACATACATACATACATACATACATACATACATACATACATACATACATACATACATACATACATACATACATACATACATACATACATACATACATACATACATACATACATACATACATACATACATACATACATACATACATACATACATACATACATACATACATACATACATACATACATACATACATACATACATACATACATACATACATACATACATACATACATACATACATACATACATACATACATACATACATACATACATACATACATACATACATACATACATACATACATACATACATACATACATACATACATACATACATACATACATACATACATACATACATACATACATACATACATACATACATACATACATACATACATACATACATACATACATACATACATACATACATACATACATACATACATACATAAAATCTGAAAATCTAATCCCGGTACCTAATTTCTTATACCGGGACATGATTTCCAAATTCTAATTTATTAACTACCACATAAATACAAAAATACAATTTAAACAATCATTTTTCAGATAATAAAATAAAAAAAAAATTAAAATAAAAAAAGAAAAAATTTTAAACAAATACAAAAACTACCAATTTAAAAATTTACAATTTAACTAATAAAAATTTACTGGAATCCAGTATACAAATAACTGGCAACCAGCTACAATTACAAAATAAGACTACAATACCGGAAACCGATACTTAATGTACTGGTAACCAGTACATTTAAAACTTATAACTGATAAAAAACCTTCTTAAAAACGTACAAAACATTTAACCAAAAACTTATATAAAAATAATTCATAAAATTTACATTACAACAATCACAGGATTTACAAATTATTAACTCCAAATTCTTTAAACAAATTAAAGTACATTATATCAATTTATACAAACAAACAAATTCAATTATTATTTTTAATTCTACAACAATCAATATTTTTTTTTCAAATCTACTTTATATCAAATAAAATATAAATTTCAAATTCAAAAAATAACAATACAATTCAAACATATTAAACAAACAATAATTATACATTCAATAACTTTCATATATTTCAAAATTAAACCATTACAATAACCTTCAAACAACCAAACCAAACAATTCAATTTAATTTATTTATTTCATCTATTTATAATTTAATTTTTTTTACCTTATTAAGACAAAAATATCAAATTAACATTATACCAAAGCACATTTCAACTATTAAATCTCCTAAATCTTCAACATAATTTTATATATATATTGTGACTTTGTGGGTTCGTGAAATGAAAAGTCCAATTACACCACTCAACAATGTTCTTTATTTCCACCGACTTACAGTTTAACTCTTGCCAATTACACAGAATTACGTGCTGCAACAATTACAATTCACCAGTTCGTCCGTTACAACTTCACTTGTACTCGCGATTACACAAACTCCGATACACATACACAGTTCGTACAGTCTTCCGTTGCACAACCCTTTCGTTCATTAACACGTCACTGACTAACACTGCCTTCTTACACCAAGAACTGTCCTCACTCACACACTAACCAACTGACTGACTGCCCAAACCAACAACTGACTAACTCCGTCTGTCTGTAACCCTCTTTATATCGGAATATCCCGCCTTCTGGTGTTTACCGGATTGTTCTAGTAACAGAAAGATCGAGAAACAGGTGTAGAGAAAACAGGCGACACAGTCATGTTTTTTCCCTGACCACAGCCTGTCACCACTACAAGACAAACGAGGAGGAGGTGTGGCTAACCGAACCTCCCCAGCCCTTCCGCTGCCAGCTGCCTTCACAGGGTGTTCCAGCGCTCCCGTTACACTGCTCCCTCCTCAAAGCTGTTCGCCTCGAACAGCCCCATCGTAGCGTGCGTGGCGGTCCAGGTGTACCACCAGCATCTGCTCGGAGTCTCAGCCAGAAGTAGCGCTGCCGTAGTTTGTGAATCATTCGGTTCGCTCCCAGGTGTCCTCCTGAAGTACCGGCGTGCACTTCCTCCAGGACTTCCGGGACCTTGCTCCGGGGAAGTACCAACTGTCCTCTCTGCGCCTTCCCATCGGGTGACTCCCAAACCCGGAACAGCACGCCCCCTCTGGTCTTCAACGAGTCCCATTGTGCCCAGTACGACTTGTAGGTGGCGCTCCTCGGTGCGATGTCCTCCCAGGTTGGTCTCGTCCCTGCGTCCACTGCCCTCAAGAGTGGCCCCAAGTCTGCGTCCGCCAGCTGCTCCCTCCTCAGGCCTGCGCCATCCCAGCCTTCAGCAGGCACTGCCACAACTACTCGGACTGCTGCGGCACGCTCCTTCTCTTCCACTCTTGTGCGCTCATGGCCGTCCTGGATCTGCGGTAGGACACCTCCAATGTAATGGTCGCTAGCGTCGGTGTCCACAATGAAGGCGCCACCCGGTTGTGGGAAACCCAAAATTGGAGCACTGCACAGGGTCCCCTTCGGGTGCTGGAAAGCGTCTTCGGCGTCCTCCGTCCACACATAAGGCCGGTTTTCCTCCGTCAGGCGGGTGAGGGGTTTTGCGATGTTGTCGGCCTTTTCCTATAAATCATTAAGGTGGTCGTCTACTTGACCCTTCCGCTTGCCCAGGTTCGCGACGTCATCCCTCACGCCGGCCAACCGTTCCTCAAACTTGGTGGCGAGAGCCTCGTTCGCCACCTTCCTTTCGGTAGCCAGACCGTCATTCGCTGCTCTCATTTCCGTGGTTAACTCGGCCTTCATTTGTTCCATCTTCTCGGTGATGTTGCCCCTAGCCGTCCTGATTAGTTTCAGTTCCGCGGCCAGGTTATTTCTAGTCTCCAGCATCTCTGTTAATTCGGCCCGCATTTCTTCCATCTTCCTGGTGATGTTGTCTTTAGCCGTCTTCATTTCTTTCAGTTCCGCTAAAATCTTTTCTAATGCTGCCTCCATCGTTGTAATGTTCGGTGATGTTGTTTTCCCGCTTCCTGACACCAGTGTGACTTTGTGGGTTCGTGAAATGAAAAGTCCAATTACACCACTCAACAATGTTCTTTATTTCCGACTTACAGTTTAACTCTTGCCAATTACACAGAATTACGTGCTGCAACAATTACAATTCACCAGTTCGTCCGTTACAACTTCACTTGTACTCGCGATTACACAAACTCCGATACACAAACACAGTTCGTACAGTCTTCCGTTGCACAACCCTTTCGTTCATTAACACGTCACTGACTAACACTGCCTTCTTACACCAAGAACTGTCCTCACTCACACACTAACCAACTGACTGACTGCCCAAACCAACAACTGACTAACTCCGTCTGTCTGTAACCCTCTTTATATCGGAATATCCCGCCTTCTGGTGTTTACCGGATTGTTCTAGTAACAGAAAGATCGAGAAACAGGTGTAGAGAAAACAGCGACACAGTCATGTTTTTTCCCTGACCACAGCCTGTCACCACTACAAGACAAACGAGGAGGTGTGGCTAACCGAACCTCCCCTGCCCTTCCGCTGCCAGCTGCCTTCACAGGGTGTTCCAGCGCTCCCGTTACAATATATATATAAATATAAATTCCTATTCTATAATTTCTCAAAACACACTTTCTCAAAATTTAACAATCCTCATTTTACACCAAATTTAAATAAAATAACAACTCCATAATTTATCAAATCAACTCCTTAAATCCATTTTTCCAAATATCCACTTCTTAAAATAATTCATTAAAATCCTCCTTCATCTTTCACTCAAATTATCCATAATAATAATCCATAACTCAATTCACCAATATCCTTCACTACAAAACAACCATCCAAAAAAAAACTTTACTCATCCATTACTACACCACATTATTACTTACAACACTTCTCTCATCATCTTACACCGGGGAAGAAAAATCCCTCCCTAAACTAAACCACAAATAAACTTCATCATTCACTTTAAACACCACGGGGAGGGACAAAGCCCCTCCCCCAAAAATATATACTATTAACACTACTCAAAATTATATTTAATTTGAGGGGAGGGGGTCCCTCCCCTAAAGATTTCACAGGATACTATATTACACTGAAACACTAAAAAACTTTCATTTCTGCGATCACCTCCTCATTATACAGATTGTTGGACATTACTGGATCAGTTGCACCAACAACTTTGAAGGGGGTACCTGATTCGCCGGCAGGAACTCTATGTGTCCTCCTCAGAACTGGTAGACATGGAAGGGGAATTGCGCCACCCTCATCCTCTCTGCATCACCTTCGGATTCTGCTACGGCTCTAGTTCTCCTGTTGCCCCAATCTCGTCGACCAAGGGAAACACAATATCCTCTTCTTCTACTATTTATATTTTGCTAATCATTAATATCCATACCTTCTTAAATAATAATATTTTCTTCATTACGTGGATTAATACGTGAGTACTATTGGCCACAGGAACGGAAAACGCAAACGGCAAAGACGCGCATATCTGCCTAACACCCAGCTAGGGAACAATTGCAGCAACCTGGCCAAGTCGTAATAGGATGGCTTAGAGGCTTCACTTCATAGGAATCTGGGAAAGCTCGACTGTGCAGTGCAGGCTCAGATGGCCACCTTCTGACGGAACCGGGAAGTTTCAGTGCGCAAGCGTCTAACCCATCTGCCTGTCCCCGACAGACGCCAGCTCCATAGTCGTCCCATAACCTAAAAGAAGGAGAAGAAATGGGATAGAGGAGAACCGTGGTGGAAATCGCACCCCTCCAGCATTCACCTTACCAACCAGAGAAAACTCGTAGAACAAAAACTGGTTAGAGTGAATGTCCACCGAGGATCGAACCTGGTACCCCTTGAATGCGTTACTACATAGTCATCCCGCTGAGTAATCACTATCCTAACAATAGAAAACGAAGTGTAGTTTTATGTTTGTAAAACCTATGACCCTCCTACTTATTATAAATACGTCCTTTAGGTTGCACTAAGAACTGTGCAACTCTTATTGAACTTTCAGGAACAGTCTGCCTTAGATAGATACTAATATACAACATGGATCATAAGCAACTCTGCTTCTAAATGTAACTGGACCTCCTAAAGTATTCATGGACGGTTTAAAAATTCTAGCTGCTATATTTACTGAAAAAAATTCTAAATTTTAATATACTTAAAGACTGAAAAATATTTCAGTCCATGTGTTACGCCTTTTTTAAAAAGGCATATCTTTGTCTTATTAATTTCATAATTTTTTGACATTGCACCGACTTTTCAGATTTGTTAAAATTATGTTTGCCATATTAATTTAGATTCATTTTGTAGACCAAAGTTTTGGCATAGTCCTTCAAACTGTGGTGACAATTATCTTTTACCTGACAGAGGAATAACAAACATGCCCTAGACAGGAAATATCAGGCGTTTTGTTGAACTTTCTCATTAGCGCTTCAGTTTACGTGACTCGACAAAATTACTTCTTACTAAATTTAAAATTAGATCAGATTTTGGTGATATTGCTAGATGTTATTTCAAAGCTGCTTTATTATGTTTTATTAAACTTTGCATATGGACATTTTTGAATAGTTCACTGTTTTAAATATATAAAATTAATGTCGTAAATAATCTGTAAAAACACTAATAGACGATTTCACCAACAGATGTTAAAATGGACATTAACAAGTTTAACGTAACACTTTTCACGGCGTTAACAAAACTATTAAACTTCTTGCAATTCACGAATTTGTTTTTGAAAATGTTAACAAATACGCTTTAACGCTGAGGGACTTGTAAATATTACAGATAGTTATAAAAGGCTGTGGAGGAATCGTATTGTTTTCTGAACGTACTTCGATGCAATTTTGTTTTAATTTTCGTTTACACACAGCTGATAAAATGAGGGTGAACAAAATCAGAAGAGAATCCGTGGGACATATTTCTCATCAATCGAGAAAGAGTTGTTACGAGAGCTATTCAATAAAGAATGATCACATTTTTTTGACAACGTACCTTTACTCATCCTCATAATTTTGATGGTCCTTCTCAAAATAGTCTCCCCTGAATATAGTGCACTTGTCCCAGTGTTTCTGTCAGTCTTCAAAGACATGCTGGAAACCATTATTTGAGAGATCCTTCAAAATCACCTCCGCAGCCTTCACCACTGCTTCTCATGATGCATAATGGCTCCCACGAAGGCGTTTCTTCATGTTAGGGAATAAAAAAAAGTCACAAGGGGCTAAATTCGGACTATAGGGAGGGTGAGGGATGTACTTCACGTTGATTTTAGCAAGATATTCAGCAACAACATAGGCAACATGCGGTCGCACATTATCGTGGTGCAGCATCCAGCCTACTTCACGGAAATGTGGCACTCAGTGAAATGTTCAGTATTTCAGAAAGTGATCTTAAGGAGATTTGTCGATCCTCTCTCACAATGGCAGCAGCAGTGTTGATGTTTTCTTCCGTAAGAGCAGTTACTGGAGCAGCGGGTCCACCTTCCTTTGAAATTGATTGTCTCCCCTCTTTAAACATTTTAAGCCACCTTCGAGCTGTGCTGTAGGGAAGAACAGACTCTCCATAGGCCTACTGTAACATTGTATAGAACTCAACTGAAGATTTGTTGAGGCGAAAGCAGAATTTCAAATCCGCATATTGTTCCTCGCGTGTTACCTCCATTGCAGTGGTAGGCGGTACTGAACATGTCTGAATTTACCTGGTTCTCGCAGGCGCGAACCAGGAATACCAACAATGAAACTACTACGGCGTATTTGTTTCACATTAAGCGAACAGAATATAATAAGACTGAATTTCAGGGCGAAAAATTATGACTGTAAAGAATTATAATTATTTTTTTATTGAACAGCCCTCGTAGTTGAATTAGTAACTAAGTATAAGGATCTTGTGGAAAATAAGAGAACGGATGCGGTAAACGTGAACGAGAAAGATGTGACGTGGGGGAAACATTGGAAATGAGTTTAATTCGAATGCAAATGCCACAACCAGAAGTAGGAAGCAACTTCGTCAATATCACGTAAATTTAAAGTGAGGTGCGAAGAGGGACAGTAGTGACGAGAAACTTGAACGTTTCAAAACGGAAGGTGGACAGTGTATTATCCACAGATGTGAGTGAATTATAAAATCGCGAAGGTATTAACACTTGAAGTAAAGGAGAAATCAGCATGTTCCTATTAGATGCATAGTCTAAACTCCCTTGTACTTCCTCAATAACCTCCATAACGACTTGTTTCGACAGTCTATACCTCCGTAGAAAATCTTCTGATAGCTCCTCAAAATCATTTCTCCTCATAGGGTGTTCTCTATTACCAATGCCATTTAGTAGCAAAACGATATCAAAAACTGCCTTCATGCCCGCCATCTTGACAATGCTACAATTGTTAACGACTTAATAACAGAAATATGATTTGTTAATTTATCAAGATGTTTAACACGAGTGTTAAGCTAACACGTGTTGGTGTGGCGCAACTTTTTTTAGAACTATTGCTAAAGCTAAACAGACTAACAGCCGTATTAAATCTACATCGGTTAGTGAAATCGGGCATAATAAACTATAATAGCCTTTGTTCTTTCTACATATGAAAACAAAGAATTTTCTTTGGAAAAACTTGTTAAAGTAGAGAGAACTACTCTATATAGCCACTGTATGTATTATCACACGTAATCTCAATAGAACTCGAGCACACCTCTTATGTAGGTACATATAATCCAAGAGATATTTTATGATTGTTTCATAAATTTTATAAATTATAACTACTAATAGTTGCTTACGATGAAGTCCGTTGTGTTGAACTTAGATATGAGCAAGTAAGTTTACCTACGAGCTAGGCAGCTTAGAGTTTCGTGTCAGCTTTTTGAATTCTTTATATCGGCCGAACATTGTACTTTGATGACCTTTTGAATTCTAAATTTTAAAACCTAAAATTTCATTTCACTTTTACTTACAAAGAAGCATTAGTCCTCTCATGCCGATATCTACCCTGAAATTTCTGACACAGAGGTAATGTAATATAAGGAACTCACACCCAGAATGTCAGCTGCCGGTATTAGTAGCAAGTGCTCGAAAGCGAAAGCCAAATCTTCCATATAAACTTCTTGGAAATATAATTCGCTGAACTTGACAGTCTTGACGGTTTGGTGGACTGTCGTGTGGAGTTCCCGTTGGGGGAGGGATGCGTCCCTTTCAGCTGCCAAGGTGCGGGCGCTGAGGACCCCTAGCACTCGTGGTACCTCTGATGCTACTAGAGGAACCCCGGGCCGAAAATTCGAGCCCCTCCCTCTGGGAGTTGTTCGGATTGGGTTGGACTCGAGGGGGCAGTATATTCCCGCCACCCACGGGAAATTGGGTACCTCCGGCCAGGCCTCGGCCGCCCGGAGGGGGTAGAAGGTTGCCTCATAAGTCCCGGGTGCTAGCCTGCAGAGCTAGTAGTTGGTGTGCTTGATCATCGGCGGCCCTACCAAGGTTTTTTGGTAGCTGGTTCATTAAGGAGCGGCGCGTAAGTGGCGTATCCACTTCCGTGTGCAGGGGGGGGCAGTTTATAAAATAGGTACTGACCTACGGTAAATATACCCGAGAGGCCCGGGTTCTGGTCCTACGGGTCCAGGACTAATGGGAGTAGATCCTCGCACTTAATGTCGTGTGGAGTATGTGAATTGAGTCCGAGCGGGATGGCTCAGACCGTTTCGTCTGTGGCACGCATTCGGCAGGACCGGGTTCGATTCCCGTGGCCAACCTGACCCATGGGTTTTTCGTGGGTTTCCCCGGGTCACTAGGCTAATGCTGGGTAAGTTAATTACATCCCCCGAATTTCCTCTCCCTCTATTTCATCTGCATTATCATTTTATTATCTCATCTGGTTGTCTCTTTCAGGGTAGAAGTGTCGGCGGGTGTCTCGGTGGTGCATGACAGGATGATATGCTCTAAGGAAAACTACTTCCTGCTCCGGTAGGTCGGTTGCCGGTCTTCGATCATCTGCTGGGACCATTTCGGGGCCGTCAGCCGGGACCTTTGGAGCGCGGATCGCTTACGTGGGACCATTAGGGCTCGGCTGCTGGGCTCGTACCGTCCCGCTGTAGGGGAGCGAGTTCGTTGTCCTGGCCTGTCGGGGAAGGTCTCCATCCAAGTAAACTGTAGGGACCCTGCCCTCTGTACTGTCGTGTCTCCTTGGGTCGGCCTTCCTCTATGTCCTTCGCTTTATCCATCCTCCCGGGAGGACCCCCACTTGGGGACTTAGGAACAATGGGCCCAGCATGGTGGCCTACGTACCAAATCCCCTCCGTAATGAAATTCCAATCTCAATCCCATGTGAATTGAGGCTGAAGTTACCTATTTCTAGGTCACGAGGATAGTGGGGCTTTTCCAGTTATTTAAACTGCACGCGCTACACTGTAGCACTCTGATACACATCTGGATCGCATACTGAGTTGGCGTTATAGGATTCCAAATTCCATTTCGGCATCTTTCTGTTAAAACAAGTAACTGGTGTTTTGGATGTAGCTTTGATATATCACATCGCTTCTGTCACAGAAATTTCAGGGTGGGTTGCTACATGGCAGATCTGATTCTATCCTTCTAAAAATAGTAATTACGAGGGGCCTTAGGAAATGATTTACTTATTAATGAACAGAATCAATGTGCATGGGATCTCTCAATTACTCTCAATTGATGTCAATACATCGCTGGCAACTTCATTGTTGCGTCACGGAACTATTGTTTGGTGGTACTATGCACTCACTCATGGACAGCAATTCTTCGTTGCTGCCGAACCGTTTCCCTCGTAGCATGTTCTTCAAGCTGTCAAATAGAACATTATCAGATGGACCGAGATCCAGTGAATATGGGGGGTGTGGCACAACAATGAACACCAGTGATGCCAACTCTGCAAACATCATATTGCTGGTGTGCGGCCAAGCATTGTCGTGCTGGAGGAGCACTCCTATGGAACACTACCTGATTCCGTTGCTGAATCCTGTGCGTAAGTCGTCTAAGGAAGTCCCAATACAGCCTGTTGTTGACAGTGGAAGCCAGTCCACCAAAAGAAGGAAATCATCTGCTTACCTGCAGATGGAGCAGAACAAAATTTCTTGGGTCAGGCTTCTGTGCAGGAGTTTCTCGTTCACACACGGCGTTGAATATCTGCTGTTTTGACTGTTCCCTTCTACAAAAAACCATGCAACCAATTTTTTTTCCCGTGATAGACACCTTCCATCTTTTCCATGGATCTCTCTACCGGATAACATATAAGCACTGCCCTTTCACTGTGTTCACAAATGACGTCTAGCGTCTGCATGATGTACTAGTATCAGGGTATCGTCCTACGAGAATACGTGCTCATAGATTGAGCGGTATGTTTGAAACAACGCAATTGTAAATAATTTCCGAACGTCTCTCGTAAAAACGTTTCTGTAATGTAGAAGAATGTAGTGGAATTCTGGCATTTTAGTACACATCCATGTGTTAACAAAATACCAGGGATAACGGATGAAAATACCAGAAAACGTTTGTGAAAAAAGAAATTTCCATATCGTTATATTGGAATTGCTTTTGATTTAGTATCTGTTGAAGTTGCAAGTAACATAAGTGGCAAGCGAAAAACTTGATATTTAAAATCCGTGTGTTATAAAGTTTTTTAACTTATTGCAATAGTTCGCGACCCGTTCTAGGCAGAAATTATAATAAAAATTCTATATAAAATAATAAATAAATCATGTAGTACAGTAGTTGGTAAAATGAACAAAGTGAATGCTTACATAAAAGGAAAAAAAAAGGAATAGATAACATCTAATGATATTCTCCATAATTACTATAACGTGATATTCAAGTTTCCGGCCGCACCGTGGCCGAGTGGTTGGACCGCTTGACTCTCACCAAAGCGGCCCAGCATCTTTCTCAGGCGAGCATGTGAGATTCGTGTTGGACAAAATAGCGTAGGTGCGGGTTTCCTCCGGGTGCTCCGGTATCCCCCACCATCTCATTCCCTGGTGTTCCATCTTTATTTCATGTACCATCAGCAGACATCGGAGCCCGTACACCTTTAAAGGGATATGAAGTTAACGAGTCTCGCAGTATTTCACTGCTGACGTCAGTCCCGGGTACAACACGCAGGGAGAGTCCGGTTCGCAACGCGTAGCTTTAGATTCATTAAAACTACTGCTCCCCACGCAAGTAGATTTGCCTTTCAGGGAGTGCAAGGTGTTGGACATACTGTGCTAATAGCATTACTTTCACAACGACTATTGGACAATCTCAATTTTATAAATCAAGAGTTCTGGATATTATCAACAACCATTAAACAGCTTGAAGAATGTACTTTCGAGCTGTGTAAAAGCAGTCGAGGAGGTGTCTACAAAAATTAACAATATACAGAATGCAGCGCCTACCAAACGAAGCAAAAATGAATTGTCCAGTATTCAACACAAAAATATTGGATTTTCAGTGCTGCGCAATATAAGAAATAAACTAAGTCACGGACAAGCATATGAAAATTACTTGTACTACTCATACGCACTATTAACGTCATGTGACGTTAGACGAACGTTCTCCCAATATTTTTATGTATATATATTTTTTTGCTTGTTCCATTTATACCCCGCCTTTAACTACTATGGTCATATCGGCGGCCGTTCTCCTTTGGAGCATACCGAAGGTGTTAACTCGTTCTCTTTGTTTTTTTTAATCATTACATCACTCACACATTCACACTCTCATTCATACTTCCAGACTCTGGGGAAGATGGGGAATTATCTTGGTTGGAGAAAAATCCCCACCCCCACCGCCGGGAATCGAACTCGGGACCCCTAGCACGGTGGGCAGGTATTTTTACATTGTTTCAGTAAGAGAGACAGAAATTTCACATTTGACAATTTACGAATGAACATGGTTGTTATCTGTAATTGCAATTCCTAATGTGCCCAAATGCTGTACACCCTATAGTTGGGATCTTTTCTGGAAAAGTTTTATACGAACAATGAAATTAATGTTTTTTGAAACATGAAAAATTTACATAATTGTCTGTAATAAATGGCATACATTGAAATATATGAAATACAGTATATCAGTATAGAAGATATTGCATATCATGGAATTTCCAAATGTCACTTAACATCGCTTTACCTCCAAACTAGTGGAATAATTAACAAGCTTTTTAAAATGTATTCATGGTTTACATACATTTATTTATGAAATATAATTATTTATGAAAATATATTGTAAACTTGTGGAACAATTCTACAAGCAATTTAAATAGATGCTTGCAATTATGTACTATTTTAATGGTACATTAAACTCTGATGTTTTAAATAAAATTTCATTTAAGTCATTGCGAATGTTAGAGATTTCAAAGATGTGTATCTTTAAGCAGTGGCTAAGCTATGCCGTTTCCTAGAGCAGTAAGGCGGCAATTAGCTGTATGATTTACGTTGCAAATATACAGCGGTAAAGTGTGTGATACAACAGGATTTGCGTGACGTCTCTTAAGAGGCGGCGTATGTACATGTAGTGGAAGGAAACTGTTGTAAACTGGCACAAAGTATCTCTTTTCTTACCTTGTCAAAAGTTTAACGTTCGCTGCACAAAGGAAGTGAACTACAACTGCGTCAAGCTTGAGACACTCTACGTAATCAAAACAACTTTTTGTGACCACTTTGCTGTTCTGTTTATGTTGTATTTTTAACCTAAAATTTTATCTGCATTTAATATTCAACTATTGTGTTTCAAATGGGAAGAGTTCTCGCCTGTAGCGAATCAGATGCGTTAGAGCCTTCACCGTTGCCACCTCGTTTTCCCCACTCTTTTTATATTTCCGCCCCCCCTCTCTCTCTCGTACACTTGCGAGTGTTCGTGGCGCTAGATGTAAGGGAACGCAAACTGAATTTTACAAAGTTTTATAATAATGCAGCTGCTGAAATCACAATTGTAACCTGGATATTCGTATATCACGCAAATGTTTTACATATTTAGTTTAAAGTTAATTATAGTTTATGAATTACTTATCTGTCTAATCCAACGAAAATGCCAACGGTGCATGCCTATAGCTGTGAATGTTACTCAAGTTAAGAGATAATTCTTCATTGTCATTATCTTCAGCGTCTGAGTACTGCAAATTTATGACGATAGGTTCCAAAATCTCGTTACGTGCTATTTCTTTCCAAAAGTCGTCTTCTAGTAGTTTATCTGATGCCTCACACAATTTTCCCAGTCTTATTGTGCTCCTTGTCAATTTCTTTATGAATAAATCGTTCAACTTCAGTCAGTTTAAAAGTATTATTTCTGTTATGCAACATAATTTGAGCCCACATTAACTCTATTGGATTGTTCTAGCAGTAGTAAGGGGCGGGGGAGTTGGATCGTGTCTCGTTGATCCATCTGATACACATTTTCATGGAAGAGTAACTGAATACTACTGCTTTGAACTCTAGAGTAAATACAGATTACGAACCGTTCATTAACAAAGATATAATGTGACCAGACACGTTCTGCCAAACTAGCAAGAAGTGTATCGTCTCCTCTCATCGAATTAAACAAACACCTTGGCTTATTCAAAGTACACATTTCTTTTATCACGTCATATCAAATGTTTACGTTTCAGTGCTGAGTAATTTCAAATATACGTTCACGCATACATGCCAACCAATAATGATATTCATTACAGTGCTTACGTCACAATGCATTGTTATAATATAATGGTATATTTTTATTTGTATTAGGAAAACTATTTGAGCTAAACATATGGGGTTTTTACGGTTATGTTAATTACAGTGCTCTCTCCGTCCTCATGGATCAGTTTTTGCAAAATCCGAATTTTTGTCTTAGCCCGAGTAATATTTATTAGAGATTGATTAGTTTGGCGCTCGTCACACACCACTTTGGAGGAATGCAATACGACAACACCGCAGTACTCCGATTGGTTGCTCACCTAGTAGCGCTCAGGGACAAACACCTTCCCATTTGAAACATAATAGATCTCGTATTGGTATATCTCCACTCCATACGCTCCTTTGCTATAAAATTTGCCTTTGTGCTTTGAGTATATGTGTATTTTGTGCCCATAGTATTTACCTGACATGCATGCCATTTTTAATATCTCTACTTCTTACCTTAGGCAGAGGAATTATTGTATTTCACAAATAAATTTACCTTTAATGTCAATCCGGAGATATATGTTTTGAGATCCTATGTATCTCTTTTTGAATGCCAGTATTAAAATACGGAAAGTTGGATAAATGTAAACTTTAAATTTCAATCTAGCATTATCCAGGAATACAAAATGAAGATTTCCACCAAAATTACTCCGCGCAAGGCTATCTTTAACTGAAAACAATCTTTATATCTGTTTTATAAAAATGTCTTTATAAATTGTCACATATTCAAGATAATGTCATAAGGAATAAAAGGCTTGTTTCTAGGGTTTTGTTGATTGAAGTTTTCTTTATTTTGATTAAATATTATATAACTTTTTGAATTTTACAAAGTTTTGCTATACATTCTTTGAAGACTAAATAGCTGTTATGTTTTATCGTGATTTAATGTAAAGCGTATGTTTTCTAAACTTAACCTACAATAAAATGTAGGTAAATAAAACTATTTCCGCAAACGCTTATCTGATCAGCTTGGAAGAGATTAGGATTACTAAGGACGGGATTCGGTACTGCAACCAGTCTCTTGGTCGATTGCACATATACCCCAAGTGGCACATCCCCGGGAGAAAGGATGAGGCGAGAGGAGACAGGGGCGGCCGTCTCAAGAGGAACCATGACAGTGCAGAGGGCAGGGTCCCTACATTTTACTTAGATGGAAACCTCCCCTGGTAGGCCAGGACAAAGGAAATTCCCACTATTGTTTCCAAGTGGTCCCAGCAACCGGTGGAGGACGGCAGCCGACCTACCGGAGGAAGAAGCGGTTCACTCAGAGCATATCATCCCACTATGCACCGCCGGGACACCCTGAAAGAGACCCTCAGATGAGAGATGAAGTAAAATGCTAATAGAGATGAATTGGAAGGACCAGAAATTCTGGGGATGTAATTAACCTGCGCAGCATTCGCCTGGCGACCCGGTCAAACCCCTGAAAAAACCCATAGATAAGATAGGTCGTCCACGGGAATAGAACTCGGGCCTCCCGAATGTGGGCGAAACTGCTTGAGTGATTCCGCTCGGTAACATGGAAGAGATAGAAAAGCCTTTCTATGGATAAGTTTTAGAACATACATAGAAATGTGTGAAAGTAGGTAGATATCCAGCAATGTCTATCATCTACATATACTAAGAGTGCTGTTTAATAAAGAATGATCACAATTTCTTTTTGACAACGTACCTTTAGTCATCCTCATAATTTTGATGGTCTTTCTCAAAATAGTCTCCCCTGACTGCGATGCACTTGTCCCAGCGTTTCCGCCAGTCTTCAAAGACATGCTGGAAACTATTTTTGAGAGATCCTTCAAAATCGCCTCCGCAGCCTTCACCACTGCTTCTGATGATGGTCAATGCCTCCCACGAAGGCGTTTCTTCAAGTTAGGGAATAGAAAAATGTCATATGGGGCTAAATACGGACTATAGGGAGGGTGAGGGATTCACGTCACGTTGATTTTTGCAAGATATTCAGCAACAATATTAGCAATATGCGGCCGTGCATTATCATGGTGCAGCATCTAGCCTGCTTCACGGAAATGTGGTCTTTTGCGCCTGATATGGACTTCCAATGTTTTCAGGACATGCCTGTAGAATTGTCCAGTTACGGATATGTGTGTGCATGTACAACATGCTGATAAACCATTCCATGAATGTCAAAGAATGAGATGAGCATAACTTTCCCAGCAGAAGAAACCATTTTTGCCTTTTGGAGGGGGTTGGTGATGAAGGAGATTTCCACACTGAGCTTTTCTGTTTGTCCTCAGGATCAAAATGATGTAGCCAAATTTCATCAAAAGTGATTAAGTTTGAAGGAAACAAGGGATCTTCCTCTAACATCAACTTTAACTGCATACAGAGCTGGAGGCGAATGTCCTTTTGTTCGGGAATCAACAGTCTTTGAACCCATTGTGTACAAACACGTCTCATGTGTTATGTTTCTGTCACCAAAGTGTGGGAGGCACCCAGTGAAATGTTCAGTATTTCAGAAAGTGATCTTAAGGTAATTCGTCGATTCTCTCTCAAAATGGTAGTAGCAGTGTTGATGTTTTCTTCCGTAAGAGCAGTAACTGGAGCACCGGTTTCACCTTCCTTTGAAATTGATTGTCTCCCCTCTTTAATCATTTTAAACCACATTTGAGCTGTGCTGTAGGGAAGAACAGACTCTTCATAGGCCTCCTGTAACATTGTATAGGCCTCAACTGAAGATTTGTTGAGACGAAAGCAGAATTTAAAAGCCGCATATTGTTCCTCGAGTGTTACCTCAATTGCAGCGGTAGGCGATACTGAATATGTCTGAACTTGCCTGTTTCTCACAGGTGGGAACCAGGAGTACCAACCATAAAACTACTACGGCATGTTTGTTTCACGTTAAGCTAACAGAATATAATAAGTTTTAATTTTAGAGCGAAAAATTATGACCGTAAAAAAATTATGATCATTCTTTATTGAATAGCCCTCGTATAATGAAAGTGACTAGGCCTCTTATAATTACTAAGGGGGCGTGACTTCTTAGAAACCAAAATTTCCAAGTACAAATCACGGTTGAAGCGGATTTCCTGCATACGATATTTTGTTTTTCTTTGAAGACAGATCTCGGGTAACTCTCGGCGTATCGAAGTTTCGGCTCATTTGAACATTGGTCAAGCTAATTCATTCATCTTCTTCGTAGACTGAAGTTGTTTAAAAGAACATGAAATATTGCAAATAAAAATCTAATTATAAGTTATCACTGATACAGCAGAAAGAACCAACTATTGTTTCCGTTCCCTAAATCTTCTTAAATAAACCTACTTTTTGGCGGACTACCACAAAAATTTAAATGCATACTATTTCTGTGGCATACAATTTAAAATTATTTCAATGTATAGGATACTGAACAGCTTATTACTTGAAATTATAGTATCAAAGAGATAACTTAAAATAAGAACTTTGTTTTGTGAACACATTAACGGAATTTCACATTAGATACATTCCTTCAGTTCAGTATAAGCAAACATATATGAAAACTTTTCCGACGTACTTTTCATTCTTTCAGTCTTCATTGAAATTAAATTCCTTGTTAAGTGAAGGCTAATAGCCGAAGTCTTTCTGGTGAGGTGGTCAGCCTTACAACACGTATGGCTGGTACAGATATTAGGGAGAGTTACTTGAGAGTTCAGGGTACTCCTTATCCACTAAAATAAAGGTCCGGGAATTTTCAGAACATTGCATTGGGCTCATTTAAGCATCATTTTAAACCGTTCATTCACCATTTCTTCAGGTATGAGTTGTTAAGAATGGAGTTATATCCTTAACCAAAATATAAAAGCGTACAATGTTATAATAAGCTAGTTGTATTCAAATAAATGAGAATTTTATTGAAGAAGGAACTTTCTAGGTAGATCTATGGAGCTTTTAATTTTGAAAATATGATAATGTGGACAGACACTTTCACAATCGGCGATAATTAATGAAAATAATCTGTTGCTAAAATTATTTTACTTTGGTGCACATCATACTATTAACATTTAATGGAGCGAAGCACTTAAAATGGCGTTAGGATTCTTCGAATTTATGAAGGAAACCTCTGTACTAAGTGCTTCTGCATCAGGTAGTAGTCCTTGGTAACCAGTTGGATGCGGTTTTATTGCAGAACCAGGCTTAGGAAGTGACATTCAGTTAATCGGATATGTTTGAACCATTAAGGCAGCACTGCTCAGAGCTTTCTTGTTTCATTAAAAACAATTAATTACAGCTTTGAAAGTTTTTTTGGCATGTCATTTGACTTAAAGATTTTATAGGGGTCTACCAGACCCTAGATACCGAAATTAAAATATTGCAATAAGTAAAGAATCGTGATGGATTTCAAAGAAATTGTGTATCTTTGTTACAAAACGCGCAGGCAGGGGCACTGAGTTGAATGGCAGTTGAGGTGAATGGTGTAACGAGACACGGGAGAAACAGAATTATAAGCGATAGCACTTGGCTTTGTTTGAATACGTAATTTTCGGACCCTTAATAAGGGCATCACCGGGACTAATAATCACAATGGACAAAATAGTCACAAAGGATTTTTGGTTGAATAAAGGGCTTCGAGATAGTGAAAGTTGCACACCCACGCACAACTGTGTATAGTGTGAGGACAGACAGTCTGCGGCGTGAGGCCCATTCAGGCGGTTATCGTTTCTGTCTTGGTCGAAGGCAGATTAGAACCGGAGGGAAGATCTGTCGGTTGATACGC
Organism: Mantis religiosa; assembly: GCA_030765055.1. Taxonomy (NCBI): domain Eukaryota; kingdom Metazoa; phylum Arthropoda; class Insecta; order Mantodea; family Mantidae; genus Mantis; species Mantis religiosa. The sequence goes on along the minus strand of CM060950.1, from coordinate 26,308,427 downwards.
AACGAATTAAGTTTTATCGAGTAATAAGCATTCCACCTACAGTGACTTTAAACAGTGATATATTGATAACCCTTGGTCGGCAACTTCGAGTTTGATGTAATGATAAAAAGAAGCAGTCATTAAATCAGTTTGAAACGGGCATTCCAGTCATTAAAACCATCCTTCTGATACATACCCACGCATACTCTGAGAGAAACCTCATTGCTTTACCCTGCGCTAACCACTATTTGCTTCAAACTGTCCCGCCAACGTGGAACTTTTTGCGCCACCATAATTTTTCGTACCACCCTTTGCAAAGGTTTCCATTATGTCTATTAAAACTAATTATATTGAGTTTGTGTGTATTCATAATTTATATAAGTATGAGTAACCTAATAGAAATATTATGAAAGATAACAGCCAATTCTCTAAAGTCAGTATGACCACTAAGCATTTGAAAATAAATGTAGGTACTATGATATAATACTAAATTCAAACGTGCAAGAGAGGCCTTCATACTTTGTTTGGGCACTACACCTTAGGATTTCACGCTAAACTCCGCTAAGAACTAATGACACTTGTAAGTAAAATAAATCTATTTCTTTCTTTATATTAAAATAAGGATGACACGATTGTAACATAGCACCCAGAAAAAAATAAACAATAAATAAACACATAAAAATAACAGCAATGTGGTATTAGAAAGAACTTAAGATTCTGTAATAACGAAGCAGGACATCTGGAACTTTAAAAAATGTATACACATTTTCCCCAAATTGCCTGTAGTGCTTGAAGTTATATTTTTAGGTGTTCATGACGTGCCGCTGATAGTGGTTGTTTGTCGTAAGAATTTCGGTGGTGGTACAAATTTTAATCAGTTACAAGATATGACTGTGTGAGTGTGTGCGCGCACGAGCACACACACATGCGCGCGCACACGCACGCATGCGCGCTTAAACTACATACAGGAGTTCAAACTAACAGCCTCTTCGTTAGAAACAAGCCACTATTCTTATACAATTCTGGATGTTTAGGTAAAAGTTATTAACCTACCAACTTAATCTTCGGATGTCTGATTCATGACGTTCGGAATATCGTGATCATCACCATGATCATCGTGATGATTATTATTATACCGGAATCTACTACAAAATATTGCATTGGAATTATTATAGCACTACATCAAGTACAAGAATACACCAACGGCGTTAACAATATTAGCAATACCAGAACGTCATATTTTATGTAGGTAACTGAAAGAAAGTAGAAGTCCTTCTTAATGCCATTACAAAGCATTTAAGTTATTTTCACATTGCTCCAGCGCTGATGTCATCTAAGTTGCATATTTGATAAAGACAGCTAGCTATTCAACAATACCGTGTTAAAGAAAGCTCTGTTAAAGTGAAGTAAATAAGCAGTAACCACTAAATTATGCGTGCACACATTTTAAATGTATTTTCTTTTAGGATACATAGATGAATGGATTATCTGTGAAGAAATTATTAGAAAAGCAATATATTTTCCAACCAAGTCTGGAGTTGTGGTTCCACGATGAGTTGACTGACGGTATTGGTGAACGGATATCGAAAAGAGAGCGGTGAAGTGCGGTTGGTTTTTTTTTTTTTTTTTTTTTTTTTTTTTTTTTTTTTTTTTTTTGCCTTCGGTAAAATCCCATATGGCCATCGTAGGGAAAAATAAGAAAAATAATGTAAGGAAGTTTAAGAGGCTGGGAGGAAACTAGATGTGTAGATCACTGTCTTTAAGAAATTGTAGGAGAGCTTGGTATACAGGTTTGTTGCATAACTGTAATATGGTGTTGACGCTAGCGGGAAAAGGAACAGACTGCTGAAGTAGGCGGCGGAGGAAGGAAGAACGGTGGGCTCGGTAGCGAGAGCAACTGAACAGGAGATGATTGAGGTCAGCGGTTTCGCCTGGGTCATCAGGACATACAGGGGAATCGATGAGACGTAGTCGGTGAAGATGCGCAGGGTAACATCCATGTCCAAGTCGCATTCTAATGATGGAGGTGAGATGTCGACGTGCAATCCTGAAGCTGGAGAACCAAGGGGTCGTGGATAGATGCGTTTGAACGGCGGCGTGGTGTTTGCCTTTGATGGCCTGCGAACGAATCCAGACTTCATTCCAGCGACAATAGGCGTCACGATGAAGGACCGGGAAGAAATCCGTGTAGGGCAGTTGGATGCCTTGGAAGGTGCCTTGGGTGAGTCCCTCTTTTGCCAGGCGATCGGCGACTTCATTGTTTCGAATTCCGACATGCCCTCTGATCCAAAGGAAGTGAATTTGATGTCCAGCTATGGTAGCGTTGTTCACCAACGTCAGTATCTCGTAAAGATAACGGTGCATGGCTCTCGTCCAGCGGGGAGATGAGAGTCTCTGCAGCACACTCTGCGCATCGGTTAAGATCAGCAGTTTGGGGAAGCCCTGAGAAATACCATATTGCAAAGCGTCACGAATGGCCAAAACCTCTGCAGTGTAGCTGGAAGCCTCCATAGGTAGGCGGTATCGAGCCAGGGCATTAGTAGAAGGACAGACGTATGCATAACCTACTCCATCAGCAGATTTAGAACCGTCGGTGTAAATCGTGGTGAAATCTGGCCATGTAATCTGCAAGAAATGAGAGAGGGTGATGTTCACGTCTGGGGTCCGAATGATGTGATCAGGAAGATAATGCACCGAAACATTCAAGAAGTGTAAGTCATATGGATATTGAAACCCCGGAAGAGAGGGACTTTTCAAAATTAAGGGAAAAGCGTGGTATAGAGACCGAAAACCCAGTAAGAGTAAGGGCAATCGTCGTACAGCTGGAAAATCCACGTTGAGATAATTAGCAGCAAGATACTGCAACGTCCGCAATACTGGGTGGGCATCCACGGAGAAAACCCGCAATAGAAAGCGCTGGGTTAATTGCTGTCGTCGTATCTCCAATGGTGGTTCGGAGGCCTCAACCAAAAGTGCATTCGTCGGTGTAGAAAGCATAGCACCCAGGCAAAATCTAAGAGCACGGTACTGAGCGATATCCAACTTGCGCAAGACCGATGTGGAAGCAGAGCCAAAGAAGATACAGCCATAGTCCAGCACCGACCGAATTAGGGAACGATATAGCAGAAGTAATATGGAAGCATCCCCACCCCACCATGAATGAGCGATACTGCGTAGAACATTAAGAGTTGCACCAATCTTGGAGATGAGATGCTGTATGTGACGACTCCATGAAAGGCGACTATCCAAATAGACACCCAAAAATTTTGCGGAAGATGCAAGGGTAAAAGTAAAAGGTCCCAAGCGGATAACGCCATCAGGAAATGTCCGTCGTTTCCTAGTAAACACTACGACTGTAGACTTGGAAGGTGAAAGATGTAATCCGTGTTCAAAGGCCCAGGTTGATAAATCGGTGGCTGCATCACTAAGCCACAGACGAGTAATCCAAAAACTAGAGGACCGAGCGTACAAACAGATATCATCAGCGTACTGGAGAACGCGAATGTGAGGACTAAATAGGGAGTCTAAATCCGACGTATAAAGTGCATAAAGAAGAGGACTCAAAATCGCTCCCTGTGGCAATCCTCGAACTACTATTCTGGGGCCGAAGAAGGAGTTATCAGGAGAACGGATATAGATGAGGCGATGTCGGAGAAGATTATAAATGCCAGAGCAGTACCGAGGAGGAAGACCTAGTGCTTGCAGCTTCCCAAGCAAAACTGGCAGTAAAACACTGTCGTAGGCGCCGGAAATGTCCAGAAAAATGGCTGTCAGATATCCTTGTTCCAAATAGGTACGCTCGATGTCAGTAGTCAGGATGCTGAGACTATCCAAAGTACTCCGGGTTTTGCGGAAACCATATTGGGACATGGGTAATAATCTTCGGGATTCCAGCCACCATTCAAGTCGTTGTTTAAGCAAGCGTTCAAAGGTCTTGGCGATACAGGAAGACAAAGCGATCGGGCGATAAGAGGTACCAAAGCTAGGGTCCTTCCCCGGCTTCAAGATAGGTACAATGATCTGTGTAGTCCAACCCTCGGGGAAGACGCCGGAGGCCCAAAGGTCGTTGAATAGTTCCAAAAGGATCATCTTCGCACGAGGAGGAAGGTGGGTGAGCATGCTATAGGATATTTGATCATAACCCGGAGCTGAATTCGACGACGACTTCAGTACACTTTGGAGTTCAGACATGGAAAATGCTGACATCAAAGTGTGGTGCGAGTCCCCGGAAGAAGAGAGACCAGTAGGTGCTGGTGGTGATGTCACGGATGGCGGAGCAATGTGATCTGCAAACTCAGCGATCCAATCCCTCAGAGGGCGGGTAGGAACTGTCTTCTTCCTCAATTTGTTAATAAACCCCCAAATCTGAGAAAGTGGGGTGGTGTTAGAGAGTTTGGCACAAAAGGTCTTCCAGCACTCCTTTTTGCACTGTCGTAAAAAACGTTTGGCCTCAGCTGCGGCCCGTTTATAGGCCAGAAAATTGTCCCATGTAGAGTTGTGCCGGTAGGTACTGAGCGCCAATTTCCTCTTCGCAACATAACGACTGCATTCTGCATTCCACCAAGGAGATGGTACACCACGGGACGTAAGAACTGGCCGTTTCTCTGGGATGGAAAGCAAAGCCGCACTATTGATACACTGTAGAAAGGTGTCGTAACGCACCAACGGAGGACGATCATTGGGAATCTCAGAGACGGTGGCTTCCAGAATACGTTCGTACTTGACCCAATTGGCACGCCGTAAGTTCCATCTGGTCGAAGGCCGGTGGGCCACAGAAACGTGCGGAAGAATAGTCGAAATCTCCAGCGGGAAATGATCGGAGCCCATTGTAAAGGGAAGAACCCTCCATTGGAGTTCAGAAGATAGGGAAGGGGAGCAGAGCGTCAAGTCAATCGCTGACGGTCGGTGTCCGGGCCGAGTGAGCAGGGTGGAAGACCCATCGTTGAGAAGAACCAAACCAGAGTCCTCGATGAAGTCCAAAAGCGTTCTGCCAGCAGCGTCTGTCAGGTCACAACCCCATGTGGTATTATGAGCATTAAAATCTCCGCCGAGTAAAATGGGGGTTGGTAACTGGCGCAGGAAATGATACCATTCTCGACTGGTGATGATCATTCTAGGGGAACAGTACAATGAGACAACTGTGACCTCTCGTTGACAAAGCAGAGTCCTCACCGCCACAGCTTGAAAAGAATGTATTTGGCTGTGGTCTATCTGAATGGTGTAATGTGGAATAGCAGAGTGTACCAGAATTGCAACTCCTCCCCATCCGTCCGTCCTATCCTTGGAGTAGAGGTAGAAAGAAGGTATGCGAAGAGACGTATTCGGAGTCAACCAAGTTTCAGACAGCAGGGCGATGCTGACGTGGCGTACAAAGAGTTCTTGCACAAGAGAGTCATAATTAGCTCGAAGAGAACGACAATTCCATTGCAACAGGGTTGAAGCCATGCTGTAATGTTGGGTTGTCATCGTTGGTTTATGAGCTTTGTAATAAGCTGGTAAGGAAGTCGCGGAGAAGTTCAAGTTGAACAGGGGCCGTTGAGGAAGGAGAAAAAGCAGATAATACAGGAACTATGAGCTGTAGTAGTTGCTCCACAAGCTGCAAACTAGTGGGAGCAGACGGCGATGAAGGACCCGCCCAAGATGGCGGATAAGGATTATGAGTTATTGGAGATACAGGTACTCGTTGTGGAATATACAGAGTGGAATGAACTGGGGGAAAATGCGGAACTCGGACCGGGGGAGGTCGAGTTGACACACGAGGCACCGAAACAGCAGGTGAAGTCGGAGTGGCGAGAGCAACGGCCGGTTGGATTCCTGGTGAAGGTGCTGGTCGAGGAGTGTAGGAAGGCGGCGGAAGAGTACTGGCTGACTTTGTAGGAGATATTGCTCCAGGGAGAGGAGGGAAAGACCGTGTATCAGTCATCGAGAGGGCTCCATTAATGGCCTGTGAGTAAGTTGGACGAGATGACTGAGGCGAGCAAGGGGCATCTGCTCGAGAAGCTGCCACCCGTGCCTCCCGGTATTGATGGTATGCTGGGCATTTTCTGTCTGTTGCCAGGTGAGCTCCCTGACAGTGAATGCAGCAAGGACCTGAGGTAGAGGTGCAGTCTTCTAAGAGATGGGGTCCAGCACATTTACCGCATCTAGCCGCACTCCGACACTGATGCGAGCGATGGCCGAAGCGTAAACACTTAGTGCAGATGTAAACTGGAGGATCACGAGGTTCCACCTGGCATCGCGTTCCAAAGATGACTACATGAGTCGGCAACACTTGAGAGCGGAAGGTAATCTTACACACAGGAATGGGGACCCGTACTGCAGGGTCGCTAGTGGGTCGAGAAAAACGCTGGACAGAAATAACAGGGTAGGCACTCTCTAGAAACTCAGCAATTTCTTCTTCTGAGAGACTGGTGTCCACGTTGCGAATAACACCCTGTTTGTGTATCATAAAATTGGGAATGTAAACTTCCAAAGATGTTCCAGTGAATGCCGGTGATTCTACTATAGTATTAGCGGCCTCTGCCGATGCTGCCTCAATTTTCAGTCGGTTTTTTCCTGCTGAGGTAATATGCACAATTGCACGTCGGATTGTCGGGTTGTGACGAAATAGCAGTTTACCCACACTCATGGGGTGTAACTTACCCACATTCTTATCCAAACTTTCAATAAACACATAAAAAGGTCCGGGATCTGCGCTGCTATAACGATTGGAATGGCTACGTGGTGTAGAGACGCCAGGTATAGAAGGTGTGGTTGTAGGACGCGACGTGGAAGGAGGAGATAGTGTAGAAGGCCTCGTCGTCGGAGACTGAAGAGGGCTGACGTTCGAGGTGTCTACTGGCAAGTTCCCATTTGGTACACCATCACTCGAGTCAAAATCCATGTTGGAGTCTAATGGCGCAACGGATTCTCCTGAAGTCCGCTGCCGCTTAGAAGCACGTTCGTCATTTTCACTAGTAGCAGAAGTCGTAGGACGGAGTGAAGTTTGGACTGGTTCACAGTGAAGAGTCGGTAGAGATTGCTGCAGAGAAGTAGAAGCAGAAAGTTGTTCTTCTTGCTGGTAACATGTCTGCATTGCGGAGTAGATTAGCTGCCCCGTATCAGGGGGGTCAGCCATAGTACACTAAATATTAACACTTCACGAGTAGAAAGTACGCACGTGAAAACACAAAGAAATTTGATGTAGAATTAGGCCGGCAATTTGCCCCGTTCTACTAACGCCGCCTCTCGCGTCGGAAAGATAAACAAGTCGTCACGGTGTGGCGATGTTACCTGCTCCGCTGTCAGACAGCGACTGCGGTTGGGGTTTGGATTTTAGTTACTGGAAGCTTAAAAATTAAAATTAATTTTTCAAACATATGAGGTAGAGGGTCCCGAGATTGTATGTCTATACGTTCTATTAATATCGGGTTCTTACTTTAGTAAAGGGGGCTAACAAGATTTCGATGCTTTGGCACTAATTGGCGCGAGAGGAAAATACAGGTCAAAGCAACAGAGTTGCTTACTATTTGGATAAGTTCTATGTATATTAACAATGTTGAGTGTTATTTAACACCTAATTTAATGAACCATTGAAATGTTTTGTAACATTACCTTTGCGTTAACGGTTTAATCCTCATCAAAGAAAATAGTTAAATTGGCTTCTAGTACGAGGTCGTAAAGTTTTAATTATATACCCTTTAAAAATGTGATAGAGAGTTTGTGTTAATATTTACTTGTTAGTTCTTCTCTACGTAGTCACCATCCAATTTTACACATTTTTCCCAGCGTTTCTTGACCTTACGAAAATCTTGATTGTAGAAGTCTACAGAATTCGCTTTAAACCACTCTCCCACTTCATTAATGACGCCATTTGTGTTGTCAAATCGGCGACCATCCAACGGATTCTTCATTTCCGGGAACAAGAAAAAGTCACCTGGTGCGAGATCGGGCGAATAAGGCGGATGCTGTAAGGACTCAAAGCCACATTCCCTTGTTTTAACAACTGCAACTTGAGGTGAATGAGATGGCGCATTTTCAGCCAGAAGACGAACAACTTTAGAGAGCATACCGCGTCATTTATTAATCAGAGCTGCTCTTAATTTGTCCAGAAGTTCACAGTAGTATTTGCCAGTGATGGTTTGACCCTTCGCAAGATAATCTGTAATGTCAACTAATTATCGGAAGGCACGGCCAGCTAGCAGCAGGGTAGGGCCAGACGGGAAGCATTTAGAACACGCCTATCCATTTGTTTCGTGTCGCTAACTGAAGGGATCGCAGGCCACTGTGCCGTCTCTTTCCCCACCCCCTGAGTTCTGGAACATCCAGGATATTTCATCTAACCCGGAACCTTCTAGGTTGGCCAGTTGCTCTTTTATAAGCGACGCGTCGGGCTGGAGGAAAGTTCAGTTCTTGGCGAGCAGCCGTAGGAGCGCCGTGCTAGTGTACGGACGAGAACACTGTGTGCGTGTATCAGAGCAGTCGTACGTAATTTGAGTTAGAGTGGACCTGTGGCAGGCGAACTGGTGAACTGTAATTGTGTGCGCTACGTAATTCTATGTAATCGGCAAGTGTTCCAACTGTAATTCGGTGGAAATAAAGAACATTTTGAGTTTGTGCAATTGGAATTTTAATTTCAGGAACCCCCAAGGGAGGAATCTGCATGTTTCCATTCCATACTAATGGTTTTTGTTTCTGGATCATACTGATAGATCCAGGATTCATCCATGGTTACCAGACGATAAAAAAGTCATCTTCATCCTGTTCCAACAGCATCAACACCTGTCTTGAAAGGTCACACGGTATTTGATTTTGGAAAGGGGTCAGCAACCGTGGAACCCACCATGCAGGCACCAAGATATCTTCAGTTCGTCATGAATAATTTTCCACACACTACGATAGCTAAGATGTGTCTCATTCATGATCATTGCTCGTCTGTTTTCCAGTATTAAATACCACACTTTCACTGTGACAGCATCGTCTGTCATTGTCGGTCCAACAGCTCTTGTATCATATGTCAGGGACATGTGATCAGTTTGAAAATTTCTTTTATACCTCAGAATAGTGTCCATACAATGGGCAAGGATTTCCATCTACAGCCGTTATCTGATCATGGATTTCCCGGGCAGTTTTGCCCTTCAAATGCAGGAACTTGATCACACTACGAGCCTCGAATTTTTCCATCTTACACCGCAAGTCACTTCTGGCACTCACTAAAAAATAAAAGGACTCAATTCACTGAAACTAGCAAAATCATGTTCCGAGAAATCAATGATGTCACTCAAAAATGTTCATCACTCTAGCATAAAAACTACGCGGTGATAAATAAAATTTGCGACAGCCCCTCGTAGTTAATTTTAAGTATATATATAATTAGTATACGAATATTTGCAAAATTATATTATTAAAAATAACTTGCAAGCAAAATTAAATGTTTTTCAGAACTAATTTTACAGAAAACGATGTTAAATAGGGCTATAGGTTCATTCTGCAAGATAAGGTAGATTTTTAATATGACACTAGTACCTATTGCAACATTCCATGCGTTTTTGATAACTAAACACTAGTAACACAACGTCACTATTTACTTATCTTATTCAAATCCTGGGACCGGTTTCAAAGCAAAACATCTGCTTCATCCTCAGCCACTCAGCTTGACACTCACCAACTGAGTGACTGACCCTGACCACTACCGGAGTTTGAAGAATAACTCCTTATCTAACTGCCATATACCGGGGACAACACAAACTTATTGATGACATCAATTGGAGGGATTTCAAAATTCATTACGCGATCCTTATTTTTCAAAATAAATATCTTTTCCCAAACCATTGAATCTATCGGTTCTTTCAATTGTTTCAAAAATTAAAATCTGGATTTACTTCATGATTATATGACCACAAATGATCAGCCACTGCCGATTTCTCTCTCTGTCTATATTTAATATTTCTAAAATGTTCCTTCGCTCTGGTTTCTAAATTACGCTTGGTCCTACCAATATAGATCTTATCGCATTCTAAACAGTTAACTTGAAAAATACCAGATTTTCTGTTGTCTGAAATTTTGTATTTTTTAGAAAACTGTAGTAAATTCTTTATACTGTAATTATTTTGAGGTGCTAGTATTATACCCACTTCTTTGAAAATTTTTTGAAACATTTTATTTGCTCATGGATGATAAGTATTTTTTTTTTTGAAAATATAATCATTTTTTACTTTTTTAAGAGTGGAAACTTCATTCACATTTTTTTGATATTTAAATTTTTCTACTCTTCTGATTATAAAATATTTATTAAAGCCGTTAATTAAAGCAGTGTTCATATTAATAACATAGTTTACTTCACTGTCAGCAGCTTCAGTTTTTTACATTCCATGCGTTTTATAAAACTCGTAAATATTATATAATCTTATTTATTAATACTTATTTTTATTTTTTATCAGTTTATTGTGAAATTTTGTTTCAGTTTACCATGAAATCATTACTTTGCTCTTACTTGGGAGAGAGAAATCAGCGAGAAAGCATTATGCCGATTAAGTATAAATAAATTTTTATTCTATCGGGTATACTTAAGACTACAAATTATGCGGGGGTTTAAAATATCAGTTTGCTTTTAAACTATAAGCTGTTCTTAAACTTCTTAGTAATTACCTTTAGCACCTAATCGCTTGGTGATGGCTATTTTAGTTTTTCCACGAGAAATGAACCGATATGTATTTAGCATAATTTATTCAAGCTAACTATTTAAAGAAGCAGCGTCAAATTGTTTTGTAATAACTTCTGTTCTTTACAAGGCGTGTCCGTGAAATAAGGTCTCCAATTTTATTTAATATAGAAAACATGTTTATTGGCAATGAATGTTACATTGATGGAAAGGCTGAACTTACAGCTATTTCTCAACGTAAGTACCATTGCGATCGATGCACTTTTGCATGCGCTGTGGCAGTTTTTGTATACCCCTGTCATAGCACTCTCCCGCCAAGTTGCGCAGGTAGAGCTCAACCTCGTTTTTCAAATCATCGTCGGTCTGTAAATGTGTTCCACCCAGGTGTGATTTCAACTCAGGAAGCAGATGATAATCACTAGGTGCCAAGTATGGACTGTAGGGGGATGGGTGGGCCGCTTGAACACGTTGCCGTTTATGGTCTTTGGTGAGCATTTTTGGGACCCAACTCGCACACACCTTGTGATAATGCAAATGTTCGGTCAAAATCTTGTCAATCGTAGTCATACTGACTTCAGGGACAAGTTTCTACAGCTCGCGAACTGTCACACGCCGATCTTTAAGCATTTCTTGCTCCACTTTTACAATTGTTTCGGCTGAAACCGAAGATCGACCAGAACGCTGTTCGTCATGGACGTCTGTACGTCCGTCCTTGAACTCTCTGATCCACTTTCGCACGTTTTTGACGTCCATACACTGTGGTCCATAGACTTCGCATAGCTAATGATGAATTTCAGTGGGGTTAGTGCCCTTGGCACTCAATAAAACGGGCCACTGCACGCAACTCGCACTTGGCGGCGGAAGTGATAGGAAGCTCCATCGAAAACGGCTGCCCAGCCAAGACTAATGGTTGCAATGGGTTCGTTGTGGTGGGGATTTGAAGGGGTGAAACAAAGCTACACGCCAGTGTTGCCGGATCTCGCGTAATAGCGTTTCTCACGGCTCCAGCGCCTTGGAGATCTTATTTTACGGACACGCTTCGCAGTTACACCATATTTAGGCGTTCCATCTGGTAACCCAGATTCATGGATTTAACTTCAATTTGATCTTAAGAACTACTGGAATTCTTCATGAAGTTTAGGTATCAGGTATTGGAAATAGACAGAGGGTCCTGTAATAACTGGAGTACGTCAGTGGTTGTAGGCCATGGTGGACCCTTCCAAGTTACCTCTGGGAGGAAGAGATATCCGAAGGAGGACCGTATTCATACGTCGATGTATCCTGGCAAGGACGGGGTCTCTAACAAATCCAACATTGTACTGAACGTGACACCAGCTAGTCCTGCCTTAAGCACCCGCAGTCTTAGTGTCTGAGGCAGCTCATAGGAACAAAGGGTGCTCTAATGGTCACAAGCCCAGGGAGAAATCTTCTCTTTTATATCATCCTGCCATAACACTCCAATCACCGACACCTGGTTCTACAAACGTCAACGAATAAGGCGAAACAGACGAAAAGAAATCTCGGAGATAGGAAATTAGGGACAGAAAATTCGGATAAACGGAGAATTAGCCCAGCATTCGCTTACGGACTAGGGGAAACCACACAGAACCAATGATAGAGAACCCATCCCGACGGGAGTCGAACCCGGGAACTATGGGAAAAGGGACTCGCATATTACCGTGTGGACATCTGGCTCGGAAATGTGGGGCATTAATGCACTTAACGTATCTGAATTTGTTTTGTATACAAATTTTACTAGAGATATTAATCATAAAGTATTAATTCAGAAGACTGAGGAGAGTTAGTTGTTGTTAGTCATATATGGATCGAAAATACATAGCGAAATTTCTGCATGGAATACTCGGCTGCATAAAAACACATGCAGGGAAGTCGCGACTGCCGCGCTTTCTTCTTAACTGAGCAAAATGATGGTAACATGATATGCACATGACTATCCATATTAATACTTTTTTCCGAAAAAGGAAATTATTGTGTTGTTTCTATTAGGTATTACATATATTTTTTCAGTTAGCTCTCAAGAAACAAGAATTTTCGCCCCATGCTAGGAACCATGCTTTATTTGTAAACAAAATGAGATAGTGTCAAGTTCCAGCCATGCACAGTATTAAACATTCATTTACATCTCTGCTCCTAGACGTAGGATCATTCGGTTTAAATTCTTGAACTAGAGTAGTTTTATTTGGTTTAAATATTGGTACTTAAAACTGTTGGAGCAGAGGCGCAGATTCCCATTTACCGTGAAAAACGCCTGAGTGAACTTCTGAAAGAATTTTCCAGTGAATACGCAGTGTTTTAATGCTATCTGGCTTTTAAACTTGGACCACAATGTTCTTATAACTTATGGTCGTTCCGCTGGAACTAGAAAATGCATCTCTGTGTGGAATGACATGGAATTCAGATACATTAACTCAGTCAGGACAATGTGAGTAATCCTATATAGGAATATATGCGAAATTATAACACAAAGCGACACAATGTAAAGTTTTTCAAGTATAGCATATCCGTGACTTTGGTCTGGCGTACGAAGAATGATGAGTTGATAGTGATGTGTACCTATTGCTCCACCAGTATTTATGAGAGAAATATGTAGACTATGATACATTACTCCTCAATGTTGCAGGTATGTATCATATATGAATACTTGAGACAGCACAAAGTGTAATTTTATGCCCGATTTCACCAACAGATGTTAAAATCGACGTTAACGAATGTAACGTAACAAATGACAGCGCTAACACTACTGTTAAATTTCTTGCATTTCACCAACCTGTTTTCTGAAAATGTTATCAAACACCCGTTAACGCCAAGAGACATGTAAATATATCATCTATAGAAGGCTATGGGTGAGTCGTATTATTTTCTGAACGTACTGCGATGCAGTTTTGTTTTTAAATTGCGGGTGAACAAAATGGTAAACAAAAGCCGTGGGACAAATTTTTCGATGGAGAAGGAATTGTTAATTGAACTGGTGACGAAGTGTAAGGATATTGTAGAAAATAAGAGGACGGATGCGGTTAATGCAAAAAAGAAAGATGTCACCTGGGAAAATATTGGAAATAAATTTAATTAAAATGCATGTGTCACTACTACAAGTACCAAACAACTTCATCAGTATTACGAAAATATAAAACGAGGAGCGAAGGACAGGTGACTTGAACGTTTCAAGACGGGAGGTGGACAGTGTATTATCCACATAATTCAGTGAATTATAAAATCGGAAAAGTTATTAATACTTGAAGCAAAGGCGAGATCAGCATATTCCTTTCGATGCATGTTCTAACTCAGTATTACGTAAATTTAAAACTAGGAGCGATGGACAGGTGACTTGAACGTTTCAAGACGGGAGGTGGAAAATGTGTTATCCATATAATTTATTGAATTATAAAATAGCAAAGTTACTAATAGTTGAAGCAAAGGCGAGATAAGCATATTCCTTTCGATGTATATTCTGAACTCTCTTGTACTTCCGCAGTAACTTTCATAGCAACTTGTTTCGACGGTTTTACCTGTGTAGAAAATCTTATTCTGATAGCTCTCAAAATGATTTCTCCTCATAGGCCGTACTCTATAACGAATGCCATTTAGACGGTCTTAAATATAGCAAATCGACATCAACAGCTGAGTTCATGCTCGCCATTTTGACTATTTACAATTGTCAAGGACTTAACAACAGAAATTTGGCTTGTTAGTTTAACAAGAGATTTAACACGATTGTTAAGCTTACACTTGTTGGTGAAATGCAGTTTTTGTTTTAACTATTGCTGAACTGGTGTTAAGTTTTAACATCTGTTGGTGAAATCGGACATTAGTGTTCAGAGATAATGACGGATACATACGTTCGAGCGCTGTTTTCTTCCGTGATCGTTATCTGTGCTTAATTTGCTTTCTTCCCTCGTGACGATATCTGGTCTGTCTTCCGAATGATTTGAAGATAATTAATCTTCTAATTTGGTTTTTAATTTGAAAAGGATAAAAACTTGTATTTTGTTCATGGGTCCATTGTTGTATGCATTCTACACCCTAATACTTACTGTTTAGGTTACCAGTGAGTATTGGAATTTGATGCCACTTGTACTGATTTTCTGTGAATGCACAGAGGGACAACAAACCTAACATGCACCACACAACGCATTGAGAAGTGCAAGTGTTGCTTGTTACGTCCTGCTTTAACAGAAAGTTAGTTACATTTTAACAATCAGCAGAGCTAGTTTGTTTATCGGCGCCTGTAGATGAGGCAGGTAATACCAATGTGTATTCAGCATAAAGCGAACAAAGTTTAAAGGATCAAGTCAGAAACACAAAGTCGCCTAGTGTACCAAGTGAGCAGCAGAGAACAGGATTTTTAATTTAACTGTTCACAATTTCACTATGACAAAAAATTAGTGCCTCCATAAATATGCAGACATATACTGTGAGAGAAATGTGTTGAAGCTGAACAGCGAGTTTTCTATTTAGAGAAAAAGCTCTTGCCATTGCGATGAGCTGACCTGCGGAACATGACTGCCCTGCGTGACTTTAACAAAATAAACTACGTTTCTGCAACGTGATAAAACGTTCTCCAACTCCATCAGCTTTATATAAAAGTTTCATATTTCCCCTGTGGCGTTTTGTAACATAGATATAAACGCATATTTTAGTTCTTCTATAAAGTATAAATGTATGACATTTCAGTGTCTATCTACGAGTTTCAAACATTTCTCCAGGGAAAAAGTATAGTACGTTTGTTTGACTGATAAACAATGAAATTCTGAGAAATCCATGATGCTAATATTCTGACTAGAGGTAACATTCATTCATCAAGTTAGCATTTTCTTTTGGAAAATTTCATTTAGTAGATTGCTTCGAAGGATAAAACCAGACAGAGTTAAAGAACGTCTTCAGATGCGTGTTCTATGAGGGACAAATATTACACGGAGTGCATGTTTTATATTGCACATCTTTAGGACTGGCGATTATTCGTTCAAATAAAAATGATTTTGAATCAATCAATCAACCAATAAATTCATCAATAACTGTGTGTCGGTTCAGTGTGGAATTCCGTTCCGCTTCTATCCAAAGCAGTTGTAGCCTATGGGCAAGTACTGTATACTCCCGATTATTCGTGTGCGGATTTTCCAGTTGGCAGATTATCCATGCAGCTCCCGAAACATATATTATACACACATATATTATTCTTCTCTAGTAAACAACAATAAATGACCACCGCGTGACAACAAAGTACCCTTTCCATTGTCATCGGTTAGCCTCTTCTATGTAAATTGAAAATATGTTCAGCTTTTCTGATATTATTAAGTGTGTATGGACACCAAAGCAAGTTGAAACACATTTGTAAAGGAGATGGTGGAGAAACGGAAAGAAAACGTGCGTTGACATTAAAATAAGAATTAGAATTCCTGCCTACCGTGCGAGGGGTCCCGGGTTCCATTTACGGTTGGGTGTGAGGATTTTTTTTTCCAACCAAGGCGATTCCCCAGCTTCCCCAAAGTAATGAGTGTGAATATGTGTATGATCTAATGATTAAAATCTTAGAAGTAACTGCAACTGAACTTTTACGAGATAACACTATCGCCAATAGGCGAAATGATCCAAAGGAGAACGGCCGCCCCTATGACCATTGCAGTTAAAGGTGGGGTATAAGTGAAAAAGAAAAGAAAATAATTAGAATCAATTGAAGAATTTGTGTCGGGGAAACTGTTGCTGATATGGAATTGAAATGCAGTCTGTTCGAAAAGCTGTGCGAAAAAATGTCAGCTCCTCTTGGAAGTGGACCAACATCACTATTTTAAGAAATAAACAGGCCTACAATATCTTTTCACAGAAATTGAATAGACGTTTGGAGAAAGAACGCATATTTAAGGATAATCTTCTAAAGTAATTTTTTATTTACATATGTATGTTATAAATTAAAAGCATTAAATTACGGGTTTCTCGATTATTCGTGCATCCTCTTCCCCACATCATCCCAAGTATACTGTAATTCAATGTAAATTAACCTTCTTCATTCTTCGCTTCCTTCATGGACCGTACTTCACTGAGTATGATTCATTTATCTTGCTATTGTCTACCACGCGGCATCTATTTGTCTTCCGTAACATTATTTCCCATTTTCTTACATTTTTCACTCAGCAAACTGCTTTCCTTACACCTTCAGTTTCACTCCTTATCAATTTCACCTGTCCTATTAAAGTATTATTATTAAATTATTTTTTTCTATCCACTCCATACATTCTATACTCTTCTCTTTGTTCAAATTTTAAATGCTGCAAATTATTTTTCTCAGTTCGTCACTCTATCAAAATTTCCACACGGAATAATATCATATCCCATTCAAACAATTCGCTGATCTCTTTCTCTAAGGATGCTGGTTTCCATGTTGGACTCCTTAAGCGTTTTGGTTCTTTGGTGCTTGGAGGATTATGGCTTCCAATCCTGCCTTGGACATGAATCTGTGAAACTACATAAATATATGTGTATACAGGCATAAAGTAAATTACACTGCTCAACAAAATCTAAGTTGTTTAATGTTAACAGACGTATACAGGATGATTCTTACTGAATTCTGTGTGCTGATTACAAATTTTGCAGAACTTTTCCATCACCCACAGTTTTTGAATGATTGCATTAACAATAATTTTTTGTAATTATACAGTTAATAGGTTAATTATACAGTTAATATGTTAAACACCTTAGCTTGAGTACCTTTTACATACCTAAAATATATGTGAATTAAGACTTTCGACTGTACTTTGCTTGAGGAACATCTCTCTTGAGTGTCCAGCAGTAGCCTGCCAACATATTTGGAGTCAATTTTCCCTGGTAGCATCTTTCCACTTCAGCGATGTCCTGATGGAAACGCTCGCCATGTTCGTCGCTGACAGCGCTGAAGTTCTCAGGAAAGAAGTCAAGATGGGAGTCCAACATGTGTATTTTCAAGGACATGTTACATCCCATGACCTTGTAGTTCTCAATGAGCTCACTGACAAGTTCTGCGTAATGTTCAGACCTATGGTTTCCAAGAAAGTTTATGACAATGT
This sequence comes from Mantis religiosa, assembly GCA_030765055.1. Taxonomy (NCBI): domain Eukaryota; kingdom Metazoa; phylum Arthropoda; class Insecta; order Mantodea; family Mantidae; genus Mantis; species Mantis religiosa. The sequence goes on along the minus strand of CM060950.1, from coordinate 26,290,754 downwards.
TTTTGACAGAGAACCATGCAGCTCATTCTTGCGCATTTAAAAAGCTTTCAAACTACGATTCCTTCATAAGTTGCCTAATTTGAGGGCCAACAAATATTCCCTTTTTATTTTTGCTTCACAAAACTTTGGAAACTTAGTTTTCAGGAAAAGAAGTGCACTCCCATCAGGATCCATTGCTTTCACAAACTTCTTAAACAAACCCAGTTTGATGTGCAATGCAGAATAATAAGATTTTGTCACCACATACAGGTGGTTGGTGAACACTTTCAAATTCTTTAGTCACATTACTGCCGTCTGTTTGAGTTGGTATGGGAAGGCCTGGTCCATGAGGCACTGATCGAATTGCTGATTCCAAAGATGGATATTTAACAGTGTGTTTGGATTTGGAACTTATTCCAGACATATTTGTCAAGCAGAAGTAGCAGTAGCAGGTTTACCCATATCATAGGAACTACAAAAGGCATATGACGGCTCCTTTTTAACCAGCTGGTTAATAGCGTTGTAAATTTGTCACAACAGATTTCTGGAGCCCAAAACTTATTCTCATCAATTTTATTGTCAAAATAACACTAATAATCTCTCTTAATTCGAGAAGTCAAATTTCGCCTCTGTGCCTTTAAAGTGACCTCACCAAAAATGAAACAAAAATTGTTTTTATCATTTACACATTTGTGAGAAATTTATCCTCGCAATTCCCAATTCTTAGGAAAACACACTATTAGAAACACTGCTGTGTTAGTTTATAAGTGAGAACACACAGCATTAGCTTATATTAGCTTCTACTCCGTTGGCAACTATACAGGACAGTATGTATCTGCAACAAAACTTCCTTGTCTGCGGTTAGAGTAAACATTCACCTGGACGGTAAAAGCATAGTTTTGGAGAGGCTTATTCTTGGATATTGTCATTCCTGAAGTCACATAAAACAATCACCTAAAACAAATATGTCCTTTGTTGCCGTATGTATTAGCCTAATAAGATAAAACTACTTACTTTTAATGAGCACATTTACCGCGCTATACTAATAATCATGATAACAGTCTTTTTAATGAAAGGGTTGAGCCAGAGTGAAAAATTCAATGCCATAGCCAGGACTTGAACCACGGATCTTCTGGTTTCCGTCCAGCAGCTCTAACCATTTGAGCTTCTATGGCCAACGTGCCAACATGACATTAAATTCTCCAACTAACTCATGTTTCTCCCGGTAAATTTAATGCCATGTTGGCACGTTGGCCATAGTAGCTCAAATGGTTAGAGCTGCTGGACGGAAACCAGAAGATCCGTGGTTCAAGTCCCGGCTACGGCATTGAATTTTTCAGTCTCGCTCTACCCTTTCATAGTGCGTCCTACACACGGCTAGTGTGAAAGAACAATTAATTTCCAGTCATTTTAATGTCACAAAAAATTGGTGGGTGATGGAACATTTCTAACTTGATTTTTCGTTTTGGCACATACAAATACGTAAGGGCCCGCCTTGGTAGCGTGGTGGTAGCATGTCTGCCTAACGTTCAAGAGGTCCCGATTTCGAATCTCGGTCAGGGTGAGTTACCTGGATAAGGTTTTTTCCGGAGTTTTCCCTTATACTGTAAGACGAATGTCAGGTAACGCTAAGCTCCATGGACCCTGAACTCATTTGAGCATCATTTCATCCATCCCATTCATCGTCCGATATGACTTAAAGTTGGAGGATGTAAATTACAAAAACAAAAAACAAATACGTAACAATCAGCAGAAACTATTTACTTAATATTTTAATTATTGACCAGTGTTATTAAAACAAAGGTAAATAAAATGTTTTATTTTCTGTTAAAAGCTTCTACTTCTCCATTTGTTACAATATTTCGTTTAAATTTACATCTTCTTTGTTTCTAATCTAATATGCACATTAGACTTTGTATAATATTTGTTTTAGTATACCGTTGTTTCTTTTCTCTATTATCGTATGCCTAAAAAGATTTCCCTATTGCTTTTTAGTGACACATCTTCAACAAATCTTATGCGTTAATTCTTCTTCCTCCTACTATGTCTTCTCTCTTGTTCTGGAAATAATTTCTCACCAGGCACTAAAACTACTAAATGTTAAACTGAGTGGGTAGTTTGGTGGTTCATGTTCTCTCTCTTCTATCCTCTGCGATCCAGGATTTGATTAGTGGTTTTTAAGGATTACGCCAAAATCGTCTCTTTCTCGCATCCTCACCAATTTTCTTAGTCCGGCCTGCTCTGTTAAATGCTTTTTACGGATAATAAATGCCACACTCTCTTCTTTATGTTTCTTTAAGTATTCATAAAGCTCGCCGAATGTTCTTAGCAATTTATTTGTATCCTTTCTGCGTTGTTTTTGCTTCGATAAACCGAAATCTTGCTCTGACTTGATTTCCATCTCAAAACACAGGCGTCGATTCAGTGCCTTAATGAAAAGGTATTTCAGAAATAGTCCCCAAATATTGCATTTCTCGCCATTATCTCTCACCAGTATTTGCAGCATATCGGACTCTGAAGTCAGCCAATTCACAGTTCTGTTTATTATACAGTGAAAAACCGAGTGGGATGGTTCAGGCGATTTCGTCTTCGGCCCGCATTCGGGAGGAACAGGTTCGATTCCTGTGGCCGACCTACCTGACCCATGGGATTTATCGGGGTTTTCCCGGGTCACTAGGCGAATGCTGGGTAGGTTAATTACATCCCCCGAATTTCCTGTCCTTCCATTTCATCTCCATTATCACTTCACATCATCTCTTATCTGGTGGTCTCTTTCAGGTTAGAAGTGTTGGTGGGAGTCTCGGCGGTGCATGGCGGGATGATATGCTCTGTGGAAAACTACGTCCATCTCCGGTAGGTCAGTTGTTGGTGTCCAAACACTACCTGCGAAAATTTCGTGACCATTAGCGAACCCACTACTGGGCCCGATTCCGTACGGCAGTAGGGGGCATGTCCGTTGTGCTGGCCTGTCGCGTGTGGTCTCTATTCAAATAAAATGTAGGGACCCTACCCTCTGCATTGTCGTCTCTTCTTGTGTTGGCCATCCTATGTCTCCTCTCGCCTCATCCTTCCTCCCGGGGGTGCCCCACTTGGGGGCATAGGTACCATGGATTACGACTGGTCTCCGTGCCGAATCCCCTCCGTAGTAAATTCCTATCTATACCAGGTGAGTCAACTGTCCCTTTTACTCTTATCTATGCAACCCACAGTTTATAGTTTAATGTGAAAACATTGACGCTTTTAGCACAAAACTATTATTGCAGCATTCCCATCTATTCGGTAATGTACGCACCCAGCATTAATACTTACAGTCCTGAATAAAGACCAAGAAGCTGCGAAAAGCTTAAATAAGCGTCTTTTCATGCATATTCGTACTATAAAAGTGGTAAACAAATGATTTCTCAAAGAGCGACATAAAGGACGTGACAGCTGGTCGAGTGGGTTAGTTAGCTGCTGGATTATGATATAAATAGTAGGTTAGAAAGCACGTCACACTGTTCTTTTTTTCTGTTTTCCTTTTTCCTTTCTCCAAGTCTTTATTGTCTGTATTTTAGCTATTGGTTCTCTTGTGAGTCAAAGACATAAGAATTGCAATCCTACAATTAGGCTTCCACAGGGATTAGCTCACCATGTAAGTTTCGGGAGCTCACCCAATCGACAGGTGAGAGAGGCCCTTGCCCTTCAAGGGTAACTACGGGCTCTCTGTATCTTTATCTTTTATTAGGGATCATGTTGGACTTTGTGAACCTTATAATATATACCGTATCTGATGTTGTAAACCATGTTCTGTAGCTGGCCTTCATTGTTTAGGAGCCTGTCGACGACAGTAAATCTAGAAGTTTTTGTTTCATGCTCAAATCTTATATTTCACTTTACATTTGTGAAATACTTGAAATTTGGTTGAATGTGTCAAACACGATGCCGATCATAATAAAATATGTACTACGAACTATACATATATAAGTATCTGCCAGTGGAAAACTTGGCTATCATTGTATTTTGTAAACACCTATAATTTTATAAAAATGTTTTTGTATTATAATATCAAATTATAGACCCCAAGAGGTAAAATAGAGTAATGAAATTTTTTGAGTTGAACAAGAAGGATTTGAACCAAGTTATGGTGGCAGAGTGGTTAAGTAACTTGCAAAATACCATTCAGGCAAGGCTAACTTGAGCGGGAGGGTTCCTATGCGAATAAGTAATCAAAGACGTCCGACCTCCAGATCGAATCTTTACACGCTTTTTGCAGCTTCATATAGTGTTTTGAGCTCGTTTTGGTAGTTTTAACTCATAAAATAGCTGCATCCGCCATTACATTTACTGTATGAGCCGTAATTTGTGACAGAATCGAAAACAATATATCTAATTCTTAGCATTTTTGATATGGCTGTACAACGAAAACGCGTGTTGACTTAACATTTAAATCCAATTGGTCCCACTGTGTAGATCTGCCATTTTGTATTCCAATGTTATTGTCAACTGATCTGTGCGATAGGTTGTTCCTTCAGGAGCCCCGCAGGGGAGGGCATCCGTCCCCTTCAGCTGCCGTGGTGCGGGCGCTGCGGACCCCTAGCACTCGTGGTACTTCTGACGTTACTAGAGGAACCTCGGGCCGAACGTTCGAGCACCTCCCTGATAGGGAGTTGTTCGGATTGGGTTGGACTCGAGGGTGCAGTGGTTCCCGATACCCGTGGGTGATCGGGTACGTCTCCGGACGGGGTTGAGGGAAGCCATTAATATTCCTACGTACTAGCCAGCATAGCTAGTAGAAGGTGTCCTAGGTAACCAGGTGGCCCCACCGAGGTCATATCGGTAGCCTTCCCATTTTGGAGTTGGCGCACGCAAGTGGCGTATCCGCTTCCATCCTGTCTTGAGTCCACAGGACCAGATGGAGGGGCTTGTTAATCTCTAGGTCTTGCCCTATGGAAAGCTCCACGGAGGCGCCGGGTGCCCTTTCGGCACAGCTCGGTAACTCCCTGGTCGAAGGAGGCCCGGGTGCTTGGTCCTACGGGTCCAGGACTAATGGGAGTAGAACATCTAGCACTAACGTGTTCCTTCAGGGGCGTGTTTAAAGAAGTACGTGAAAGTACGCTTATGAACAAAAGTTTGTAAACTCGTCTAAAATTACTACTGCATCCTCTGTGCCTGGATATGACGTTTTTGGAATCGACATACATAGTGATTGCTTTCTGTCCCATACAACACTTCTGTACTGAGTTATCCACCCCTGCTCTATAAACTGTTGTGCAAATCATCCATTAGGAGGCATTCAAGAAGGGCATAAGTAAAAAATGTCGCTTAGCACGTTGGATAAGTTCAAAATTAAATAGAGGCAGGTGACTCGCCTTGTATAATGAAACATTTGCTTTACACATGCATTTAACTAGCTTAATTCAGGTTCATCAGCTCATGCGGGCTTCCCGGTCAAAATTTGTTCTTGTGTGCTTTACTCTTTCATTACAAATGGAAATAATTCATAGTTTTTTGATACACATTTTCTAAGTTACTATAGCCTAATTATATTTTTGTGATTTCCTGCCTCATGAATCCTCTGTATGGCGTTATTAAGTTTGATAAAATTCTTCCAAAATAGAATCGTAAAATTGGTTTAAATGCTATTAACACATTTTCCCCTATCAATTGGAAATATTAACACAGTGTAAGATGTACACAAGCTAAGCAACGTGGGAACTTTATATTTAGTTCGCAATGGGCTTTTGAATGAGCGTGCTTTCTTTGGTACGGACTGGGATTAGGGCGTCTCTGGCACTGGGATTATAAACCAGTCGGTTCCCACGTTTTTCGAGACACTACAGACTGGGAACGCGCTAAATGCGATACACGATATTCGTTTTTCCAGTGGACTGCTTTTCTACATTGGAAAAGACCGTCAAGTTAGTGGTCCTAGATATGTAATATATGCTTCCTCAGTAAAACCGACCGTTAGATACAGAAACGTGAAGGAAGACGGGCTGAAACTCAAATACATAGTCCCGGTTTTTTCGTTTTTCTCTCCTATGTATGGCAAGGGATCAGGGACGTATTTAACGGAGGGTCCAGGTGGTCCGGATCTCCCAAATGAATTATCATTTCAAACTTCTAATAAATATTTGAAATAAAACTTAGTTTAAAATAAATCGGAAAAAGTTTATTTAAGCTTCCCATCTTAATATCTCTATTCACTAACTTACTTAAGAGATAAACGAAGCAGCTGTAGAACTCGTTAAAATACACAAACAATGTCAATTACAATAATGTATTGCAAAGTTACCCAATTCCGATACATTCTAATTTGTTGATTAGAATCCCCAGATACTTAAAGGTATGTCATTTTTAATTTCTAAGTTCCTATTCCCTTTTTCATTCAACGGGAACTAATACTTCAAATGCACCAATCAGTGGTTCGCTTTTTAAATATATGATTACTGCTTATATCACTTTCTCCCAGGTATAAGAACAAAAAATGTGCAATGTGCAAGGCCTTTCTACAGACTTTATCCAAAGAAACAAGACAAAAACAAACTTTTCTAAGAACATTTTGTAGAAGCTTGGATGGAGAAAGTAATGTGAATATAATATATTACATGTGTTTTTATTTTTTACTAACATGTGAAGCAATAATAAAATGGGCGAGCAAAGAGTTCCACTTGGCGACAGTTTGATGCAAATGTAAATAATGGGTGTCGCACAGTTCTACTGTCTACTTTCCGCTACAGTTTGATACAATAATGTTTAGCTCAGGGTAAAGCACTGAGATTTATTTCCGGGTATGCATGGATATGGATAAGAGGGATAGTTTGATGACACTGGAATGCCCGTTTCAAACTTGTTTACTGACTGCTTCTCTTTATCAGAACATCGAACTGGAAGTTGCCGACCAAGGTTTACCAATATATCACTTTTCAGAGAGACTGAAGGTGGAATGCTTATTACTCGATAAACTTAATTCGTTACGTACATATGAACCGAGAAGTATCTTCTCTCGTCACTTCTGGTCTGCCCTTGACCAAGACAGAACCAGATAACTGCCCTAATTGGCTTCACGCCTCGGACTGTCTGTGCTCACAGCTGCGCGTGAGTGTGTAGCTTTCACTTTCTCGAAGCCCTTTATACACACAAAGATTCTCTTTGTAACAATATAGTCCATTGTCATTATTAGGGTCCGAAGAATGCCTTATTCAACAAAGTCAAGTACTATCCCTTAGAATTCTGTTTTTCTCGTGTCTTTTGTTACACGACTCAACCAACTGCACCTGTTCGTGTCGTAACAAACATACAAGACTCCTTTGAAATCCATTAAGATTCTTTATACATTGCACCCCTTAATTTCGGCATCACATGATAAAAGCACTTCCCTGATTATTAAAAGCAAATAGTTCAACGTAGATGTTTTGGACCCCTCCCCCCGGAAATTGACTTCTAAATACGTGTCTACAAGGGATGATGTTTGCACCTACTTATTTACAACACAAAATCTGTATTTGTAACTGTACTTATATCTTGGCTGTTGCTCATACTAAGTTTCAATGTAAGGTGACGTTCCCAAAACAAATAACCTATTTCCTGTGTTAAAGTATGGGTAAATTCTGCTTTTTTATTTAAACGAATATTTAGCATGAAAAATAAATGTTTTGGAAATGTATTTTACATTAGATAAAGAATTATGTGCCATAAAAATTGTGTTTAGTTTTTGTATGCGTAAATGGGTCGCTGTGAATTCCTACAAAGTTGTTGTAATAATAATAACCACTGGCGCGACAGCCCTTAGAGGGCCAAGGCCTACCACCCACTTACGCACGGCAGAGATACGGGGAGGAGATGTGGTCAGCATCTCGGCATCCCCCAGCCGGAACGTTGGTTTTCGTGTACCAGGGCCGCTTACCTAGCGTAAGCTC